>CM055070.1:3648017-3695669 GCA_029204045.2 Tillandsia leiboldiana | reverse complement strand
TGCGGCAGGAACTGAGCAGAAGAAAAGTCCCTGGGGAAAATACACCCGACGGTGTGAGAACTAACGTCCCAAGTAGTTCTCAGTGGTGCCGCCAACAAGCCCGACGGTCTGCCCACTAAGTCTACTAGAGGCAAAAAGTAACAATGCAGTGCGGAAAGGGAAAAGATGTAAAGTATCTCTACAGCTACTATGCGCTCTATCTAGATGATCAAAAGTGGGGGAGAAAGAACAATGATGTTGCGACAACTAGCTCTCGACTCAAATCACCCATCCCAACTGACTGCCGCATAGGGTCTAGTCAAACCTGCTGCCTACCTA
Organism: Tillandsia leiboldiana; assembly: GCA_029204045.2. Classification (NCBI taxonomy): domain Eukaryota; kingdom Viridiplantae; phylum Streptophyta; class Magnoliopsida; order Poales; family Bromeliaceae; genus Tillandsia; species Tillandsia leiboldiana. The sequence goes on along the minus strand of CM055070.1, from coordinate 3,695,351 downwards.
CTGCCCTTACGTCACGTCACTCCCGGGGGCCGGACTTACGTAAGGCGTCCGTGGCTGCCACTAACTGGCCCAGCCAGAGGGACTGTGTCCGTGACTGCCACTAACTGGCCCAGCCAGAGGGAACACTTGCGTCGACAAGTCCGCGATAGAAGAACAGGCCCAACTCCGGAGTGGCTCTCGGGGGAGCGACCCCACCGAGGAAAGTATCCGCGCAATCTCTGTCGAGCTCAAATGTGGCTCATGCAGCTATAATCCAAATTCTCGATCAACAAGATCGACTGAAACCAAGGAAACAACTGTCTCACACACGGGCTGGAAAACTGCACAGCCGGGACTCACTGTCACTCAAAATAGCTCTCAAGATCTCAAATCTACAACCCAAGTCACTCTCCCCAAAGAAACCCTGGTCTACAGACTGCTAACAACTCCACTCGGATCCCCAGACAACGAGTGGTAAATGCATCCCACAATAATCCGACTCTCGGTCCACTACTTGGGCGAGGAGAACTCTAAGTCCAGAGTGATATAACAGAAAAGTGATGTGGAAGTGTCTAGAGCAATAGAACCTAGCCCAAGTTGAGGTTTTCTACAGTCTGGCTGAACATGCATCATATGGCAGTGGTGCTAGGTCAAGTTCCAAGATAAATAATAAACAACAGCTTGTAGGGGGCAAGATAATAATAATCAACAGTTTAGGGGAGAAAAATAATCACAGGATCATCTAACTACAACAGGAACATCAATTCACACATTCTAGCATGCTGGACGTCAAACATTAAAATATGCAAGTCCTTAAAGTTAGAATTAGTCCACAGTCCGCTGATCTTGAAAAGAGGTCACCCACCTGATGCGCTGATTAGTCCAAGTCCTACAGCTGATAATACCAACAACACAGCAACTCACTGTCCAGTAAATCCAGTACAGTCCAAATCCCACCTGGATTCAACAAAGGCTACAATTATACATAATCCCCCAAAAATCTGTCCAAAAATAACATGCTGAATTTCAGCTGCACAGAAGCCAAAATACCACTTGCTGAAAGTGCTCAATAAATTCCAATAAAAATATCCCGGCGTTCTTCGCGTCGATAGCTTCGAAACAAGTACCTGCACGCCCAAATCGGAGTTCCGTAGGCCAAGATATAAATTCCACAACACGGGCGTGCGAAGACATACAACCACATAACTGTAAAATCTGGCACAGATAAAAAAAGGGAGATGTATACCTCCGGGAAGATCTCAGGAAATTCCAAAAAAAATACCACGATGATCCTTGCGTCGAGTAGATGAAAAAAGTCTATAAGCACATCCTGATCCGAAATTTGTGCGCGAAGATCTCTTCAAAAGAAGCCGCTGTCCTCACCAAAAACTCACAGCAAGAAGGGTCCAAATGAGCACGAGAAAACACCTCGAAAAACGCGAAATCTGAAAATGTACGAGAAACCCAAAATCGTAGCCTCACCTGTTATGAATCCAGCAGCGAAGAAAACGCTCGAAAAGATGGTCGGAGTAGGTCGGGGGAGCTCGTACACCGAAGAGCGACGGAAGAAACACCGAAGAAAGAGCGTCGCGCCGCGCCTAGAAAATGAGAATCTCGAAAAGTGTGCCCCCAAAAATCCCCAAACTCTGCAGATGGAAGCTTGAAAGTGTGAGGATCAACTTTGGTGGAGAGCTCCCTTCGGCTTGAGGCTCGGATGTGCCAAAAAAGACGAAGGGAAAGAGTTTCGGGCTATTTATAGGCCGCAGGGAACAAATGGAGGAATTCCCAATTTGTCCGGACTTTCGGGCGCAGGGGGGGTTTTCGGGCGGCTACAGTGTTGGGCCTGGCCCAACACTGTGCGCGCCCGAATTCCTCCCGTGCGGCCACGTAGCCCAGCAAACAGGCGGCAGCGGGCGGAGCCACTCAGCGGCGGCCACGTCGCGCGCCTCCCCGCCCGACACGCGTCCCGCACAGCGAACAGCTGTGCGGGGCGCGCCAAATGCCGCCACGTGTCCCTCCCCGCGGTCAAAGCGGGTAGGTGGCGCCCGCCAGTGGCAGGGCGACACGTGGCCCTGCCACTGTCGCGGTCGCACGTGCGGGCAGGGCACCGCCCTGGCCGCCTGCCACGCACGCGCCCCGAGGCGCCCGTCCGCCGTTCCGTGCACCGCGCCTCGTGAGCCCGCGAATGGGGTGACGACACGTGTCCTGTGCACCCGGTCCACGCAACCAATTAAGGTTCCGTGGACCGCGCCGTGTGCACCGACCAACCGCGGGATGCCACGTGTCCCCCCGCCTCGGTCCATGCACCGCCGCGCAATTTCTGTAGACCGCGCCTCACGGGCCCGCCAATCAGGCGGCTCCACGTGTCATGCGCCGGGTCCGTGCACCCAGCCGCGGCGCTCTGTGGACCGCGCGGGCTGCCACGTGGCAGCCGGCGGTCCACGGCCCCTCCCATGCACCGAATTTCAGCGAAAACTTCCGGGAGTCCGTTTTTGGGCATCCGGACTCAGAATTTAACAAGCAAATAGCCGTTTTCAAGCGTTTTTCCGCGCTGAATCCATTTCCAAGCTCAGTTTGGCCAAAAACCTTTTCAGAATTTCGGCAAACACAGCGGAAGGCCAACACAGCTGAAGATAACTCACAGGGTCCATCTGTAGCATCCCCTTGATGCACAATGGGCCAGACGCACCAACAATAGGTGTTCTAAACAATGGATTCACCAGAAAAGCTGCATGGGAAACTGGGCCACCACAAATATTAGGTGTGTTTTTTTATGGTACTGTGCCAAAAATCATCGATTATTTGTTAACGAAGTGCGTATATTAAGGTATGTGAGTGAAAGACGTACGAGGATTTGAGCAGTAAGAACATGGCCAATAATATCAAATGTTTGTAGAAAAAATGGATGATTTAATGTGGGCTTAAGCCGACAAATATAAACTTAATCAAATTATCAATTATATGGACGGACAATTAGGAATAAATTGATCTTTCACTATACAGTTACTGATTCCCAACTTGCAGTTATTTGGGTCAAAAAACTTGTTAGGCAATGAAGGGAGACCGGAGGACATATTGGTGGATACAATCGATACTCGGGAAATATCATCCTTTCGGATTCGCTGTGATTCAGTTTTAACAAGCTCTAGTTAACTGTGATTCACTGTGATTCATATATATATATATATATATATATATATATATATATATATATATATATATATATATATATATATATATATATATATATATATATATATATATATATATATATATATATATATATATATATATATATATATATTTGAGATTTTGTTGTCTCACTACTATAGTCTAATTCATCTGTCTTATGAATGAAGCGGGTGGTAGCATGCTATATTTTTTCTCAAAAAAAAACGTAATAATATACGATTTCGAGAGGGTGAAACCGGTCCGACTCGGGTAAAATCTGAACCGGTTGCTTTAGAGGGTTTCGGAAGATTTTAAATATACAAACCCTTATGTCCGTAGGCTCATGTGTCGTCTATGCAATCTCAGCTTACTGCTCAATTATCTTTTAAAACTTTTGAATTTGCTCCGCTTGAAGACTTGACGCCTCTTAACGGTGAGAAGCATCCTCTTGATGACGAGAGACCTCCGCTTACTGCTGAAACACATCGATAAGCGCAGCCACTTACTCGCGCACCTCGCTTGCTTCCGAGCCTTCTAGTGGCTCGAGTCGCGTTTGCGTGGCGCCATATCTTTTTTGCACACCACTGTCACGCCCCAGGGTCGAAACTGAGACCCGGGCTCACCAACAGATCGCCGCCCATACGGAAAGCCCCGTATAGACGAAGCATCTAACCTGCAAAAGATAATACTACAGCTATACTGATATCAGAGGTGAAAAGTATACTACTGAAATAACACAAAACATCTCCAAATAGTACAAGTCTGAACCTCACAATACATAAGTCTCTCAAAAATAAAACTCTTAAAAGCAACTATCCACTAGAATCCAGCAGACTGTACTACAAAGATCCAAAAATAGTACCACTATACTCCAAGGACGGGTAGGGAACTAGCTCGCGACTCCCTCACCTCGAACTGCTGTCTCTGCTCGAACAGAAGCCGAAACAGCTACCTCAAAAAAACCTGTCACCACAGCGGGTGTGAGAACTACATCGTCACGTAGTTCTCAGTGGGTACCGCCACCAAGCCAAACGGTCTGCCCACTAAGTCCACTAGAGGCATAAGATAACATGAAAACTAAAATAATGTAAAGGTAAGCTGAAAAAAAATCTACAACTATCATGCCTCTATCTACTATGCTCAAAGGGTGATACAGATGGAAAATAATGCATCGACTCTAACCCAATATACTCAATCAACCCAATCACAGTGAGTGCCACATGGGGTCTAGTCAAATTTGCGCCCACCTATTGCCATTACATCCACGGAGGACTGAACTTACGTAGGGCGTCCGCGACTGCCAAAACTGGCCCAGCCAGAAGGACTGCGCCGACAAGTCGCGATAGCAAAGTAACAGGCCCAGCTCCGGAGCGGCACTCGAGGGGCGGGACCCCACCGAGGAAAGTATCCGCGTATCTCTATCAAGCTCAATATGGCTCATGCAGGCTATAATCCAAATCCACGATCAACAAGATCGACAATAACCAACATCACATCTCTAACTCACGGGCTGAAAATACTCGACAGCCAGAACTGCCGTCAACCCAACGGCTCCCCAAAAAGGACATCAATTCAACATACAAACTCACTAGATGGGTATACTCCACAGCCGACAACAATGAAGGGTCCGAAAATCCCGAAAGACTAGAACCTACAACCCAAATCAAACAAGAACAGGCTCTAGGCATAGCCTCTCGTTGTTCTCGACCCAAAGAAAAAGGCAGCCCTTAGAATCCAGATCACTTGAACTCTCTCGGGTGAAGAAGTTTATAGAAAATGTGATATTTATTATCGAAAATTATTTTCACTCGAATCTACGCGGGGTGAGGACTAAAAGTAGTTCCTTTTTGTAAAACCATCTTGATTTAAGGAAACCCATTTAATGAATTTTAGCTATTTTAGAAAAATCAGTTAGAAAATAAGTTTTATTCCCAAACCCCGAAGGGCTAATGCCTTCGCCTAATCAGACAAGAACAGACTCCGGCGACCCTTCGACATTTGGAAGAAAAATATTGGTTTACTGAAATCATGTGTGTCCAAAAAGATTCTGGAATCAACGTCCTGTTATCACTGGTACACCACCGTTTACCTAAACGGCTCCCGTCACTGGTACAAGACTAGCTACATCTACCAGACTCCACTCGGCCCCCAAGCACGAGTGTAACATGCATCCTACACTAAGAGAAATCCCGACCACTCAGCCCACTACCTAGGCGAGGAAAATATTATGTCCAGGGATAGAATGTAAAGTGTGGATGTCTAAAGCATATATAAACCTAGCCCAAGTGAGAGTTTTCTACTAGTCTGGTTGAACATACATCATATGTGTCACGCCTCGGGGTCGAAACTGCGACCCGGGCACGCCAACAGATCCGCCGCCCATACGGGAAGCCCGGTATAGACGAAGCGTCTAACCTGCAAAAAGAAGGATACTAAAGCTATACAGATATCAGAGCTGAAAAGTAAATTACTGAAATAAGAAATAATACAACTGTCAAAATGTACAAGTCTGAACCTCACTACAAAAGTCTCTCAAAATAAAACTCTCAAAAGTAACTAACTACTAAAATCCAACAGATTGTACTACTAAGCTCCAAAAAGGGGTACCGATATACTCCAATGACGGGTAGGGAACTAGCTCGCGACTCCCTCACCTCGATCAGCAACAAAAGGATCAGCAACAGGAACTGGAGAAAGGGTCCATGGGGAAAGACACCACAGCGGGTGTGAGAACTACATCCCACAGTAATTCTCAGTGGGTACCGCTACCAAGCCCGATGGTCTGCCCACTAAGTCTAATAGAGGCATAAGATAACAGAAAAACTGTAATAATAAAAAGATAAGCTAGAAAGAGTCTACAGCTATCATGTCTCTATCTACAATGCTCAAAGGGTGATATAGATGAAAATGGTGCATCGACTCTAACCCAAGTACTCAATCAACCCAATCACAGTGACTGCCACATAGGGTCCAGTCAAATCTGCGCCCACCTACGGCCGTTACATCCAAGGAGGACCGGACTTACGTAGGGCGTCCGTGACTGCCAAAACTAGCCCAGCCAGAGGGAATGCGTCGACAAGTCGCGATAGCAAAGCAACAGGCCCAACTCCGGAGTGGCACTCGAGGGGCGCGACCCCACCGAGGAAAGTATCCGCGCATCTCTGTTGAGCTCAATATGGCTCATGCAGGCTATAGTCCAATCCACAATCACAAGATCGACAGTACCCAAATCACCTCTCTAACTAACTAACAGGAACCACTCGAATAGTCGGGACCGCTGTCAACCCAACGGCTCCCAAAAAAGAACATCAACTCCACATGTAAACACACCAGCTGGGTATACTCCACAGCCAACAACAATGAAGGGTCCGAGAACCCCGAAAGACTATAACCTACAACCCAAATCAAACAAGAACAGGCTCTAGGCATAGCCTTTCGTTATTCTCGATGTGATGATCCAGACTCCCGCAGGAACTGTGCAACATTAAACAGTGACTGTAGGGAGCTTATTCGGTGAAACCGAGCTTGTAGAATCGAAATTGAACATTTAATATAGACTCTGCGCGAAAATCAGAGCAAATGGGATTTTCCGGGGACTTTTGGCAAAATTTCGGATGAGAATTTGGCGAAATGGACAGCGGATTTGGACTCAGCGCGCGAAAACGATCGAAACGGTATATTTACTTTATTTTTTTGGCACATGGGTACTGTTCATGCCGGAACAGTAACTCCGGCCGCCGGAATTACTGTTCCGGCGACCGGCGAGCGGCGGCGGGCGGCGGCGCACGGCGGCGGGCAGCGGCGGCACAGCGGCAGAGGGCGGCGGCGCGCGGCACGGGCAGCGCGGGCAGGCGCGGGCAGGGGGCGCTGGTGCGCGGTCCACGGCATGGCGTGCATCGGGTGGACCGAAAACCCCCCCTTGCCACGTGGCGCTTCCCCATTGGTTGGCCGGCTTCTAGAAACACGTGGGAAGGTGACACGTGGCGCTCCCCTATTGGCTGACAGGATCCGGAAAACCCGGAGCGCGGAGCAACCACGTGCACCACGTGGACACGTGGCAGTTTTTGATTGGGCTTGCACAAGCTGTTCCTTGTTATGTGGACACTTGGCGCACCCTGGTTGGCCAATTTCGGTGTTTCCTATTCGGATCCGGATCCGGTGTGGAGCCCAAGATTCCCTTGGCCCATTATAAATAGCATCCCCATCCCTCTCATTCCCCACCTTAAAATCCGAGCTCTAGAGAGAGAATCTCAGTTTGAGCCCTCTACAAAAGTTCTTCCTCTCTCTCTCCTCTCTCTCTCTTCAAAATTCCAGAATTTTTGGAGTTACAGTTAGTGAGCTATCTGCGACGCGGCGCACTGCGACGGTTCTCTTTTTCGGCCCATTTCCCGTCGCAGTTCCGTCGGAAATTCCCTGAATGCTAACCAGGAGGAATTTTTGGACGATTTTCATGACAGCACGTTCCTAAGAGGTAAGGTTTCGATTTCCGTGTTGATCACTTTGCTCCATTTTGTACTTTTGGCATGTTTCCCGAGGCCTCTTTGACCCCCCTTTTTGCTGTGGAAATTTCTGGACAGCGTCAACTTCTCCGATTTTTATCTTGGCGTAGGAGCATCAGATCGAGACGTTTAAGGAGTCGATTTTGATCTACTCTTCGCGAGGAACGCAACCGTAATTTTTCTGGATTTTTCTGAGCAATGTACAGAGGTGAAAAACTCCTCTCTTTTCGTGCCATTTGAAAAATAGCAAAAGATGTATTTTTATGAATACTATAGTTACACCCTGTGCAATGTGTGTTGCTGTAGGGCATCGTTTTCGGCAGACAGCAGTTTTAGGGGACTGTGGACAGCCAGGAGACTATCTGGGTGTGATCTGAGCTGTTCAAGGTGGGCGGTTGTTGCTTACCTCATTTTTGACAAGCTCACTGGGATTACTGGAACTCCCCTAAAATTTAATATGACAATTGATGAGAACCACTGGGACAAACTAATATGATAATTGATAAGAACCATTGGGACAAACTAACAGGACAAACTAACAGGACAAACTAACAGGACAATTGATGAGAACTATTGAGACGAATTAATATGACAATTAACGAGAACCGCTGGGACGAACTCTCCTAAAATTTAACCCCACAGATTATATGATGACTTATATTGGGACACTGTGATTGGGACAAAGGCTATAATCTCGCATGCAAATAACTTTTATTCAGTAAATCAATCTTCTTTTAAAATAAATATTTGACACTATTTTACAGCTAAGACAGTTGTATGCATGACTGAACATCTAGTGAGGCCACTATCATATTGGGATCTGAACATGTTTCATTGTTGTTCTTTGCATCTAGATATTTGTTGCTCATGTATGAGCAGGGGTTGGGATAGTATAGTCAAGTTTGTACAAGATTGTGGACTTGTGGGGTCTTGCGGTGACCGCGGACAGTAGGCGGTCGACCAGATGTTTATCCTTGCATCAGATTGGGGTTGAGACTGGTTTATTGCATCAGCTGGGGATCGGGTTTTCCTAGTGGGTGGTTTTCCCACTCTGATCATAGTCATGATCCAGTCCTGCTGTTTTATGGCACTTCTGATACTTATTACTGAGATATTTTACTCGTGTGGGTCGCTCCCCTCGAGTGCCACTCCGGAGTGTGTTGCAGACATGCTTAGAGTCTTTGAGACTCCTATCCCCTATCGGTGTTATGCGTTGGCCAGCATACCCGATTTGGCAACTATCCCCTATCGGTGTTATGCATTGGCCAGCATACCCGATTTGGCAAGGCACAGCAGGCAGTACCAGTTTTACTAGTGACACAAGACTGAGTTATTTCAGGCAGGCATGTTTGGTATTGTTGCATACAGTCATTTCATGCTACATGGCATTTAGAGGCATAGTGGTGATAGTTTCTTTTTTTTCAGCAGCCTTTATAGCTTACCACTGTTCTTTCTTGTTGCCTCGAGTAGTCCTAGTGGGTGCGTCAGAGTTGAGGTTTTACCCACTAGGGGAGGCTACTGGTTTATCTGGTAGTTCTCACCCCCATTGTTGTTTCTCTCTTTCTTCTTCTTATTTTGCAGAGTCGTCTGCGGGAGCTGCTAGGCCATCGGCAGCTGATAAAGGTAAGGGGATCGCTGAGTAGATAGATCTCCTGTGAGACTGAGAGTGGATATTAGACAGATGTTGTACTCTTTACTCAGACTGTGGTATTTTGGGTCTGGCGCTGGCCAGCTGACTGTATTATTTTGGTGAGCTGGGAGATTATTGTACTTATTACAGCTTTATTTGTAGTTCCAGTCTGAGATACTATGTGGTTCTTCTACTTCAGCTCTGTATTATGCTCTTTTATTGTTCATATTATATCGGAGCAGGTTACCAGTGCTTCGTGTACGCGGGAAATCCCGTGTGCACGGCGGATCTGTTGGCGAGCCCGGGTTCCGGGGCGTGACACTCGACCCACAGAAAAAGGCAGCCCTTAGAACCCAGACCACTCGAATCCTCTCGAGTGGGGAAGTTACAGGAAAAAATGTGACATTTATTACTGAAAACTATTTTTCACTCAACTCACGCGGGGTGAGGACTAAAAGTAGTTCCTTTTTGAAAAACCATCTTATTTTGAGAAATACTCATTTTTAATGATTTTTAGTTCTTTTAGGAAAAACAGTTGGAAAACAAGTTTTTATACCCAAACCCCGAAGGGCTAATGCCTTCGTCCAATCAAACAAGAACAGACTCCGGCGACCCTTCAATGTTTGGAAGAAAATATTGGTCGACTAAAATCATGTGTGTGTCCAAAAAGGTTCTGGGTTCAAGGTCCTGCTATCACTGGTATACTACTGCCACTAACACCGTGGCGACACATAAAACAGAGAAACAAGACATCCCGGGACCGCCGTTCACCCAAACGGCTCCCGCCACAGATAAAAGACCAGCTATGTCACCAGACTCCAATCTGCCCCCAAGCACGAGTGTAAGATGCATCCCACACTAAGAGAAATCCCGACCACTCGACCCACTACCCGAGCGAGGATAACACAATGTCCAGGAATAAAATAAGAAGTGTGGATGTCTAAAGCATAAATAAACCTAGACCAAGTGAGAGTTTTCTACTAGTCTGGTTACATATGTAACATATGACAGGGTGCTAGGTCTATTTCCAAAAGTAGCATTTAGTTTAACTAAAGCAAGATCAGGGAACATTAACCAACATGATTTCAATAACAACATAGGAAAGACAACATCTCTCTAACATGCATTCTATACAACAGAATTAATGAACCGTCCACCAGTTTTGGAGACGAAGCAACCCACCTGAAGCGCGCGTCAATCCAAGATCCAAAAAGGCTGAAACTGAACGGGGACAAATTCTCGGATTCCCACGATTCCAACGGGTCCGAAATCACCCAAAAACACCTCCTGGGTACAAAGATATGGTCCAAACATTGCAATAAGCAAATATGCCCACAAACACAAGCTGCTGTCAAATCAGTCCAGAAAATGGTTAAATACCACCTGCGAGATAATCACTAAAAATTCCAATAAAAATACAACGGCGATCCTCGCGAAGATTATATGTCGATCGAGTCCTCACATGTCGAAATCTGATATCTGAGTGCAGAGATAAAAATCCGACAAGCCTCCGCTGTCCAGAAAAACCACCAGCAGAAAAGGGGTTCAAAGATGCCTCGTAAACCATGCCAAGAACTAAAAATAAAGTAAGGTGATCAACACGGAAATTGAAGGCCTACCTCTCATGAAACCGATGCCATGAAAATCGTCCATAAATTCCTTTGGCGTAGCTCTGGAGATCTCGTGGATCGAAACGCGACGAAAATGGGCCACCAATGAAGAAACGTCACACTGCGCCAAGATGCCGAAGTCGTCAATGTTGCGCCATCCAAAAATTCCGAAACTCCTTCACGAGATGCAGCACAAGAAGAGGAACAACTTTACTTGAGGGCCCAGTCGCAAAAGGGCTCGGGAAAAAGGTCCAAAGGCTCAAGGAAGAGGGCTATTTATAGCCCAAGCCCTCCAAGGAAGGAATCGGATTCGGTCGCCGGATTCGGGCGCCCGAATCCGGCCCAAGCCCAACACTGTGCGCGCCCGAATCCCTCTTGGCGCGCCACATCACTCCCTCCGCGCCCTGCGTGCCCGGCACACGCGCGCCCGCCAATCACGGCGCGCCGCGTGGCGACGCGGTCCACGGCGGGAACCGTGGGCCGCGGTTCATGGCGGCCCAGCTGGGTCGCTGCGCCCGCCAATGGGCGGGCGACACGTGGCCTGGCGGGTTCCACAGTGCGCCGCGCCCGGCGTGCTGTTGCGTGTGTGTTGATCGCCCAATCAGCGCGCGACACGTGGAGCGCCTGCCGTTGGCTGGTCCCGGTGCACACCAAAACTCGTGGACCGTGCTGCCCACCGCCGCGCACGCACCTGCCCGCGCCCCCGCCGCCGCGCTCCGCAGCTGCCCATCACCGCCGGCGCTGCCCTGGCCTGCCGGAACAGTAAACTATGCATCAAAATTCGTGTTTTGGCATCCGGGCTCCGAAAAACACAAGTAGTCCATTTTCATCGTTTTCGTGCGCTTAGTCCAAATCCGATGTCCGTTTTACCAAATTCCACTTCTAAAATTTGTCGAAGGCATCCGGACAGGTAATCTTAATCCAAATTTCGTGCTGGGTTCAAATCTGAGGTCCGATTTGCGCGCAACCAACTCCAATACACAACATAGGCCTCCAGAAATCACAATTCACATTACAAAAGCTCTACGGAGATCCGGGTCATCACAATATGACAGGATGCTAGGTTAAGTTTCAATAATAACATTTGTTAATACAACTAGGAAGCATTAGTCGACATGAACTCAGTAACAACACAAGAAAGTATCATCTCTCACTCTAACATGCTTTCTAACTCTCTCGCTTATCATGCATGCAATTCTGTTCAATAGAATTAGAGAACCGTCCACCGGTTTTGGAGACGAAGCAACCCACCTGAAAGCGCACGTCGATCCAAGGTCCAATCTGAACATGGATAATCCTCAAGTTCCCACGATTCCAATGAGTCCAAAAATACCTAAAAACTCCTCTCGGTCACTGAGATACAAACAAAACACCGCGGTAAACACAAATCCCCAAAAATCACAACTCTGCGTATAATCAGTCCAGAAGAAGTCAAAATATTACCTTCGATATGAGCTCCAAAAATTCCAATAAAAATACGGTTGTGATCCTCACGAAGCGTAGATGTCGATCGAGTCCTCACAAATCAAAATTCGATAACCGAGCGTGGAGATAAAAATCGAACAAGCTCCGCTGTCCAGGAAATCCAGCATCAAGAAAGGGGTTCAAAGATGCTCCGAATACCCTAATAAAAACCCAAAACTAAGAGAAGCGGTAAACACGAAAAATGAAGATCTACCTCTCGTGGAATCGATGCCGTAGAAATCGGCCAAAAAATTTCTCCCGTCAGCCTTGGGGAGCTCACGGAAGAAGCATCGACGAAAAAACTCGGTATCAAAGGCGCGTCGAAGCTCGCGATATCGAGAAGAACGCAGATGGCACGAATCCCAAAAATCTCCGGGATGCTAAATATCGAAGAAGACTCACAGACGACGCTCCCTGTCGAAAATAGGCTGAAGAGGGCTCGAGAAAAGCCCTCAAAAGAGGACACCAATGGGCTATTTATAGCCCAAGCCTACCAAAAAGGAAATCCGAATTCGGGGGCAGGATTCGGGCGCCCGAATCCGGCCCGGCCCGCTACTGTGCGCGCCCGAAACCCCCACTGTCACGCCCCGGGTGTAAACCAGAACCCGGGCTCGTCCACAGACCCGCCGTGCACACGGTATTTCCCGTGTACACGAAGCGCTGGTAACCTGCTCAGATATAAAGAAATAATGCTAGAGCATAAAACAGAGCTAAACTGAAACTAGTACAACTCAGACAAATGCTGGAAATAAAAGTATAATAAACTCTCAAGAATATACATAAGTCTCTCCCAGCTCACGAAGTGAATACAACCAGCTGGCCGCAGCCAGACCCAAAATAAAAGGAAATACAACCGTCTGAGTGTACAGGGGATACAACAAAACTACAAAACTCGAGCTCGGGGTAGCAGCTATCTAGTCGGCGATCCTCTTACCTCGATCCTGGGAGGAAGGCCCCGCAACTCCGGCAGATGACTCTGCAAAACAAAGGGGACAAGAAAAGGGAAAAACAGTGGGGGTCAGTACTACTATAAAGACAGTAGCCTCCCCTAGTGGGTAAACCTCAACACAAAACTCCTACCTGCCCACTAGGTCTACCAGAGGCTAAAAGAATAAATGCGGTAACTAAGAGTATGACTCCTGATAAAAGCTACCACTAATATGCCTCTACCTGCCCAGCTAAAGATAGCTAAATGTATGCATCAGAAAATCGAAGCCTGCCACATCGGGTATGCCAGCCTACGCATAACACCGGTGTGGGATAGGAGTCTCAATGTCTGCCAAATCGGGTATGCCAGCCTACGCATAACACCGATATGGGACAGGAGTCTCAAGGTCTGCTAAATCGGGTATGCCAGCCTACGCATAGCACCGATATGGGGTAGGGTTCTCAATGTCTGCCAAATCGGGTATGCCAGCCTACGCATAACACCGATATGGGACAGGAGTCCCAGGGTCTCAAGTCTGCAAATCGCGCACTCCGCTCTATAAGGAAAGTACCGTCTCCCAAAGGAAGCCCAAAACCCTCTCCCCGAAACCCAAGTATCTGACTACACTAACCCAGCCCCTGCTCTAACCCGAGCATAATATCCCCTATGTCTAAGTGACTGAAGAAAGAATGCAACATGGTTTCTCCTAAGTCAATTCCAGCATGATAGTGTAGCAGAAAAAGGTGGCCTATCTAGGTGACCATTCAAGCATGCAAAAGTCATTAACTTGATGAACCATTTTAAGTACTCTAACCACATACCTCAGCCTTTCATTTAATCAATCAACAAGATAGGGATTTAGCACAAATTCCAAGTAATTCTACTACATGTTTAAAGCATAGACTCACCATTAATTAACTTGTAGTTTTCTAACAATGCGATTATCAACGAAGAAATCAGGATTTCATACAAGCATGCTAGGTCCATCACACAGATTTGCTAACAGCATAATCAAGAGCATTCTAGTAGGCCTAGTGATAAATCCCAAATAAGAGGTTTACAACATCACCCACCTCGAGCGCTAATCCCAATTCCCAAAAGCGGAACCCAAGCTCAGTCCAAAACTCCCCACCAATCTGTACAAAAATACCCCAAAGGAAAACACATAAGCTATACATTCACAATTCCCAGAATCTGTCCCTTAATACCACAGTCCAGAATTCACCAATTTTTACCTGCGAAAAATGCCCAGAAAAATCCAAGGAAAATACTGTCGCGATCCTCGCGACGAGCCCGTCGAAACGAGTACCTGCACGCCCAAATCGGAGTTTCCTACGCTGAGATAAAAATCCGACAAGGGAAACATCCCAATACAAACTGTACCAAATTTCTGTAACAAAGAACCACAGAAAAAGGAGATTCTCACCCTCGGCCAACAACCAGAAAAATCTGAGAAAAATCCAGGAGACTCCTTGCGAAGTGTAGATGAAAATTGCCTCTTGAATTGCCTCGATCCGACGTCCGAGCGAAAAGATACGGCAAGAACACTGCGGTGCTGTCCAAAAGTCCGCGACGAAAAATGGGTCAAATGGGTGCTCAGAAAACTCCAAGATCAGCATGGAAATCGAGGAACCTCAAAACACCGGAGTTGAAGTCCTACCTGTCGTGAGTCCAACGGCGCAAGAATCGGCGAAATCCGATGTCGGGGTGAGTCGGAGGAGTCCAAACACTGAGAAGGGGCGAAGAAGATCGACGGGAAACAAGCGTCGCGCCGCGCCGTAAAATGGTGAACCTCGGGAAGAGTGCCTCCAAAAATCCTCAAAGTTCTCCAAAGGGTAGTGCACTGAGGGAGGAGAAACTTCTCTGAAGAAAGCTCAGCGAAAATGGGGTCCAAAAAGCCTACAGGACGAATGGGGGGAGCTATTTATAGGCCCAGCCCACTATGCTGTCGGGCCGGGTTTTCGGGCGCAACTTTCGGGCGCACTGCGCCCGGAAACCCGGTCGCACGCTCCCTGTCCGACGCGCCCGAAACTCCCAGGAGCGGCCACGTCACCCCCAAACAGGGGACAGCAAATCCCCGCGGTCGCCGAGTGCCGCGTGTCCCCCCGCGGTCAGCGGGGTAGGTACGGCCGCCCAACCGCGAGGCGACACGTGTCGCACTCGAGTGCGGCCGACCGCCCCGCCTGGCGCCACTGTGCACGCACAGTACCGAGGCGCCCCCCCCCCCCCCCCCCCCCCCCGCGCACCGTGGACCGCGCCCACGTGGGCCGACGAATCCGAAGCCGCCACGTGTCCTGCGCCCGGTCCACCGCAACCCCGCAAACCCGGTGAGCCATGCCGCGTGCGCCGGCCTATCAGGGCACGCCACGTGTCACCCGCCCGCGGCCCATGCACCGCCGCGCTACCCCGTGGACCGAGCTGCGTGAGCCGGCCAATAATAGGCCGCCACGTGGCTCAGGCCGGTCCACGAGGCTCCCCCATGCACCGAAAAACCCCGAAAACTTCCGGAAGCCCGCTTTTGGTCATCCGGACTCCAAATTTAACAAGCAAATAGCCGTTTTCAAGCGTTTTTCCGCGCTGAATCCAAATCCAACCTCAGATTGGCCCAAAACCTTTTCTAAAATTCGGCAAATGCAGCCAAAGGCCAAATCAGCTATCCAAGTCTCACAAAGTCCATCTGTGGCACCCCTTTGATGCACCATGGGCCAGACACACCAACACTAGGTGTTCTACACAATGGATTCATCGGAAAGTTGCATGGGAAAAACCAGAACACTACACCCATGGTGCGCCACGTGGCCCGCTCCTCACCCCGCGCACGTGTGCCTGCCAATTGCGGCGCGCCGTGGGGTAGCGCGGTCCACGGCGGGGAGCACGCCCCGCGGTTCACGGCGGGGCAGCCGGGTCGCTGCGACACATGGCTGGCGCGGTCCACCGTGCGCCGCGCCCGGCGTGGAACACGCGCTGTCGCGCGTGCGTTGACCGGCCACTCCCCGCGCGCCACGTGTCCACCACGCTGCGTCTGCTGGTCCCGGTGCACGCCCAAGTCCCGTGGACCGGCCTACCCGCGGCCGCGCTCGCGCCTGCCCGTGCCCACGCCGCCGCGCTCCGCCGCCTGCCCGTCGCTGCCGGCGCTGCCCACCGGCCGGAACAGTAACCACTTGCCTCGAAATCCGTGTTTTGGCATCCGGGCTGCGAAAAATAGAAGTAAATAGTCCATTTTCATCGTTTTCGCGCGCTGAGTCCAAATCCGATGTCCGTTTTGCCAAATTCCACTTCTAAAATTTGTCGAAGGCATCCGAACAGGTATTTTTAATCCAAATTTTGTACTTGGTCCAATTCTGAGGTCCGATTTGCGCGCAACCATCTCCAACACACATCATAGGCCTCCAGAAGCCACAATTCACTCCGTAAGACCTTCGGAGAGATCCGGGTCATCACACCACAATAAATACATTAGTCCAAATTTAATAATTCAGACCGAACGTAACTTGAAAGCTATACACATATAAGATCTGTCGATCCAATTATGCGAAAGTATATGAGGAATACTTCCTCTCACTTCTAACGTTACGTTGTCGGCCGCCTCACATATCATTAGTTAGTGGAAGTTCTTTTTCCTCGATCCATTCCCGACATTCTATTCGGGAATGACACAATGCCCAATTAAATAGATTTGCCCATGTCAAGTCCACACACTCTCACGTGCCTAATCCCTAAGATATTCATTAGGTTTGCTAACCGTCTAGGATCACTTCTAAACTCTGATACTACTCTTATCTGTCACGCTCCGAGACCGCCAATTTGATCGGTTCAAGCACGCCAACAGACCCGCCAATCGGGTATGACCTTTCCATACCCGAAAGAAATGATAACCATCTCAAACAATATATGATGCACGAAGAAATATATGAATATAAGAGTGAAGCTAAACTAAACTTTCAACTTTAAATATAAACACTATTGTATAAAGTTGAAATTGTAAATACTAAAATGAACATATAATACATTGTTAAATTACAATTTTTATCTTTGCTTTTCACTCTCAAAATATAAATGTTCACTCTATACAAAAAGATACCCTGCTAGACCTTTTAAGTTTGCTACTCTGCTAGGCCCTTGTGCCTGTCATGTGTCTCTCCGGCAGCATCTGGATCTGCAAAAAATGTGGAAACCACGTGATGTGAGAACTACGAATAATTTCTAGTGGGTTCATCAATCGAGAAATGTATTCTATACCACTTAGTTTAATAGAAACATTAGCAACAAGATAATATATGAAAAGTTGTAAATTCTATACTACCATGCAAGTATAATACTTCTACACTACTTGTCACGCGCCGAGCCTGCCTATTTGGTCGGTTCGGGCATGCGCACAGCCGAATGGACAGAGTCTTCCCTGTCTATCCAAGGCGTCACAATCAGTACAAATAGAGATGTTCTTACTCGAAACCGAATTCATACAAAGATTGCGAAAGGAAGGTACAGGAAACATAAACAACTAGCTATTACATGTATTCATTTTAGATATACACATTTACATTTTTCTTTATTTCTTTTTATTCAACATAAATATTATTATAATTAATCCCTTTACAACTTTTCACTGCTAGCTACTCATTGTTGGAGGGTACTTCTAGCTAGGTCTCACCTTGGTAGGGCGCTATCAACTGCACTACGCACTTGCCCACGCTACCGTGCCGCTTGTGAAAGAACCTATAAAACACGGGTGAGAACTAAAAGAAGTTCCCAGTGGGTTCGACCCTGACCTGGGTGCCTATTATACTAGATCTAAACAAGACATAAGTAAATAGATAAGAAAAACAACAAACTACTATACTATGTAGATAGAAAGAAACACTACTCTATGTCTTGCCAGTATACATCAATACTTGAACTCGATATGACCTACTGTCTCATAACCCAATCATTGTGCTTGTCTCTCATCGAGCCAAACTCACATCACTAAGTCCTGAATGAACTATCAACACTTTGGGGGCCATCTGTTGGGGAATGTACCTCAACCAATAACTGTGTCACTCTATAGTACACTGCTCAGGAGGAGCAACCTCCTCGAGCCGAAATAGACTATGTGAGTATATTCTCGTCCTCCGATCTAGAGGACACACCAAACCACGACGACGCTAATTTGGGAATACTATCAACCCTAGCGTCCATCTTGTCCATGGCTTTGTACAATACAATAAAGCTGATCTATAGGACTCATCCTATCACAATGACACTACTTTGGGAATCAACCATCCCTAGTGTCTAACCCAATTCAGGGTGCTACACTGTACTAATACAACTATCACTCTACATATAATAGATGACATTCGATCTATATTGTCATCACTAGGTTTTGTTCAATCCTAAGTTGTCACATAGTTTTCATCTCTTATTTTCTAAGTTCCACACTAATAATTTAATATAATGCTAGGGTTCTTGTTCTTGGCTTGACTAAATTCTCATGCATTCTAATTTTTGGAATATTGACCCATGTCACCTAATCAGAAATTGGAAGCGTGCAAGGAATTGCGATCGTTCACCCAACACTAACTCTACATGCATCAAATACCTCGTGTAGACATAGGATATACAATAGGAACTTAAACATAGAAGGACATTCATGTAGAGTACCGGAGGCTTAGTAACTGTTTGGGCGTGTCATTACTGTGCTGACTGACCCATCTGGAGATGGTCGGGTCGAGCGAGAGCCGTTTAGCGTGAAATAGACGCGAAAACGAACTTAGAACGCAAATAGAACGGGAACTGAAGTTCCAGAGATTTTGGGCGCCCTAAACATGTTTCGGACGCTCGAAACCATTACATATTTGCGGACCTCCTCTATTGGACACCCAAAAGTTATTGTAGCAGCCCGAGGATTGGATGGATGAGATATTCTTGAGATTTGTGCCTGACCGTGCAGTTGGTAGGAGTGGTTGGGAGCATGTGACATTCGGGCGCACTACTGTAGCTGCAGACGTGCATTTTGGATGCCATGGTAGCTGGACACAGTGTTACGCATTTTCAAACCCTTCACTATAGCGGAGCGGATGCTCGTAGGACCGCCCGTTAATACTGTAGCCGCGTAAGATAGGGCGCCCTGGTGAACAGTCGGGCGCCCGAATCATGGATTTCAGTGGATGGATATGTTAGCTCATTAGTTTGTTCCGCGGCTCAGCTTACCATTTGTTGACCTTTTATACCCCCCCTCACCAGTGGACACTTTCCTCTGCACTAGAGAACCCCCTGAATAGCTCCCTCTATCATCTCCTCCATCTTCCTCCATCTTCCTCCTTCTCTGGACATCGGAGCAGAGCGCTCGTAGCAGAAGCAACACCAACCCAGCACTTCTTCTTCTTCTTCTTCCATCTTCGCACCGAAACTTCGAGGCTTGGATGAGAACATCGTGTGGCTTGCTCCTAAGGTGGAGAACCCGAGTATAGACCTTGTGTAGTGGCCCCGATCCCTGTGTAGCTTTTTCCCATGACCCACGTTGTGGAACACCTATTATTGGTGCGTCGGACCCGCAATGCGTCAAATGGACACGTTGGACGGACTCTGTGAGGCTTCTGGATTGAGTCTGTCTTCTGACTATTTTCGTCGGATGTTAGAAAGGGTTTTAGGCTAATCCGAGGTCGGATTTGGATTCAGCGTGGAAAAATATCGAAAACCGACTATTTACTTGTATTTTTCTGAGTTAGGGTGCCCAAAAACGGACACCCGAAAGTTTTCTGCGCGTTCTGGTGCATGGGGGGAGCTGTGGACCGAAGGGAGGACACGTGGCGGCCCCGGATAGGTGGGCGAAGTGCGCGCGGTCCACGCCGGAGGCATGGACCGGGGCGGGGGCCACGTGGCGGCGCTTGGGTGGACGGCGCAGTGCACGCGGTCCACCCAGAGGCGCGGGGCAGGCGGGGCAGGTGGGCGAGGCATGGCGCGCACACGGGCACGCCACGCAGTGCCCCGCGGTTGGGCCGCGTCACCCGCTCCCCCCTGCGCGGTCGGGCTATGTGGCGCAGCCCGGTTGGCCACGCCACGCTGCGTGGTGCTCCGGGACACGTGGCGCGCCCGGAATGATCCGGGCGCTGCCTTGGGTGTACCCAAAAGTGTCTTTTTCCCCCCTTTTTCTTTGGCTGTAAATTGGCTTCCTCTCCATCTCTTCTCTCTTTTTGCTGGGTTTTTACAAGTGGGGGTTTTTAGCAGAGCTCCTTCCACCTATTCTCCATCTCCCACAGAGATTTGATGATTTTTGGAGATCTCGACATCGACGATTTCTGCGATTCGGCGCACTGCGACGTTCTTTCTTCGGAGGCCTTTTTCGTCTCATTTCGGTCCACGAGGTTCCCAGAGCTACTCCGAAGGAATTTTTTGACCATTTTCAGGGAATCGGTTTCACGAGAGGTAGGCCTTCGATTTCCGTGTTGATCACCTTACTTCATTCTGAGTTCTTGGCATGGTTTACGAGGCATCTTTGAACCTCTTTCCTGCTGGTGGTTTTTCTGGACAGCAGAGGCTTGTCCGATTTTTATCTCTGTGCTTAGGTATCGGATTTCGGCCTGTGAGGACTCGATTGACATCTACGCTTCACGAGGATCGCCATCATATTTTTATTATAATTTTTGGAGATTATCTAAAAGGTAGTATTTAAGCATTTTCTGGACTGATTTTACAGCAGCTTTTGTTTGTGGGAATTTTTGCTTATTGCAATGTTTGGACCATATCTTTGTACCAAGGAGGAGTTTTTGGGTGTTTTTGGGCCCGTTGGAATCGTGGGAATCCGAGGATTTTTCCCGTTCAGTTTCAGCCTATTTGGATCTTGGTTTGACGCGCGCTTCAGGTGGGCTGCTTCGTCTCCAAAACCGATGGACGGTTCATTAATTCTATTATATAGAAAACATGCATGATTGTGAGATGTGTTAGAATGCATGTTAGAGAGAGAGATCTTGTCTTTCCTGTGTTGTTATTGAAATCATGTTGGTTAATGTTCCCTAATATTGCTTTAGTTATACTAAATGCTATTATCGAAACTTGACCTAGCACCCTGTCATATGTTGCATGTGTAACCAGACTAGTAGAAAACTTTCACTTGGGCTAGGTTTATTTATGCTTTAGACATCCACACTTTACATTCTATTCCTGGACATAGTGTTTTCCTCGCCCGGGTATGGGCTGAGTGGTCGGGATTTCTCTTAGTGTGGGATGCATGTTACACTCGTGCTTGGGGGCAGAGTAGAATCTAGTAGATGTAGCTGGTCTTATATCTGTGGCGGGATCCGTTTGGGTAAACGGTGGTCCCGGAATGTCGTGTTTCTCTGATTTATGTGTCGCCACTGTGTTAGTGGCAGTAATATACCAATGATAGTAGGACCTTGAACCCAGAACCTTTTTGGACACACATGATTTTAGTCAACCAATATTTTTCTTCCAAATATTAAAGGGTCGCCGGAGTCTGTTCTTGTCTGATTTGACGAAGGCATTAGCCCTTCGGGGTTTGGGAATAAAACTTGTTTTCTAACTGTTTTTCCTAAAAGAACTAAAAATTATTAAAAATGGGTTTTTCTCAAATCAAGATGGTTTTACAAGAAGAAACTACTTTTAGTCTTCGCCCCCCCGTGGGTTTGAGTGAAAAATGGTTTTCAGTAATAAATGTCACATTTTTCCTGTAAACTTCCTCACTCGAGAGGATTCGAGTGGTCTGGGTTCTAAGGGCTGCCTTTTTCTTTGGGTCGAGAACAATGAGAGGCTATGCCTAGAGCATGTTCTTGTTTGATTTGGGTTGTAGGTTCTAGTCTTTCGGGGTTCCCGGACCCTTCATTGTTGTCGGTTGTGGAGTATACCCAGCTAGTGAGTTTGCATGTTGAGTTGATGTCCTATTTAGGGAGCCGTTGGGTTGACAGTGGTCCTGATTGTTCAAGTATTTTCCTGTTAGTGAGTTAGAGAGGTGATTTGGGTATTGTCGATCTTGTTGATCGTGGATTGGACTATAACCTGTATAAGCCATATTGAGCTCGACAGAGTTGCGCAGATACTTTCCTCGGTGGGGTCGCGTCCCTCGAGTGCCACTCCGGAGCTAGGCCTGTTACTTTGCTATCGCGACTTATCGACGTAGTCCCTCTGGCTGGGCCTTTTTTAGGCAGTCACGGACGCCCTACATAAGTCCAGTCCTCCGTGGATGTAATGGCAGTAGGTGGGCGTAGGTTTGACTGGACCCCATGTGGCAGTCACTGTGATTGGGTTGATTGAGTATTTGGGTTAGAGTCGATGCATCATTTTCATCTATATCACCCTTTGAGCATTGTAAATAGAGGCATGATAGCTGTAGACTCTTTCCAGTTTATCCTTACATAATTACAGTTTTCCTGTTATCTTATGCCTCTAGTAGACTTAGTGGGCAGACCGTCGGGCTTGGTGGCGGTACCCACTAAGAACTACGTGTTGGTGTAGTTCTCACACCCGCTGGGGGTTCTTTCCCCCTTCCTTCCTCTTTCCTCTCATTTGTTTTGCAGTCTTCTGCGGGTGTTGCTGATTCTTTTGTTGCTGATCGAGGTGAGGGAGTCACGAGCTAGTTCCCTACCCGTCCTTGGAGTATAGCTGTACCCCTTTTTGGAGCTTGTAGTACAGTCTACTGGATTTTAGTAGTTAGTTACTTTTGAGAGTTTTATTTTTGAGAGACTTTTGTAGTGAGGTTCAGACTTATACTTTTTAGAGTTGTATTTTCTTATTTCAGTAGTTTACTTTTCAGCTCTGATATCTGTATAGCTATAGTATCCTTCTTTTGCAGGTTAGACGCTTCGTCTGTACGGGGCTTTCCGTATGGGCGACAGATCTGTTGACGGGCTCGGATCGCAGTTTCGACCCCGGGGTGTGACACCTTGTCCTGCTGGATTTGAGGTAGGGAGCCTGATTTTCGTGAGTTTTTGGAGTGTTCGACATTTTTGTCTTTTTGAGCTTAGAGTGTTGGTATTGCTCCTGATGTTGGATCATCTCCCCTTTTCTGTGTGTGTGTATATGTTCTTGTTTTTTGGAGGAGTTAGAGCAGAGGGTGGAGTTGAGGTGCTGCGACAGAGAGGGCTTGTGAGGACCCGGATGTCCGCGTTGAGTTTTCTGGTTGTTCGGCAGCTTTTGGTGGCCTGAGTGGTGTCTCGGTGGAGTTAGTGCGCAATTTGGACTCAAGTGGTGGACTTTGGGCTTAAAAAAGGATCACGTGGGTAATTGGAGGACCCGTCGAGTGTATAGAAGTAGTTTCGCGCGAAACAGAGATTAAAATTGGACTCAGTGCGAAGTTTGGACAAAGATCACCTTTCCGGACCCCTTCGGGAAAATTGAGGCTTGGAATTTGGCAAAACGGACTTCGAATTTGGATTCAGCGCGCGAAAACGATGTCAATGGACTATTCACTTGTATTTTTCGAAGCCCGGATGACGCGCACGCTTTTCGAGGTAGGTGGTACTGTTCCGGCCATCGGCGGGCAGCGGCGGAGCGCAGCGGCGCGCGGGCGCGGGCAGGCGCGCGGCGCACGGGTGCGCTTTGCCACGTGGCAACTTCTTACAGGATGGGTGCAGACACGTAGCGGGCTGTGGGTGGCCGGTGCTGTGGACCGGGACCACGGAGCAGGCCGGGGCGCCTCGGGGCGCGTGCCTGGCAGGGTGCGCAGGCGGCGCTGGCGCGCGCACATGAATCACGATTCTGCCTCCAAAGGCTCAAACTCAATTCCATGAATCGGGGTGGTTCATCTGCCAAAACTGGCTCCATCGATCAATGATGTCCCTCAGCTCATCACCTATCAGCTATCCACCTAGCCTCGGTGCCTTGGCACTAAATATTGGCACGGAGGGGGCTACTCGCTCCATCGGCGCCACAGAAATCACTGCCGCTGAGGGCTGCCCACTGCTCCGACAACTGTGTCACCCAGACCAGCTGCTCACTCTGCCGCTGATAAGCCTCTGACAATCCTGTTATCTGGGTCCGGAGCTCTCTGACCTCAATCCGGGTATCCGGCCCCAAAACAATCCGCTCAAGCTCCACTGCTGCGACGAGTGCACACCAATCAGCACAACGTGTTGGGGAGACACTACTCACCACAACAAACTGCACCACAGCACACAACAAAACTCGACCCAATCCGGCGAAAGTCTAGAGCATGTCAACCGTTCCACCGCATTATGTTGTCTGCAGCCAACATAATTGCTTAGGAGAATAAACATGCCAATCACTCGTCCCGTCACTTGGGAGAGGTATAAGACCCAATCAGAACTCTCGCCAAAAGTCACGACTCTCACGAAGTCATCCTAGGGTCCAAACATCAGCCTAGGGTTTCTATAGTCCTAACCGACCTATCCCTAAGCTCTGATACCTACCTAATTTGTCACGCCCCGGGGTCAAAACTGCGACCCGGGCTCGCCAACAGATCCGCCACCTATGCAAAATCCCGCATAGGCGAAGCGTCTAACCTGCAAAAGATAGTACTGTAGCTACGCAAATATTAGAGCGAAAATAAAATGCTGTAAAATAAAATCCAATCACTGTACAACACGAAAATAAAGTACAACATCCATCTCCTCAAATACAGATAATCATCATACAATGTCCTCAGTACAGCATCTCTCAACTATAAAAGGGAGATAAACTAAAACTATAGTACATTATTCTCTCCAAATACAAAAGATCCCTCTCAACGTAAACAATAAAAACCAGCTGACAGCTACAAGAAATCTCCAACCAGGGGATACAGCTACACTCCTCGGGCGGTAAGGATCTAGCTCGTGACTCCCTCGCCTCGAACAACGACCGAAAGATCAGCAACTCCCGCAGAAGACTCTGCAAAACAGGAGAAAGAAAATAGGGAAACAACAATGGGGGTGAGAACCACTAGTAAACCAGTAGCCTCCCCCTGTGGGTAAAGCCTCAAACTCCGGCGTACCCACTAAGTCTACTAGAGGCAAGAAAGGAATAAGTGGTCAAGCTGTAAACAGAACTACTGAAAAAGGGAAAACCACCACTAGTATGCCTCTAAATGCAATACCGAAAGAAATGACTGTATGAATGCATCAGGAAACAGTATCTGACCAAATAAACCCAATCTAGCCACCAGTAAAACTGGTAGTGCCTGCTCTACTGTCGAACTCAAGAACTCAGTTGGGGACCAGCACACAAGGTTCGAAATCCCAAGGGACCAGCACACAAGGCTCGAAATCCCAATCAGATGGACCGGCACCCGTCACGGTCTAAAGCCTACTCCAGAGTGGCACTCGAGGGGAGCAACCCACACGAGTAAAGTATCTCAGTAACCAGTAACATAAGTATCGTAAAACAGCAGGACTGGATCACGACTATGATCAAAGTGGAAAAATCCATCCACTAGAGAAATTTGATACCCAATCTGATGCATAAGTAAACATCCGGTCAACCGCCCAATGTCCGCGGTCGCCGCAACACCCCACAAGACCAAAATCTGATAAAGTAATCAACATCTGGTCAACCGCCTAATATCTGCGGTTACCACAATGCCCCACAATCCACAATCGGGTAAAATAGTCAATATCCGGTCAACCGCCTACTGTCCGCGGTTGCCGCAATAACCCACACATCCAACATCAAGTACACCCTGTCTCCGACCCTAAGGTCCCGGCTACACTATCCCAAACCCCTGCTCGAACCCGAGCAACATGACTCAAAAGTCTAAATAGAAGGAGAAAGGAAACAATCATGGTTTCTCCTAAGTCAAATCCCAATATGATATTGTAGCAATAAATAGTGGCCTATCTAGATGTCCATACAAGCATGCAAAAGTCCTAAAGCAAGATGAAAGAGAGAATATCAAATAACAGTTCCACATGTGTATCAAATAGTAAATCCACATAGATATAATCATCATGCTAAAATCATCAGCCAACTACACATGTATATAATCACTAATCCACAATAAATCCCAAAGTGGTACCCGCACATAGATATGTCATCATGTCCCAATAGTTAATCCATTTAACCAACTTTCATAAAATCTATGTGCTAACATGGCATGTTAATTATCACTATTAAAAATGTCCCCGCAATCATGTTTCCACAACAATATTATCCCAATAATATTCCCAACATGCTATATTCACAAAATTAATCTCAATGATAGGCTAACATTGATATCATTTAATCATGCATGGTAATCAATCAATATGTCCAATAGAGGGCTTCTCTAATAAACTTAGTGAGCAAGTCAGAAGTAGAGGTATGCAACAACCACCCACCTCGATTCGCAGAGCACGCGAAGCACATCCCAAATACGCCCTCACTTCGGGTAAACACGGCACACTGCACGGTAATCCAAACGGCGTACAATTAATCCAAAAATGCACAACAACCCGCTGTCCAAAAATCAGTCCCGAAAATGGCTAAATTTCACATGCGAGATGAACTCAGAAAAATCTAGAAAAATAACCACTGCGATCATCGCGTCGAGCCGATCGAAACGAGTACTCGCACATTCCGATCCGATACCTGTAGACCAAGATAAAAATAAAACACCGCTGCATGCTCAAAACCTCCCACAAACAAAATTCATGTAGCATTCTGTCTAGAAAAGTGGGATTATCACCTTCGCAACAATCTCCAAAAATCCCAGAAAAATCACCAGTGTGTTCCTCGCGACGAGTAGATCAAAATCGGTACTCATACGCCTTGATCCGATGCTCCTAGGCCAAGATATAAATCAAACAAGCCGGTGCTATCCAGAATTCATCACAGAAAAAGAGGGTTAAAAGGTGCCTCGGGAACTATGCCAAAAACCCAAATTGAGGTGAAACAATCAACACGGAAAACGAAGCCTTACCTCTCTAGAACACGCTGCTGTGAAAATCGCTCAAAAATTCCATCGGGGTGGCCGAGGGGAGCTCTCAGACTGAACTATGACGGAAAAGCCAACGGTAAGAGAATCGTCGCAGTGCGCCGAATCACAAAAAACGCCGATGCCGAGGCCTCCAAAAATTCCGGGAATCCATCAAGAAGTAGGGGACAAGGTGATGAACAAATTCCCTTAAGGATCCAACCCGATAGGAGCTCAGGAAAAGGCCCAAAAGAACAGCCCAAGTGAAGTATTTATAGCCCATTCCAAACAATTGAAATAATTCCCTCTGTGTCCCAAGTTCCGGGCGCCTGAATTATTTCGGGTGCAAACAGTGCACCGATCCGGGCCATTCATCCAGCGCGCGAATTCACCAGATTGCGCCACGTGTCCCCGAACAGCGGGCAGCCGATCCCGCCACTCCCGTCCTGCCGCGTGGCCCGCCCTGGTCAACGGGGTGGGTGGCGCCGGCCAATGGCGGGCCGCCACGTGGCGCACGCGTGCGCCACGTCGGCGCCGTGGCCGACACTCCATCCGCCACCCTGCCAACCGCCGCCTGCCACGCCACCTGCCCCCCGTACGCGCACAGTGACGCGCCCAATCCCCGCGCGCCATGTGTCAAGCCCCCGCGCTCGCTGCGCCAGGTGCACACACTCCGTGCACCCGACGAACCACCAACTCCCACGTGTCCTCCTCTCGACCAATAGGAAACCGCCACGTGGCAGACCACCAGCCTGCACCCCCGCGCCTGCCCGCGCACCTGCCCGGCCTGCCCGCGCACCCCCGCGTACGCCGCGTCCACTGCACTGAACCAATGAAGTGCTGCCACCTGTCCCCGCTCCGGTCCACCGTACACCCGCATGCTCTCCCGTGAACTGAGCGCCCTGCGCTCGCCAATCTGGCGCTGCCACGTGACATCCCGCCAGGTCCACTGCACCAGCGCCTCACCCCGTGGATCGAGAAGCGTGCGCCGGCCAATCCGAAGCTGCCACGTGTCCCGGCCGGCGGTCCACGGTTCCCCCATGCACCAAAATGCACCAGAAACTTCCGGGTCTCCGTTTTTGGGCGTCCGGACTCAGAAAAATACATGTAAATAGCCGTTTTCAAGCGTTTTTCCACGCTGAATCCAAATACGGCCTCCGTTTTGCACAAAACTCCTTCCAAAATTCGACGGGGGTATCCGAATACACTCGGAATCCATTCAACGCACTGAGTCCATTTCTTGAGTCCGATACACACCCAAACACTCCCATCTACCAAGATAGTCCTCCAGAAGCCACTGATCAAGCCATAAGCCCCCAATGAAGATCCGGGTCATCACAAGAAGAGCCTCAAGGATGCCACAAAATGTCCAACATGTGGTGAGTCTAGATGGACAGTAGGTGAGGGAGAGAAAAATGCAACATTGAAGAAGAAGAAGAAGATTCCGCATAAGATGTTGAGGTATTTTCCTCTAACTCCTCGATTGCAATGGTTATACATGAATTCTAAAATAGCTACTGCTGTGAGATGGCACAACGATCTTAGACTCAATGACGGTGTTTTAAGGCATCCTGCTGATTCCATGGCTTGGAAATCTTTCGATCTAAATCATTCTGAATTTTCCAAAGAGCCACTCAATGTTCGATTGGTCTAGCAACTGATGGGTTCAATCCATTTGGGAACATGAGCACCAGTTATAGCATTTGGCCTATTGTTTTAGTTCCGTACAACTTGTCTCCATGGATGTGCATGAAAAGTGATTTTTGTATGATATCCTTAATTATTCCCGGTCCAAAAGCTCCTGGAAATGACATAGATGTATACATGGCACCTCTCATTGATAAATTGAAGGAGTTGTGGGAGACGGGGGTTGAGACATATGATTCATCCAAGAAAGAGAATTTCAAAATGCGTGCCGCGATACTTTGGACCATAAGTGACTTTCCAGCATATGCTAATTTATCAGGTTGGAGCACAAAAGGGGAACTAGCGTGCCTTTGTTTCCTCCTGGTTAAGGCATGGAAAGAAGTTTTGCTATTTGGGCCATCGACGCTTTTTGCCACCTGATCATAAATGGCGAGAAGATAAAAAATCATTTGATGGGGAAAAGGAAACACGACTAACTCCTAAGGCTTTATCAGGTGAGGAAGTTTTAGAGCAGTTGAATCAATTTAAGCAAGTAACATTTGGGAAAGGAAATAAAAAGAGAAAGCGTGCTCGAAATAATGTGTTTTTTGAATTGGAGGAAGCATAGTATTTTCTTCAATCTGCCATATTGGGATACCTTATTAATTCATCACAACTTCGATGTCATGCATATCGAAAAAAATGTGTGTGATAATGCAGTTAGCACATTAATGAATAGTGATGGAAAGAGCAAAGATAACTTGAATGCTCTATGGACTTGATAGAGATGGGCATAAGAAAAGAACTGTATCCGATACCTATTAAAGCAAGTGACATTGACATCGTGTACAAGTACAAGATTCCGACAGCATGCTACACTATGTCAAAGGTTGAAAGGCTAAGTTTTTGTAACTTTTTGAAAAATTTGAAGCTTCCTGATGGATTTTCTTCAAATATTTCTAAATGTGTCAACATGAGTGATGGCAAACTTTAAAATATGAAGACTCATGATTATCATTGTCTTTTGCATCGCCACCTTCCATTGGGCATTCGTGGATTATTAAAAAAGGATGTGTCTACTGCTCTAATTGAATTTAGTGCTTTCTTTCGAGAATTATGCTCAAAGTCATTAAAGATGGAGGATCTGGAGAGACTTGAGCGCTCAGTGGCCATTACATTATGTAAATTAGAAAAAATATTTTCTCCCAGTTTTTTTGACATAATGGTTCATTTGACCATTCACCTAACTAGTGAGGCAAAGATTGCAGGTCCGTGCAGTATCGATGGATGTATAAATTTTAAAGGTAAATTAAGTTTTTTTTTAAAAAAAAAAAATTGTTTGTATTATATCAAATTAAATTTTTAATAAATGAAAATATATTTAATAGAGTATTTCGAAGATTGAAATCATACGTCCGTAACAAAGCTCGTCCTGAGGGATCAATAGCTGAAGGGATAATAGCTCAAGAATACCTCACGTTTTGTTCTGATACTTGAAAGGAGCCGAGACACGATTAAATCGGGTTGGGAGAAATTATGAGGGTAAATCAATATATGATAGATCGACCTTATCAGTTTTTAGCCAAAATGGCTCCCAACTAGGTGAATATAAAATGGAGCTCGTGGACACAAGTGATCTTAGACATGTTGGATTATGTAAAATCATGTTTCGAGTCCATATGGATTTGATCCAATCTTGTTCCTAAAGATTAGGGATGATTTAGGAATATCTTAAAGATAATTCTTAAGAGGATATGGACGACGACTAGAAGTGATTTAAAAACTCGGATGGACGGTGGAGATCGTTTCCTATTAGAATTAGGTTTTTAGAGTTATATTAACTCTTGCAATTAATCTTTTATTTTTAGAGCTTCATTGAAAAGTCCTAATTGAGAGGAAAAACGTGGAGAGCCTCCGTGAGAGAGTTTCTTGTAATCCAATTTTACTCCTTGTACTTTTGTGTCGTGGATTAATCTAATAACGCATTGAGGTGGTCTTGTCCGTGGACGTAGGTTGAGACATTGTTGGCCGAACCACGTAATTCTTGTGTCCTTGCATTCCTTTATTTGTTTTATTTCTTTAGTTATTCTCGTGCTTGTTTTCTACAATCGTTTTCGCCTACTTTCATCTACGAAAGATTCTGTTTCCGCTGCGCTCGTGTGCTGTGTGGGTTGAGGTGTGCTTAGTAACCCCACGGCCGGTCCCCCTTCAATTGGTATCGGAGCGTTTGGTTATTCGTAGTTCGTTGACGGTGAAACGATGGCGGGGAAAGTTTCAGTGACAAAGTATGAGATTTCTCGATTTGATGGAGCAAACTTTACGTTGTGGAAACTGAAGATGCAAGCAGTTTTGATTAAAGATGCTTGTGAGATCGCCCTGTAAGGAATAGAGAATAAGCCGGAAGGGATGACGGATAAACAATTTGAAGAGAAGGACAAGATGGCTTTGGCAAACCTATATTTGGCACTGGATGATTCGGTGTTATTCAATGTGGAGACCGAGACTACCGCAAAAGGGATTTGGGATAAATTAAAAAATCTCTATGAAGAAAAGTTATTGGTGAACAAAATTTTCTTAAGGCGACAATTGTACAATCTAAGGATGAAGGACGGGGCACCGGTACAAGAACATCTAAGTACATTCAACTCTATCGTGAGCAAACTCGCTGCCCTAGACGTGAGAATTGATGAAGAAGAAAAGGCAAGTATTTTACTTTGCTCGATGCCGGAAACTTGGGATAATTTGATTATGAACTTGAGCCATATTGAAACCTTTAAGATGGAGTCGGTTGTTGCATCATTACTTACCGAGGAGATGAGGCGAAAGTCTAGCCAAGGAAGTTCTTCGGGGGAGGCTATGATAGCACGGGGTAGACCTTTCGAGAGGGAGTATGGTGATCGAGGAAAGTCGAGATCAAAATCCAAGGGCAAAAATAAAGTGCTGGAATTGTGGAAAGTTGGGGCATGTGAAGAAAGATTGTCGGGTTAAAGGAGTTGATAGTAAATCCGATTCAAATAATTTTCAAGGTAATATAGCCGAAGCGGATGCTAAGTCGGCTAGTTCAGAAGACGGAGATGCGTTAGTCGCATTGGATAGATCCGAGCTTATTTATCATTGGATCTTGGATTCGGGGGCGTCATTCCACATGACTCCCTATAGGGAGTGGTTTCATTCTTATAAGTCACGGGATTGTGGAGTTATCTATTTGGGTGACAACACGACATGTCCGGTGGTTGGAGTGGGAGACGTTCGGATCAAGATATTTGATGGTGTTATTCGAACGGTTTCTAATGTTCGACATGTTCCTACACTTCGAAAAAGTCTTCTATCACTTGGAAAATTTTGCAAACAAGGGTTTAAATTCATTGGCGAGAAAGATCACTTGAAGGTATGTCAAGGTTGTTTGGTGTTGATGAAAGGAGAGCAAGTAGGTGGCCTTTATAGATTAGTGGGCGAGACTCAAGTGGGAGAAGCGGTTGTTGCAAGCGCAAAGGTGGAGTCTTCAACGGTGTGGCATCGCCGTTTAGGACACATGAGTGAGCGTGGATTGCAGGTATTATCCAACCATGAACTTCTTTCAGGTTACAAGTCCGCGCCATTAGATTTTTGTGAAGATTGCATCTACGGGAAGCAACGAAGGTTGTCTTTTTCTCTATCACATCAAAGAAGTAAGAAGCATCTCGAGTTGATTCATTCGGATACTTGGGAGTCGCCCGATACTTCGTTGGGCAGATGTTCTTACTTTGTTTCATTTATTGGATGATTACTCTCGGAAGGCTTGGGTGTATATTCTAAAGCGAAAGTCCGATGTGTTTGAGACTTTTAAGAAGTTCAAAACTCTTGTGGAGAATGAAAAGGATTTAAAAATTAAGTGCCTACGTTCTGATAACGGAGGGGAGTATTGTTCAAGAGAATTTGATGAGTTTTGTATTCAGCATGGAATTAAGCGGCATCTCACGGTACCCGGTACACCACAACAAAACGGTGTAGCGGAGAGGTTAAATAGAACACTCATGGAGAGGGCCCGTAGCATGTTGAGTACTTCAAAACTCGACAAGAGATTTTGGGCGGAAGCCGTGAGCACGGCTTGTTATTTGATTAATCGAGCGCCGACAAAATCACTTGGTTTGGAAATTCCTGAAGAAGTCTGGAGCGGCAAGTCCGTTGATTACTCCTATCTTCGTGTCTTTGGATGTGATGCTTATGCGTGGATACCGAAGGAGAAAAGGTCAAAATTGGATAAGAACTCTCGGAGGTGTATATTTCTTGGCTATGCGAAAGGTGTTAAGGGGTATCAATTGTGGGACCCTACTAACCACAAAATAGTCATAAGTCGTGACGTTATCTTCAATGAAGGGTCCTTTCAAGGCACCAAGGAAAAGCAAGATGATGATGTTATGATTCCAATTGAGCTCTTTGAAACGCGCGATGAGGTGCAAGTTGAGCAAGCACAACAGGATGATGAAGTGGTTGATGATGAACCTGACTTGGAATCTCCGCAATCATCCGAAGATACAAATTCACCGGTAGAGTCGCCAGCGGATTCCAGGCATCCTAGTAGAGTTATTAGACCTCCTGAGAGGTATAATGACTATATTACTTCATTTATTCCTTCTGCAAACCATGTTAGTGCATATGTTACTTTAGCGGAAGAAGATGAGCCGACTTCGTATAAGGAGGCTTGTGAGTCGACTGACGCTGGGAAGTGGCAATGCGCGATGGAGGAGGAGATGGAGTCAATTCGGAACAACAAGACTTGGGAACTTGTTGATTTGCCGAAGGGAAGGAACGCGATTGGATGTCGGTAGGTGTTTAAGGTGAAAAAGGATACAGATGGGAATGTGGAGAGGTTCAAGGCAAGATTGGTGGTGAAGGGATATGCTCAGAAGCCGGGAATCGATTTCGATGAGATCTTCTCACCGGTGGTTCGTCTTACCACTATTCGGGTTATTTTGGCGATCGCAGCGGACATGGATTTGGAGCTCGAGCAGATGGATGTAAAAACAGCATTCTTGCATGGTGACCTGGAGGAGGAGATATATATGTCGCAACCGAAAGGCTTTGTCGAAAAAGGCAAGGAGTATTTGGTTTGTCGGTTGAACAAATTGTTGTACGGCTTGAAACATGCGCCAAGGTGTTGGTACAAACGATTTGATTCCTTCATTATAAGTTTGGGTTTTGATAGGCTTGAAGCGGATCATTGTGCATATTTCTGCGATTATAATGACGGGAGCTTCTGTATTTTGTTATTATATGTCGACGACATGGTGGTCGCCGGAAATAACAAGGGCCAGATATCTATCTTGAAGACTCAGTTAGCCGGTGAGTTCGATATGAAGGACTTAGGAACTGTGAATCAAATACTCGGGATGAAGGTACTACGGGAGAGAAAGAATAGGAAAGTTTGGCTTTCATAGAAGAGTTATGTGGAGAAGGTTCTGCGGCGCTTCAACTTGCAGAACGCAAAGCCAGTTTCTACCTCGTTTCCTATTCATTTAAAATTGTCGGCCGAGCAATCACTGGGTACGGAAGCAAAAAAGACCGACATGGCTCGGGTACCATATTCATCGGCAGTAGGGAGCCTTATGTTTGCCATGGTGTGCACAAGACCCGATATTGCTCAAGCAGTGGGAGCAGTGAGTCGGTATATGACGAATCCAAGTTGTGAACATTGGAATGCAGTGAAGTGGATTCACAGATATTTGAGAGGTACTGCGGATTTCTCACTCTGTTATGGTTCTGCGGGTTTGGAGTGCGTCAGATATGTGGATGCAGATTTCGCAGGAGATAAAGACAGAATAAAGTCTACCACGGGTTATGTTTTCTCCATGGGCGGTGGTGCTATTAGCTGGGAGTCGAAGCTTCAGTCGGTAGTCGCTTTGTCGACGATGGAGGCGGAGTACATAGCAATGACACATGCTTGTAAGGAAGCTATCTGGCTAAAAGGACTTTTAGGAGAATTAAAAGCGAAGCAAGATGTGGTGGGAGTGAATTGTGATAGTCAAAGTGCAATACACTTGGCGAAGAATCCGACGTTTCACTCTCGGACGAAGCACATTGATATTCGTTATCACTTCGTGAGAGATGTGGTGAATGAGGGTTTTATCTCATTGTTGAAAATTCACACAGATGTGAATCCAGCGGATATTTTAACGAAACCGGTGACTCGAGAGAAGTTCAATTGGAGTATGACTTCTCTCGGTCTTGGAGCTACATGAGGAGAGTGGGAATTTGGCAAGATCTTCAATTTTGTGTTTTATGAAATTCGGCACATGTTTTTAAGTGGGAGAATTGTTGGATTATGTAAAATCATGTTTCGAGTCCATATGGATTTGATCCAATCTTGTTCCTAAAGATTAGGGATGATTTAGGAATATCTTAAAGATAATTCTTAAGAGGATATGGACGACGACTAGAAGTGATTTAAAAACTTGGATGGACGGTGGCGATCGTTTTCTATTAGAATTAGGTTTTTAGAGTTATATTAACTCTTGCAATTCATCTTTTATTTTTAGAGCTTCATTGAAAAATCCTAATTGAGAGGAAAAACGTAGAGAGCCTCTGTAACGACCCGGCCCACTAGCAATAATAACTCGTTGGGTCCAAACCACAGCCCAAAATGCTTAAACCCAGTTATTATTACTAGTGTCTATGTCTCATATAAACTCAATCACAATTCCATCCACATTCGATGTGGGACTATTGGGAGCGTCACAGACTCCCCCCGTTTAGGCCTGACGTCCTCGTCAGCCCAAACACACACACAGCAGCCCAAAATCACTAGGCGATGTGAGACTCGTCTCGCTAGCCCTGTCATCTAGACCTAGGCACAGCCGAGACTCGCCGCACACTTCTGGCTGGTTATTGGCTCTGATATCAAATGTAACGACCCGGCCCACTAGCAATAATAACTCGTTGGGTCCAAACCACAGCCCAAAATGTTTAAACCCAATTATTATTACTAGTGTCCATGTCTCATATAAACTCAATCACAATTCCATCCACATTCGATGTGGGACTATTAGGAGCGTCACAGCCTCCGTGAGAGAGTTTCTTGTAATCCAATTTTACTCCTTGTACTTTTGTGTCGTGGATTAATCTAATAACGCATTGAGGTGGTCTTGCCCGTGGATGTAGGTTGAGACATTGTTGGTCGAACCACGTAATTCTTGTGTCCTTGCATTCCCTTATTTGTTTTATTTCTTTAGTTATTCTCGTGCTTGTTTTCTACAATCGTTTTCGCCTACTTTCATCTAAGAAAGATTCTGTTTCCGCTGCGCTCGTGTGCTGTGTGGGTTGAGGTGTGCTTGGTAACCCCACGGCCGGTCCCCCTTCAAGACAGGCGCATATGTATGCTCTTAAAAATTGTCCGGAAGTCATACCATTTATTAGGTATTTTGTATTTCCTTGTGACATAAATTTACATGAATTTATTTTCTTAGTATTATTATTATTATTATTTTTACTTACATAAGCTCAAATTTTTAACAGAGAACATAGAAAATTGATTGAAAGTTATGATAATAGAAATGTTGACAATAGGCATGAAGAGCAATTTAATGATTGGTTTGAAACTACAATGTCGACAATGTACAGTTACAAAGATAGTAGAGTCTCGATGGAACTTCTACAGTTGGCGTGAGTACCAGATAGACGAGTATTTTGTTATTCTAGATATTTAATTAATGGTTTCAGGTTTCATACAAAAGAGCACGAAGAAACATTGAAGAGCGAAAATAGTGGAGTATGGGTTGTCACGCCCCGGGTGTAAACCAGAACCCGGGCCCGTCTACAGATCCGCCGTGCATGCGGTATTTCCCGCATGCACGAAGCGTCGGTAACCTGCTCAGATATAAGAGATAATAATAAAAGAGCATAAAAGTCAGAGCTGAACTAAAACTACTGTATCTCAGACAGAAGCTGGAAGTAAATAAAGTACAACTGTAAAATAAATACAAACATCTCTCCCAGCTCACCACAAAAATACAACTAGCCGGCAAAAGCCAGTCCCAAAAGGAAACATAAAAGTACTGTCTGAGAAAAACCAGGTACACCAAAAACTCCAGCTAATATCCCTCGGGTGGCTCGCTATCTAATCCGCAATCCTCTTACCTCGATCAGCTGCTGACGGCCCAACAACTCCCGCAGAGGACTCTGTAAAACAAGGAGGAAAAAGAACAAAGAAAAGACAATAGGGGTAAGTACTACTATAAAACAGTAGCCTCCCCTAGTGGGTAAAGCCTCAACTCAAACATGCCCACCAGGTCAACCAGAGGCAAAAAGAGAAGAAGAAGGGGAAAAAGCTAAGTATGACAACTGATAAGTGCAATCCCCTAATATGCCTCTACATGTCAAGCTCATAAGAA
Organism: Tillandsia leiboldiana; assembly: GCA_029204045.2. Classification (NCBI taxonomy): domain Eukaryota; kingdom Viridiplantae; phylum Streptophyta; class Magnoliopsida; order Poales; family Bromeliaceae; genus Tillandsia; species Tillandsia leiboldiana. The sequence continues at coordinate 3,658,259 of CM055070.1, read as the reverse complement.
TGGAAAAGTAGGCATCAGTATCTAGAAGCCTGCCTAAATAACCCAATCCGACCACCAGTAGACACTGGTACTGCCTGCTCTGCCTGCCGCAACGGGTATGGCAGCCTATGCATAACACCGAAGCAAAGGAGTCTCAAGGACTCAAAGTCTGTCTGACGCACACTCCGGAGTGGCACTCGAGGGAAGCGACCCACACGAGTAAAGTAAGTAACCACAAGCAACCTGATGTAGCAGGACTGGATCGTGACTCAGATCAAGTGGGAAAAACCCTCCACAAAAGATAGCCCGATCCCCCTCACCCAATCTGATGCAATAGTATAACCCGGTCAACCACCCAAAATCCGTGGTTGCCGCAACCCCCTGTCATAAAGCCCAGCCTGTCCCAAATCCCCAGCAACCTGACAACACTATCCCAGCTCCCGCTCGAACCCGAGCACGCTAACCCCCAAGTCTAAATAACAGGAGAAAGAAAACTGAAAGCATGGTTTCTCCTAAGTCAAATTCCAAATGATAGTGTATCAGTAAATAGTGACTCAGCTATATGACCAGTTTAAGCATGCAATTGTCCCAATATTTTAGTCTGTTTCACATGAATAAATAATAATAAAGCATCGAGTGTCAAACATACTGTCTCAAGGTAATGCTCCCTATAGCAAAGTCATAAATTTGCTAACCTATCACTAAACATGCTGTCCAGGATAAATATTAATTAAACAGAGTAATCATGATACCGAACTCATGCCAAAAATGTCAACGTCATGGATCAATTGTCAACTATTTACTCTCTTATTGCATGCAATGTTATCAACAATAAGCTAGGCCATTCTAACATTAGATTACTCTGATATTCCTAGTGGGCATACCAAAAGAGAGGAGTACAACAACCACCCACCTGAAGTGCTAACTGTCCAAGTCCCAACAGCTCAAAATACCAGATAAGTCCAAATCTCCTACTCCAAAGAGTCCAGCAACACCCGCAACTCTCCTGGTCACAATACAAAGTCCACAAATACATAAGCTCCCAAAACTGCTCCTACAACCACATGCAGATTTCAGTCCCAAAGATGATTAATTTTCACCTACTGAAAATGCCCAGAAAATTCCCAGAAAAATATCACAGCGATCCTCGGGTCGATACCTTCGAAACGGCTGCTTGCACGTCCAAATATGAGTTCGGTAAGTCAAGATATAAATTCGGCAAGGTGGTACACTCAACCAAAATCTGTATCAAAATACTGTAGTACTATACACAGGGAAACAGGGATTTTCACCTCGAAATAAATCTCTGAAAAATCTAAGAAAAAATACAAGCACGTTCCTTGCGATCTGTAGATGAAAAAGTTGTATAAGCACGTTTCCGTCTAACGCTCGTGCGCGAAGATATGGCCAAAACACTCCGCTGCTGTCTCAAAAACCCACACAGAAAATGGGTCACAGTGTTGCCTCGGGATCCATGCCAAAAACTCGAAATGGAAAAGTGCGATCAATATGAAAGATGAAGCCCTACCTCTTAGGAGTCTGCCGGCACAAGAATCACTGAAAAAGAAGGTCGGGGTAGACCAGGGGAAATTTTACACCGAACAACGACGAAGAGGAACACCAGAAATGCAACGTCGCACTGCGCCGAAAAATCCAGAACCTCGGGATGCGTGCTCCCAAAAATCCCAAAACTCTGTAGGAAGATCAAGGACTTGAAGATGAAAATCTTCCAAGAAGGGAGCTCAGGGAGATCAAGCTTGGGCTGAGAGGAAAAAACCAAAGAAGAGGGCTCGGGCTGCCTATTTATAGGCTGAGGGAAACAATTGGAAAAATTCCCATTGTGTCCCATCTTTCAGGCGCCCGAAAGATTCGGGCACACACAGTGCGGCCCGGCCCGCCCGAATTCGGGCGCGCACAGTGCGGCCCGGCCCAAACCGCGCCCCGCACGGGATCGTCCGACCCGATCCCGCGCCGTCCGACCTGCCTCGGGTCCCGCCACGTGTCCCCCGAACACGCGGCAGCCGTGCAAGCGTCCGCGGAGAGCGCCACGTGCCCCTGCCCGCAGTCAACGCGGTGGGTGGCGCCCGCGAATCAGCGGGCGCCACGTGGCGCACCCAACTGTCCCGCCTGCCCCCGTGCGGTACGGCACCTGCTCCGGTACCTGCCCCGCGCGCTGCGTGGACCGCGCGCCCGTGAGCCCGCCAATCCGGAGCTGCCACGTGGCGCGCCCCCGGTCCACGACTCCCCGCGCGTGCTCGTGGACCGAGCGCGCGTGGGCCGCCCAATCTCGCGCTGCCACGTGTACACCTGCCGGTCCACGCCTCCCGCGGTGCACCCCGGCCTTTCCCCTGGTACTCCGTGGACCCGGCTGCGTGCGCCGGCCAATCAGGGGCTGCCACGTGGCACCCCCGCTGGTCCACGGCTCCCCCATGCACCAGAAATCCAGTAAAACTTCCGGGAGTCCGTTTTTGGGCATCCGGACTCAGAATTTAGCAAACAAAAAGCCATTTTCAAGCGTTTTTCCGCGCTGAATCCAAATCTAACCTCCGTTTGGCCTAAAAATTTTTCTAAAATTTGGCAAAATCAGCCGAAGGCCAACACAGCTATCAAAAGCTCACAGGGTCCATCTGTGGCATCCCTTTGATGCACTATGGGCCAAATACACCATCAACAGGTGTTTGCACAGTGGATTCACGGAAAAAAAAAGCTGCATGGGGTTCAGGGGTCCTACATGGGTACGGGAGATGATGGTTATTGTAGTAGAGACTATTTTGGGCAACTTTTAAGTATAATCAAACTACAGTATCAAGGATCAAATAAGGTAGTTCTTTTCAAATGGCATTGATGGGATGTATGCACAGTTGGTCGAGGCTATAGAGAAGATAGTGATAGTTTTTTTTGCAATGAATACTGATCGTCAATTACCTACCAATGCAATTGATCCTTATGTGTTGGCATCGCAAGCTCAACAAGTTTACTACGTGGAAGATATTAATGATCCAAAATGGCATTTTGTAATTAAGACAAGACCGCGTGATTTGTATGACATTCCAACGGTGGATAGAAACAAAGTTGGCGTTCAAAGTTCTCCAATAATGGAGGAGATCATCCAAGAAGCTGAGATAATTGAGAATTCTTGTGGATACATGAACATTGAGGAAGATGATGGGTTTGAGTTGATACGAATTGATGCGGAAGGGATTACTATAGATGTTGACAAGTTGAACATTGATTTGCTTAATATCAATGATAGTTTAGATATATAGGCTAATATCAGTTACTTTCAAATATATATTTTTTGTCAAACAACGTGGGTCTAATAGTAGTTGCATTTTAGTCAAAATTTTTTGTTATGTTGAACTTATGAACTTTGAGCATAATCTTTTTATAAGAAACATTCTCTACACTTATGTATCTATCGGCTATTACTTTTTCATTACTTTTCTATTATCGTTTGTTTGAATTATCATTGATAGTATTTGCTTTAACTCTCTTTTGTTATAATTGGAATGCTCTTCTGCTTAAGCACTAATCTATCACAATTAAGCTGCTTTATATGTCAAATGAGTGGGCAAGTGCTTTTACATCCATAATGGGCCAGTTCAAGTCTATTCTTTGCTGAGATAAATTCATTGGATACTTTAAGTTGGCCTTTTGTACTGACCTTATGTAATGCTGATGCTTAGCATTACGAACTGCTTTTAGTTTTAGTTTTTCTTCTATTTCTTGTTTTAAGGATGCTTTTAAGTTCTTATTTGCATAAAATTTTCTCATAGATTATTCCTTTTATATAAACCAACATGTGGCTTTTTCATTTCTCCTGTGCTCTTCACGAGGCAAAATATTGATAGCAATTCTTGTTGAATGTTGTTAGCTGGATTAGTGATTATATACATTATCGTCTTCCCACTATATCATTGTATGGTCTTCTATTTTTGTGTTTGTGATCTTTTTTTTTGCTGATCTCTATTTTTATTTGTACATGACTGGTTATATTGTTTGAATTTTATGTTTGGTGATAATATTTGATTAGATTGGTACAAATTCTAAGTGGATTCTCTAGTACAGATAAGACTTTCAAAAAAGAAGGGTTAGAATTTATATCTCTTTTTCAGGTCATGGCAGGATTATCGGCTTTACGTAGTATTACGAGGTTAGCAGCTTCTTCATCGCGTGCACCGTTAGCAGCTAGCACCTCTTCTGTTGGATCTGCCTTACCTTCATCTTCCTACGATACAGTTGGTAATCCTTTAATCATATTCTATAGAGTATTTTTTTTTCTCATTAGCTTAAGAATATAGAATATATTATGACTAGAGAATAAAATCTTAATTCTAAAGACTTTAATTTTATAGAGAAAAGCTATTCAAGTGATGCTTTTAAGAAATTCAATTATCTATGCTTTATTTGTGCTTTCATATAATCCTAGTAACAAAAGTTTTAGATTGGTTAACTTTTATTTACAGTACTAAAATTTTCATTCAATTTTTTAAAATAGTAGTTCATACTATAGTATCAAATTTATCTAGAATCTACAGCTTCAGAGAAGAGATATAGAGGGGTGACTAAAAATTTGAAATGGTCAAGAAAGCGTAAGCGGGGTGAAAAGAATAAGATAGTTATCGATCCGAAGTTGAGAAGAGCCGTAGAAGGAGATGTCGTGCCCTTTATCACGGAGATGGGGTAGTTCTCCGACAGTATGCAGTGCTATCAAATAAAAGATGGAATGAGATATCGAATTATATCAAACAGAAGATGTTTGATAATTTAATTGTAAGTGAAACTAAATATGTGCTATATATTATATGAACTTCTTTAGAAATATTCTTATTTTTGTTCCGACTTTAAATTTGTAACAGGAAAAATTTAATGGCATAGAAGATCAAAAAGAGAACGTGTTAGATCACCATAAAAAGATGTATCGAGATTGGTGACTTCGTTTGCATCTCTATTATTTGTGTTTTGAGAGTGACGAGGATAGACTACAAGGTCCCAGAGTTTGTTGCAGATAGTGATTGGGCCTATGTAGTCGAGTATTTTGGCTCAGAGGAGTTTAAGGTTAGTTTACAAAATTCTAATGTTGATATGAGTAATGTTAATTAATTTATGTATGTATATGAATTATATATATATATATATATATATATATATATATATATATATATATATATATATACATATGTATATATATATATATACATATGTATATATATATATATACATATGTATATATATATATACATATGTATATATATATATACATATGTATATATATATATACATATGTATATATATATATACATATGTATATATATATATACATATGTATATATATATATATACATATGTATATATATATATATATATATATACATAGACATATATATATATATATATATATATATATATATATATATATATATATATATATATATATATATATATATATATATATATATATATATATATATATATATATATATATATATTGTCACGCCCCGAGTTTTAAAAATCAGGTCTGAAATTTTTTTTTTTTTGAAATCAGAGTTGGCAAACTGGGCGCAACAGACCGCCACACGTATAGAAGACTCTTTATCCCAAGGACAAAGACTCCCCTATACATGCACGGCTAAAAATCGTCATCAGAGATCAACAGATATATCAGTAACTAATCTAATCTACTCAGCAGGAATAATCAAAATTAAGTTATTACATCATCTGTTTTAAATGTCTAACTCACGATAAACTGGAATGAAATGCGGAAAGTAAATGTCTGCCGAAGTCGTCGATATATAATGCTCATGGGGACAGCTCTATCGTAATCGGCTCACTGGATCGTCCCGACATCTCACCACCCGACGGACCTACAATAGTCACCCGAGGGTGTGAGATACACCGGAGTGCATCCCAGTGGGCACGACGAGCCGAGCTTCAGCTAATCGTACCTACTGGGTACTAAAATCTGCGGATAGTAAGAGTCAACAGGAAAAGCTGGAAAGCATAGAGGTCTACTAGTAATCAGAATAAGAACTGCAGGTAAGTATACTGGAATCAATCATAAAACTGTAGATCATACATGCTGGAAAGCATAAACGTCCACTCATAATTAAAATCCACAGATAAGCTAACTAGGCAAGTAATCAATCATAAGCTGGCATATGAAATGAACTGGCATGAAGCATAATCGAGTGACAGTACATATACAGGTACGGAAAATACCAGAACCAATCCAATACAACAGAACAGGAATAGGTACTGAAAAGCATGCTAGAACATGGGAGTATATAATCTATGCATCAATCACAAGAATATCAAGCACCCAACCAATACCATTATTGGTCACGGGGACCTCAGGCTCATACCACTCTCTGCACCTATCCCACTGACATAACCCCGCACCCATATGTGCTATCTGGGGCTCACGGGTCCATCCTCCAGACCACTTTACCGGTAAAGAACAATAGCCACGGGGAGCGACCCCGGCAATGTTCGTGAAGTACAGCAGTGCATGGCAAGTCACAATGATCAATCTCACGGTCTAGTGACCGAGTAGTCGGCACACGCCGAAATCCCAACAGGGAATCATCTGTCTATATCTATCCATCGGAATCAATCAATCATGTATATCGAGTAGTGTCTATCAATCAGGATCAATCAATCATGCATATCGAGTAGTGTCTATCAATCAGGATCAATCAATCATGCATATCGACGTATATCAAGAAATATCTTAATGACAGGAATCAACAGGTATCATCTAAGCATGCAAATCTATATCTCAATCAATCAGGATCAGTCAGGAATAATCAGGGAGTATGTATATGTTAATCAGCTGATCGTGACAAGAAATCTCAACCACAGGTCTAATCAGGTCAATGTCAACAGTGACATCATGATATGTCAAGATAGGTCATATAATCAGCGGGGAAGTCAAAAACAGGGGTCCGACTGGACTAAAGCAACCAGAGGGCCAAAAAGCTAGCCCGGACCGAAGATAACCCATCTGGATGAAGGCAGATCCACGAACTCCCGCACAGCTACTAGGTGGCAGGTGCTGAACAACTGGGCCCTGTATGAGGAGGTCTGGTCAGTAATAGACTCACACAACCCATCCCGACGACACCATAGTGACGTGACACTAATACGGGGCAATATCGTCAATATATTGAATGAAACCCGATTCCCGATCAACGAGAGTCTACAGAACTCTAACAAAATGGCTAGCAGGTGTATATGCACTGTTTAAAGACAGCTATCAAGTCCAATTTACAATTTAGTCCAATATGTTTTTAAAATTGCATCATATTCCTTAATTAATCGACTATTTCAGCTTGTTCTTGTAATCCGGGGGTCCAAAATCGACGCCGTAAGTTTCAGCGCGTCCGTTATGTCGAGACGGATCCCGTGCTCACACGGTTGGGCTGGCACGGGGCCCAATTTCAAAGTTGGCCCAAGATCTACTAGTGTCCCATTTTGCTACTTTCATAAAACTTGATTTTTAATTGATCTTACAGCAAGTTAGCTAAAGCATGATACTAAGCAGAGACAGAGAAGTGGTGTGCTCACCTTGCGCGTGCCGGAGGCCGGCCGGAAAGATGGCCGGAGCAAGGTAGTGCTCCAACAAGGTCTCGGGTTCAGGCTTTCTTGGAAAAAAATTGCTGCCAAGCTCCTACAAAGGTGAGCACCAGATAGCTGAGGGTCCCAGGAGGTCTCGGGTCCAAGCTGGGTCGGCCGGCGGCGGCCGGAGGCGGCGGCGGCCGGAGGTGAGCCCGAGAGGATGACCTCGGGTGCAAGTTTTAAGACCAAGCTACAGGGGGTCTCTGGCCCCAAAATAAAATGAAGGGGAATCACAGGAGGGTGTTTAGATCCAACCTGAGTGGTTGCCGGAGTCCGGGAGCGCCGGAGTTGGCCGGAGTCCGAGCTTGAAGCCGGCTCGGGTGCAACTACACAAGTTCACAACCCAACGTCAAAAGGGCCATGCAACGCTACCAATCATCTTAAAATCATGAATCACACCTACCTGCACAATTTCCGGTGGTCTGGAGGCGCCGGCGAGGCGCGGCGGCGGAGCCCGGGGAAGCTTCAACAGCCGTTAATGGCGGATTCCGGCGCGGTGGCTCCCGGCCGGAGCAAGATGGACCAGAAGCTTCAGCTCCACGCCACGAAGCTCGGTGCAGTGGTGGCCGGCGCCGGGAGGCCGCGGCGGCGCCGGACGGCGGCGATCTTTGAAAACGCCAAAAACTCGGTTTCTAGGGCAAGCTCGCGCGACCCCGATCCTGATCCGATCGAGCTCAAATCTTGTGGGGATGTTGCAGTCGTCCAGAGGAGGTGATCCAGCGGTGCTGATCTCCGGTTCAGCGGTCGGATGGCCGCGACGCTGAAGATCGGTCAAATAAACGATAATCCGGTGGGGTGGCTCCCGCCGGCGATCGGGTCGGCAGCGCCGGCTCAGCCTGTACCCGATCAATGCTCTCGGTGTCAGGAGCACCATGGTCATGCCCAAGGGCCAAATTGAAATGGAAAATTCCACGCTTACCTTCGCCGGAAATTCCGTGGAAGGAGGGAAGCTTGCCGCGGCGGCGCTGGGCGGCGGCCGGGGCCGGTTCCACTCGGCTCGGATGCGGCTTCACCAGGGACTCCACCAGACAAGGTCTAGGTGATGAAGGACCCTCACGAGGCTTCTTCCTCAACCGGGACCCGAGATCAAGAGTGTTCTTGATTTTCTTTCTCTTCTCCGGCGACGTGGGGCGGCGGCCGGTGCGGGGGAACTCCGGGAGCGTGCAGAGAGGAGAGGGAGGAGATTGTTGAGAGGGTCCGCGCTTAAGAAGCTGGGGCTGCGGGGTTCTTTAAAGGGATTCGATTTGAGTTTCGAATTTCAAAAGTGTATAGTTGCACCTTTTTGCAACTTGGTCCCTCCAAGTCCAAACATTTACCTCCCAGTCCTTCACAGTAACCTTAATTCACATCTAGGTCCTTCTCCCATGAGTGGCACGCTAATCGGGGCAGGTTCAATAGGGTCTTATATGCAAAATTTGCATTTTCTGATGCATTTCACGCTTTTCGAGAAGATCCGATCGCCGAAACGAAAAATGGACTGCGCCATGACGTCCGGCTCGACGAGACCTATCAGGTAGCGATCTCTGATTTCACGAAACTGCCCGGATAAAATCTCGGTCCATAATAACTGTGTCAAAATACAGTTTTCGCGCTTTTCGAGGTTCCAGAGTCGTCAAACAGAATTTTCGACTGCGCCATTGCGTTCAGAACATCGAAAATAGCTAGAATTGACTACTCGAATCACTACATTAGGAGTCCAAATAGTAAATTGGCCAACATTGACGCTAAGGGGACTCGAAAATAGGGTTTACTGTTTACTTGTACCCGCGACTTAAGTCGCGGGTCCCGCCGGCTTCAACGCTGATTTCTGGAAGATCCGACCGTCAGATCTGAACAAGCTTAATATGGTTTTCGCTCAGTTCGACGAGACGGTCGCACTCGTGGTTTCGGATCCTCGAGATCAGGCTCGGATTAAAAAGTGATATTTCTGGCCTACTAACTGTGCAAATTACACATCAGAGAAGGGGCACTGTCGCTATCTGAGCCATTTATGATCCAAATTCAACTTGACTTTTATCGATTTCATTTATTTAATTATTTACAAAATTCCAAATTCTTACATATATATATATATATATATATATATATATATATATATATATATATATATATATATATATATATATATATATATATATATATATGTATATATGTATATGTATATGTATATATGTATATGTATATATATATATGTGTATGTATATATATGTGTATATATATATATGTGTATATATATATATGTGTATATGTATATATATATATATATATGTGTATATATATATATGTGTATATATATACATATATATATATATATATATATATATATATATATATATATATATATATATATATATATATATATATAGTTGGGCTGGAATACTATTAATAGCACAAACCCAACTTTGCCACCCATTTTGTAGCCATTGGATCGCATTGAGATCTGTGTAGCCTCTTTAATGAAAAAAAGAGAAAAGAAAAAGAAAAAAAAAAAAGTAAAAAGTAAAAAGTTTTTCTTTTTAATTAAAAGGCTTGCACTAATCTCAATGCAATCCAATGGCTACAAAATGGGTGGCAAAATTTGGTTGGTGCTATCAATAGCATTCCAGCCCAACTCTATATATATATATATATATATATATATATATA
>CM055070.1:3111571-3647917 GCA_029204045.2 Tillandsia leiboldiana | reverse complement strand
TTTTACGTGACCGTGAAAATCTTGGAAAGTTCGACTCTCGAAGTGATGAAGGGATCTTTCTGGGTTATTCTACGAATAGCAGAGCATATCGAGTATTTAACATTGAATCTAAGACGATCGTAGAATCTCTAAATGTTAAAGTAGATGAAGCTTTTCACTTTGAAACTGGAAAATCTACCCTCGATATCTCTCTAGATGATGATTCTCCTGCTAGTGCATCTTCTCATAATAATACTTCCAATATTAATGATGCATCTAATGGTTCTTCTAGTTTATCTGATGTGCAGGAATCATCTCATATATCTCCGAGTACTCCGTTTCAACAAACGCTACGAATCTCCAAGGATCATCCGGAATCGAATATTATTGGAGATCCACAAGAAGGAGTCAGAACTCGGAGGCAGTTGGTTTGTGGATTCGCTTGCTACGTATCTTTAATCGAACCAAAGAACATAGATGAAGCTCTTCAGGATGACTACTGGATTAAAGCAATGCAGGAAGAGCTCCATCAATTTGAGCGAAACAAAGTCTGGGAATTAACGAAGCCTCCAAAGCAACACAATGTGATAGGTACCAAATGGATCTTCAAGAACAAGAAAAATGAGGATGGTACTATCATCAGGAATAAGGCACGATTAGTTGCTCAAGGCTACTCTCAAGTAGAAGGTATAGACTTTGACGAAACATTCGCCCCTGTAGCTAGACTCGAGTCCATTCGTATACTGTTTGCTATTGCTTGTCATTTTAAAATCAAATTATTTCAAATGGACGTTAAGAGCACATTTCTAAATGGGTTTTTAAATGAGGAAGTTTATGTGGCTCAACCGAAAGGTTTTGTAGATCATAAACAACCTAACCATGTTTTTCGTTTGAAAAATGCTCTTTACGGTCTGAAACAAGCACCGCGAGCATGGTACGAAAGGTTAACAAAGCACCTTTTGGAGAAGGGCTATACTTGAGGGGGAGCTGATAGGACTCTCTTTGTGAAGCATTATCAAAACAATTTCATTGTAGCACAAATATATGTCGATGACATAGTATTTGGCGCAACAAGAGATAATGATGCTTCTAAATTCGCGGAGACCATGGAAAGCGAATTTGAGATGTCCATGATGGGCGAATTGACTTATTTCCTTGGATTGCAAATTAAACAAAATGATGAAGGTATTCACTTGAGTCAATCCAAGTATGCAATGGAGTTGGTCAAAAAGTTTGATCTAGAAAATTGTAAAGATTTTCCGACTCCAATGGGAACTAGCCACAAGGGACTTGGAAGTGAATCACATAGTGAGAATGTAGACGAGAAATTGTATCGAAGTATGATTGGAAGTCTACTTTACCTCACGGCTAGTCGCCCGGATATATCTTTTGGTGTTGGGATTTGCGCGAGATATCAATCAGCACCAAAGGAGGTTCACCTGAAAGCGGTGAAAAGGATCATCCGGTATATCAAAGGGTCAATTAATTTCGGAATTTGGTATCCTATGGGAACAAGTTTGGATATTGTTGGATACTCAGATGCCGATTGGGCAGGATCAGTGGATGATCGGAAAAGCACGAGTGGTGCATGCTTCTATCTTGGCCATTGCCTTGTTGCATGGCATAGAAAAAAGCAGAACTGCATAGCACTCTCGACTGCCGAAGCGGAATACATTTCAGCTGGAAGTTGCTCAACACAACTCATTTGGATGAAAAGCGTACTGAGCGACTTCCGCATTTCAGCATCTTCGGTAACAATACTTTGTGACAACACTAGTGCTATTAACATTTCTAAAAACCCTGTGTTGCACTCTAGAACAAAACATATTGAACTTAGATATCATTTTCTTAGAGAGCTAGTTGAATCAAATACTCTTCAACTTTCATATATTTCAACTGAGGATCAATTAGCTGACATTCTAACAAAACCTTTGGATCAAAAACGTTTTATTCATTTACGTAAAGCAATTGGGATGCTTTCCTTGAAATAATCTTCTTTTTGAAAACTTTGCTTAGGATAGGTTTTGTATTTGTTTTTGTTTTGTTCATTATCTATGTTTGTACATAGGACATTAATTGAGCATAGATCATAATTGACTTTAATTGCATCTTTTCGCACATTTAGAAATTTATTATGCTTTTGCCATCATAATATTTCACTGTTGCAATGATCATTTATGTTAATTAAATCATCTTCTAAAGTGATCAAAGTCAATTTCTCTCTCTCTATGATCTCTTGGTATAGTCATTATCTTATTTGACTGCTTAGTCGAGTATGAAATCGAGATCAATATTTGGTTGAATACTTTATATCTTAAATAATTGATAGCCAATTGAGGGGGAGTCTTAGAAAAGGTAAAATGCTCAAAAGATGTGGAAAGAGTTACATCCCAATGAGGAGTGTGAAAACTACCACCACATGGAGGAAAGAGCTACCACCTCGGTCGTCCGAGTATTGTGTGCAGCTACCACATGTATACCAAGCATGGTTGTTCAAATTTTTGATTAAGTAAAATGCATGTTGAAATACTTGACTCTGTCAAATTTCAAGGTTGGTATAAGGTGGGTTTTTAATGAAATATGCTCAAAGAGCCACTCTCTTCAACAGATTGTCTAGATATATTATCTACTATATTTGGGATTTCAAACATCTATTGATCTTTGTATTTCATTTTCTTTACTGAATTGATGATTTGATAAAGGCATTACTCATAAGATCAAGTTAGATGTGATTGAAGGTGTTCAACTTTAAGGGATTTAATTCTTGTAAATTCTCGTTTCATTTTTGGATATTATTGATAGATTTGGCATAATCTAATTCTTGTTATATGAAACGATGATTTTTGTTTAAAGTTGATACACATTTGTGCTTACAATCTTTTTCTGGTTTTTCTTGAATTTCTCTGAAATTTTCTAAAGAAAAAGTTGGGGCCGATCCGGATCGGGCTAGATGATCCGGATCCCGAACGCAGGAATTCTTCTGCGGGCTGACGATCCGGATTGTATCTGCCGATCCGGATCCCGAACGCAGTTTCTCACTGCGGGTAGCCGATCCGGATCGCAGTTATGAACTGATCCGGATCGCGGCTAGGTTTTATAAGGAACGAAAGGGGTTTTTAATTTCTTTACTCCAATCTTTTGTTCCGAAGTTTCCAGAGCCTCTCTCTCTAGATTTCATCCTTCCTGGAAGCTTTCAAACTCAAGTTCTTCAGTTCCAAGTAAGTTTTATTGATCAAAATCTCGGTTTTTCACCGTTTTCTCTTTTCCTCCTCAAACGTGATGAATTTCTTGGATCAACTTGGTTTGTGGATGGTTTTTGATCAAATTTCTTTTGAAATAAGAACTCTGGGTAGATTAGTTTTGATTATATGCTAGGTATTCTCCTGATTAACGGATTTTTAGGCTTCGATTTCTAAAATTTCGGTTTTAGGGCATATAATAAGGATTTTCGAAAATCATGCAATTGATCTATTTTTAAAAGTCCTTTTGCAAAACTAATTTGATTCTTAGCTTCTCTACATGATTATGATTGTTTGGGTACAATTTTTCAATCTTTGAAAATTAATAATTTTTCATGTGTTCTTGAGTTGGTCTACACAGGATTCCTTTTCTCAAGAAACCATTAGCAATGGTGATCACTTGGATTGTCTTTCTACTTGCGGCTATGGTTCATACGAGAGACACCGTCAAGCCCAAGAGGGCTAAGAAGGCTAAGAAAGCGAAGAAAGCTAAAGATGATTCCGATACAGAATCTGAAACGGAATCAATTGACTGGGATGAACTGCAAGTTGAAGCAACGACTGTTCCCACTGCTTCAAAGGGAAAAGCGCCTGCGGAAACATCGAAGGCTCCGCCTACTGCTGCTGAAAAAGGGAAAGCTCCAATGGAAGAAACTTCTGGGAAGACAAGAAGAAAAAGTATTGCTCGCAAAAGAGGGAGTGCTCGAGGAATCACCATTGAGCAACCAGCTGCTAGCCAAGCACCTCCACATGACTTTATCAGCTCGGCTAGGATTAAGGAAAATGAAGATGGAAGTGGAATTCAATGTACTGAATCCCTCTCTAGAGCATACTCTGTACCTAGCGAATTCGCATGGACTGAAGACCAGCATGCATCATCTGCCCCTACAACTCGTCCAGCGACTTTCAAGAGAAACGCTCTAGCAGCTACTGTATTGGCCGCCATTCATCAGGACCAAAGAAGACTTTCTGCTGAGCAAGAGAAATTGGCATTAGGTCTCCGACAAATGGCTGCTGACCTAAAACAGATGAAAAAGAAATGTTCCAAATTATCGCGAATGCTGAAAGGAATCTTGAACAAGATAGACGATACTAGCTCAGTTAGTTCTGATTTGGCTTGATCTTTTATGCTCTAACCCTTATCGTTAATATTGCAGGTTTTTAAGTTTTATGTGTTAATTTTAGTTCTCAGGATTTTCTTGATTGTGAACTATTTAACTCTCCTTAAATTTTGTAATTTTGGCTTTGTTTTGTGACAAAAAAGGGGAGAGAGTTAGAGAGAACTTTGAACAATGAATGATGAAATTGAATGATGAAATATCAAGGTACAATGATGATGTGAATGAACATCAAGGTAAGGGAACTTGAACAATGATTGTGAAAATCTTGATGATGAAGATTTTGTATACATCAAGGTAAGTATGATCTCAACTTCAACTTTTGGTTTTCATCTTGTGATTGTTTGCATGTCTCGACTAACTATTCGACTAACTATTTGGGCATGTAATATAACTAACAAGTTGATGTTGGACTAACATTTTGTGACATTTGGTTTTTAGTTGCATAGAAGATATGTTGGTTTTTGACTATGATTCTCTTACATATCGGAATTCTCAAATGTCATGATGATTAGATAAACTCTATCTCTGTACTAGGTTTTGTATGCTAAATATTCTTGAGGTATCTAACGATCTCTTTTTGTCAAGAATGATTTCTTTGTGCAGAGAGTACAGATGTCTAAGTCTAGAGTCTGTTTTAGGAGTTTATCTCATGTTTTTAAATTTTTGGATCTCCATTGTAAATTTTTGTTGTATGCTGATAGCAACAAAAATATCTTTTTGAATTTTCTTTAGTGGATCTATGTTTTGTCACGAAACCGCCAAAGGGGGAGATTGTTACGGAATTTGAGTTGGCGTAGTTTCGTGAAAGTCTCAAGTCTTGAAGATTGAAGGTGAAGAAAGTTGGATCATTTAACTCAATCTCAAAAAAGAAGAATTCAAAAGGATCAGGTATGTTTAACCTAAGATTTTGTGTGATCCGAATACTTCTTGTAGTGTAGAAACACTTGGAAGAATCTTTCATTGCATAAAAATCAAAAACTGGACTTGGGACATGTTCAGGATCCGGATCAGGTTGTTCGATCCGGATCCCGAAGGTGGTTCGTTCATACACCAGTTCAATCCGGATCGTAGTCTCTTGATCCGGATCCCGAACAGTGAGTTTACCATTTTCCTTGAACGATCCGGATCATGCTTCGCAATCCGGATCCCGAACGTTGATGTTTGGTAAACTGTATGAACGATCCGGATCATGCACTTCGATCCGGATCCCGAACCTTCGTTTTTCTGGAACTGGCTGACTCGTTACGACGATCCGGATCACAGCTAGTCCGATCCGGATCGCCGTCCGTAAAATTTCCAGAAATGTTAGGTTTTTTGATTCTTATCTCCTTCCTAGGGTTTCTAACCTATAAATAGACCCTATGACTCTTTTTCTAGGGTGAATCCACTGTGAATCCACATAGCCGTCATTTTCATATATCATTTTATACGGCTATAGATTCACATATAGAGAAGAAAGGAAATCATTAGAGAATACTCTATGTTTCTTCATCTATATTGATTAGTTTGATTCTAGGTTTTCATGCTCACATCTCGAGTTGAATCAAACTAATGAATACTTAGATGGTATTTCCGATCTATCTTTGATCTAAGTATTCGGCGGATCATCACCACCCAAAACAACGATTTACCCCAAAAATCGGCGCGTGGATTCGCGTGTCCTTGTGGATTCAAGGTTCAACCGCTCTCGTGGATTCGGAGCGAGGCACGTTCGTGGATTCGAAGGGTGCTATTGGGTGAAGACCGTGGATTCGGTCGGACGTCGTGGATTCGACGTTGGACGCCGTGGATTCGGCGTTGGGCGCAGATCGTGGATTCGAGAAGCGTCGCGGAGCGAGCGGAGAAGATCCTCTAGGAGCGTATGGAAAAGGTTGAGTCGTAAGTGTGTACGGTAAATCACCTTGTACGTGTTTTAATTCTAGTGGATTTCTGCCGTGTTATCGGTCCCGTGGTTTTTTACTCCGGTGATGGAGTTTTCCACGTAAAAATCTTGCGTATTATTTTTATTTCCGCATTGGGTTTTATCGCAACGATTTTTGAGTGTTTATGCGTTTACACCTATTCACCCCCCTCTAGGTGTTTTTTTCCCTATTTAGATCCGTATTACATATAACCCAACAAAACATGTATCAGAGCTGAAATAAAACTAGTAGCTACAGAATCATAAACTGAACATCTGAATAAAATAAATCCTCAATACATAGTCTCTCCCGTTATGTAAATAAATACAAATACAGATCTCACAGACGGTCCAGTACAAAAGTGGAATCAGAAAAATACTGGGTACATCTACCTCTGACTCTCAAGTAAAAAGAGTAAGGAGCTACTCGACCACGCCCTCACCTCGATCAGCTGTCTCTGCACGAACACAAGCCGGAACAGCAACCTCTGGAAACCCTGTCACCGCAGCGGGTGTGAGAACTACTGCAAAAGGTAGTTTCCAGTGGGTACCGTCACTAACATCCACGGTATGCCCAATAAGTCTACTGGAGGCAAAACAAATAGGTATGCAGATAGATAATATGAAAGCTGGAATAAAACTACAGCTAATATGCCTCAAGTATCATGCTTAAAGGAAAAACTAAACTAAGAACATGTTATGCATCCACTCGCTCACGAGGTGCTCACATAACCCAATCTCAGTGACTGCCACATCGGGTCCAGTCAAGACTGCGCCCCCTAGTGTATCAACTAGGGCGTCCTATCGGACTATCTCAGTATCACGCAAAGCGACCTCTAGTGTATCAACTAGGCGCATCATCATCGCATCCAGAGCGTAACTCGAGGGGAGCGACCCCACCGAGCTCAAGCGTGTCTCATCTGGCATACAAAGCGGCATCTGTAGGCTACAATTCATGATCAAACAGATCGGAAACTCGAATACCCAAATAACCATAACTCAGTCGGAGAACCCTCCACGACTCAATCTAATAATGCCCAAATAACATAGCTAAGTCGGAGAACCCTCCACGACTCAATCTGATAAAGCCCAAATAAACATAGCTAAGTCGGAGAACCCTCCACGACTAAATCTGCTAATGCCCAACCCATGATCTAGAGTAGACCAATCGACATCCATGAAGGGCCGAATATTCCGAAAGACTGACACCTACAACCCAAATTAAACAAGAACAGGCTGCAGGCACAGCCGCCCGTAGCTTCCGACCCAACAATGGAATCAGTCCTCAATCTCTCACATAAAAGGCCCAAAAATTTCGAAAGGCTGACGCCTACAACCCAAATCAAACAAGAACAGGCTGCAGGCACAGCCGCCCGTAGCTTCCGCCCCCGAAATGAAACAAATGCACAAACTCTCATGACACTAGAAACTCATCCCACAGAGCTCTAAAAATTCGCTCGGCCCCCTGGCACGAGGATACATGCATCCCAAACTACCCGGACCATCCATAATACTCTCATTAATTTAAAATCATTTAAAATTCGAGTTTTTAGCTTAAACCAGTTATAGAAATTTTTATGAATATCCAGATGCATCCCGAATGTCAAGAAAATATGCAGTCTAGTGTCAAATCATCTCTAGATCATGCTAAAAATATCTGGGGCTCAGGATTGTCTTTCTGTAATTTTCTAGACAACTATTAAATTTACCAGCTATAATAACAGATAAGCTAGACATGCTATACATGCATACAATAGCATTAGAAGGCATTCCATACATCTTGAAGAATTTCCAACCCACCTGGATCGCTTTCCAAAGGCAAAGCCGAAGTCGATGAAGTGCGGACTCGCTCATGGTCGAAAATCTGCCGAAACAGCACCCTCGGCGCCTCGATGCGCGCAACTCTGCCGAACGTCCCAAAAACTCACTGAAGCCCTCGGCACACTCCAACTGCCCCTGGTGGTCCTCTTAGGCTCAGGTCACTCCACAGGCCACTCCTCCAAACTCACAGCATGCACACACACCCTCAGGCGGCTCCACGCAGTGAACAAGGTAACTCCAAGCTCCAACAGCCTCCAACAGCACCAAGCTGCTCCTCACATCAAAGTAAGAAAAAATAGATGGAAAGAAAAGAAAATCCATTACAAACTCAAAATCCATCTCAGCCCAACATCCAAAAACCTGCGGAAAACCGAAATCTCGGAATAACACAATATTACCTTGCTGCTGCTTCCGTGCGTGCAAGCTCCCAACCGAGCTCTCCCTACTGCTGTTGCTGCTACTGAGGAGGAGGAAGAAGGGATGGACATGATGGAGTGGATGTCTTAGAGGGATTATATAGACCAACCCTCGACCACCCCACTCAAAACAGTGAAGTTACCACACTGCCCCCAGCTCTCGGAGGCATTGAGTACCGGCACTCGGGCATTGAGTACCGGTACCCGGGCTACAGTACCGGTACCCAAGCTCCAGTACCGGTACCAAATGGCCCAAAATCTAGAATCAAGCTGGGGCTTCCAAAATTGACGCCATCAGCTCACTTTTTGATCTGGAGGCTCCCGCGTCGATCCGAAACGACCCGAACTCAAGCGTAATCAGATTCTGAACATGCTGCGGGCGATTTCACCGCACCACGCTATCTTGCGAAGTCGGTGCACTACACAAAGCCCCGGTACACTACACTTGTCCCCGAGTTAATTGTAATCTCCCTTATTTTCCATTTGCTACTATGTCATGGAGTCCTACAAAATTGCAGATGCTTAGGTCAATAGGGCATCTACTCTTGTCCCTTTTATTGTCTCAATATTTCTCTAGACCTGTTTCCTGGTTGCGGTATGTTATCTCGGAAGAACTCTATTATTGTGAATTTTGATGGATTATAATAGGAACCTATCTAACCTAATGCTTTACTAATTAAGAGAGACACAAGCTAGAGATTATATGATGATGAATCAAAATGCATGCTGAAATAAGCTTTAATTAGAGTCTATAAAAAAATATAAGTAGTTTCGGCTTACTGATTCCTTAGAAATTGATTTTTGTGAAAGTAATATTTTGTAGACAATAGTTTATGACGAATGTCAGTCATTACATGGTTGGTGGAATATATATTCATATGGAAAGTCTGAACAATTTTATAACTTTAATTTGGATTGTTTCCTTCTCAATCTAATGAAAGTAGTTATTGTTAGCTGTGTTTGCTCCTATATTTTTAGTCTGATGATTTATTTATTTAACTTCTTTTTTATCATGTGCTACGCCTACGCTTTATTAGCTAATAATCTACTATAACATAATATAGTTAAGGTCATGCCAAAAAGGTTGGGTGATAGTGATTTTCAAGCTAGGTGTTTCATAATCTCACTAAATTTTTTTTTCATGATCTTAAGATTCATAGAAGAGCATTAGATAACCTTAACAAATGTTTTTTTAGATGACAGAAACCTAACAAATTTAAAGTTGGTTCATAAATATTGCTTTAAATGCATGGCATGTACATTAAAGTGTTGTCAAACTAAGTTAAATAACCAAGGACTTTGTTTTACTACATATTCTGATAACTTGACAAATGCTGATTTAGTTATAATCACAAGAGAAAGAAGAAATGAATAATCAGTCCCTCAAATATGGGTTATTCCAAAACAGATCCCTCAACTTTATTATTATTATTATTTTCTTAATTTACAGCCCTTTAACATTCACATTGTTATTTTAATTTTGGTACACTTTCTTCGTGCAGATTTTGTTTAGGTATTTGCAGGAGAAGCTTACAATCACTGAGGTATGTTATATTGATTTTTCTAGATTTGACATGGTGTGATTTATGCATTCACTGTACACTTCCTCTAAATAATAGATTATGAAATTTCTCCTTTTGGGGTAAAAATGCACCAAGACCTTATTTTTTCCATTTTTTGCTTGCCTTGAGTTATTTTCGTTAGGATGGTGTGCTTGATCTCTCTGCCCTCTAATTGGTGCTCCAACTTGTTGATTTTTACTCCAATTATTTATAAAGTGAATCCAAATCTAATAATAAGGGATGTATCTGAACCCGAATTTGACCTGATGTTAGGTTGTTTTGCAAGTTGTTTTGTTATCCTATTGTGTTATCCTTATGTGCATGATATATGTCCTTATTAGATAGAGTATCTAAAATAGTAAGATATTTACTTACAATATTACTTGGTCGGGATTCCATTGTATATTCTATTGTACTATTCAAGAAGATACATATATATGTAATTTGATGTTAAACTTGTCCTATTAGTTAATTTGCCTATTCACAAGTGAAACAAAATGTCTCAGGTAGTTAGTTATAAGTAACCTCATACTAACAAAATTTGTTTAGGCTTCTAGATGAATGATTTACATTGTAACTTCTATACTTAATGTTTTTCCTTTGTGATATGTTGTAGACCTTTCAAATAATTACAAAAATGCTTATTTATTTTTAAGTACCTTCTCTATATCTTGCATATTATAATATGCCAAGTTGCTGTAAGTCCAAGTGAGATGCCTTTGAGATGGACCAGAGAGAAGCATTCCATCTGCACCAATCAACTGAAGTTTCGAATGCATTTTATGTTCTATGACTAACTAATAGATTTTAATTTTTTTCTCTTCATTGAACTAATATTTGGGATTGATAACTTAATGAATTGTTGTAGAAACTAATGTGTGACATTATTTTAAAGTGATTTGGTTCGTTGGAATTTCGTTTCAATATTTTTTTATTTGTGATTTTTGTTAGTTTGTTAAATTATTTATTTTTAATGCAATAATATATTAGTGGCAACAAAAATAATGATATTAGGTGGCGAGAAATATTTGTCACCAAAAGTCATTTTTGGTGGCAACAAATATTTGCCATCAAATGATAAACTTTCGTGGCAATTATTTGTCGCTACTGTCAGGCCCCGGGGATCTTTTGTAAATATCTTTTAAGGAATAAGACCAGCGGAAAAAGGTAGATCTTTTTTTTTTTTTCATGTACCCCAAGACGCGCACAGACCCGCCACAAATACAGATAACTTTCTGTTCACACGGATAGAACCTCCCCTGTATTTGCACGGCGTCGCACACAGTACAGTTTCACAACCATCCAATTCCAACTCTCACACAGACACCGCATTCACAAAGGATGCACATACAGCTAAATGATCCTTAAACATGATGCTTTAATGCTCTACAACGTCCTTACCGCAGATGATGCAATGCACAGATCACCAAACATTCCTATTCTTTTTAAAGTGTCTCCCACACGGAAACCTTATTTGAAATCTACGAGTACAATGAAAACCAAAACTTTCATTAAAAACCGTTTCCCACACGAAAACATAATCCTTTGAAAACCGACTACCACGAGGGGTAGAAAATATTTTTACATAAAACCACAAAATCATAAAGTCAGGATTCACTTATTAAATCATCATGTCATTAATTCAATCAAATAATAAGACTCACTGAACCACTACGTCTAAACTCAATAACAAATAAATAAATGTTAAAGGAAAAGTAGACTGCAAGGTACAGAAAGAAACTCTCGAGACAGCTCTCTAGCTCTATCGTCGCCTCACATACCGTCCCGACCGTCACCTCCCGCAGTACCTGCAACTGGGGGGTAGTGAGAAACCATCTAGGGTCTCCCAGTGTGTAGTAACCGTGATTTTTAAAATCCAAATTTAAGTTTAAATAATTTCCTGGATTATTTAAATGGCAAAAATGGATAGTTAGTAATGCAATAGTGGCCAGAGATATCGACCTTTGATCGGAGCCTGATCTCGAAAATCCGATATCACCATTGCGATCGTCTCGTCGAAACATGAAAAGTTGATATACATATGTTTTCGATCCGACGGTCGGATCTTCCAGAAATCAGAAATCAAAAAGCGGGCCCCGCGACTTAAAGTGAATAGTAACTCTCGAATTTTGACCCCTCTCGATTGATCATTAGCCGAATTACTGTTTAAAATCCCAATATAGCGACATGACTAGTCAAACCTAACTATTTTCGACGTTCTAAGCGCAATGGCACTGACAGTTTTCGCGTTTGGCGACCCAGGTGCATCGAAGTGCGTGCAACGTACTGTAAACTGTCGAACTTAATGAAACAGCTTTTTATCCGAGCATCAAACGAACCAAACAAATACGCTACTTGACAGGTCTCGACGAGCCGGACGTCGTGGCGAAGTCTGTTTCGCAATTCGTCGACCGGATTTCCTCGAAATGCGTGAAAAGTGTCGAAAAAGCAATAATTTTGAATAAAACTTATATGTTTTAAGTAGTTAAGTTCATGAGGTTGATTCCTTGAGGTGTTGGGTGCAAAATACACCTATTGTAAAGACCCCGTAGCCTGGGTTAGGTATGAACTGGGTTTTAGGTTATTTGCTCAAAGAATCTTGCATTTAATGCAAGTTAACCTTTGGTCTTCTTGTGTGCATGCACGAGGAGTCAAGATGGAAATCTAGGAGTCACCTAACCCTCTGCATCTCCCAGACTTTATCTCCGAAGTGTTGGTGGCCAAGGATCACAACACCTTAGGGAGATAATCCGAGAGAGAGAGAGGGAGAAGAAGGTTGGAACCAACCCCTACCAAAACTTGTTTTGGAGCTTTGGAGGAGGTCCTCTGTGCCAGAGGACCTTGCTGGAGCTTGCTGTGGCCGCGCGTGCAAGAGGAGTAAAGTCCGGCTTCATCCCATCTTCTCCAATCTCGGCCAAGGTAAGGATCCCCAAACCAAAGGTTGTTTGGACCCAGGACCCATAGCAGTAGGTTTTATAAGTGGTTAGTGTACTCCCTGCAAGACCTGAGCTTCCCATGCAAAGCGCATGGCCGGCGGGAGCCAACTTTGACCGGAAAACCTAATAAGGCTCCACCTTGACATAACTATGTAAATAATAAACCAACTAAGATGAAAATTGGTGTGTAGGAACTGTAGGATATGCCTAAAAATTCTGCAAAGTTTGATCAGGTAAGACTTAGTAATTCAAGAGATATTTGATGCCCTAGCTTTCGAAGTTATTGCATGTTGGCCGAACTTCCATTTCCGGCGCCGGCGGGCTTCCCCGACGCCGGCCACCTATCCAGAGCACTTTCTGGGACCAAGAGGATCCCAACCATGCTTTTGCATGACCCCCATGCAGCCCGAATAAGGGTCGGCTATGGATGACCCGAAATTGAAACCCAACGTCGCCGCCGGCGATCCGGCCACCTCCGTCCTGGAAGGAAGTGTCGGGAAGCTTTGTATAGACCAGAGGAAGCTTCCATGAAATTTAGAATGCTTCTTATAACCTCTGTAAAAATCCGCCATTAACGGGCTTGAGCTCCAAAATGGAAGCTTTGCTCCCCGCCGCCGCCGCCGCACCCCGTTGCCGGCCACGGGTATGGAAAGCTTTGGTAAGGTATTTAGCACATGTTGGTGCTTTTGGTTTGGTCCCAGAGCTTCTGGTTGAAGCATCACAAATTTCAATGCAATGGCTTCATCTTCTTCCTCCCAAACCGCAGCCAACTCTGCATTTGGCTTGCTTCAGGTTGAAGGGAAAAGATCAGTGAACTTAGTAGATCATTTATGTGTAAGTTAGATAGCTTCTGGTCCAGTAATTGCAGAGATCCAATGTGAGGTTTAGCTTATGTTTCATGTTATAAATTATGCATGCCATATGTTTGATAAAATTCCACAATGAAGAAAACTTTAGAATTTGACTTCACTGTAAATATGAAAGTTGTTCCAAATGTTTCCTTGAGCTTTATGCTCACTTCAGATCAAAGTTGATCTGTGTGAAATAAAGTTTGGAGCAATGTGAACCTTATATGAAACTTGGCTTTGGTTCTGCTTGAACCAGCACACCTGGGTTCCAACCAGGGTGAGCACTGTGGTCCTAGCATGATTTAGATCAACTTTGATATATAAAGTTTTCATGTTTGATGTTGGGATTAAAAGTTGTAGTGTAAACAACCTTAAAATGTAATATTTGAACAAAATAATGTTCCGGGCTGTTAGTAAAGCCGCGACAGTGTATTCCTGGCTAATTTGGGGTCATTGAACGCGATGCTTGCGTCAGATTTAGGTTTTGAAGTCTCAAAGAACAAAAATTGCATTTAGGCTATGTTAGAGAGTATTTCTTGGCCCGAAGTTTGCCTCGGGTTCCGTGCTGCCGCAAATTGGTGAGCACGGTGTTCAGCAAGTTAAATGTCAACCGCTGGAACTGACGGTTCGTAAAAATGAGCTTCCAGTTGATAGAACGAGCGAAAACAGTGCTCAAATGACACTATTAGTTAAATAATTAGAGGTTTTAAAATGGATCTGGGGTTTAAGTTGTGATTAGTGAATTCGAGGTTGATTATTATGTTTGATCCAGGTTGGCTCGATTTGCATCTAGGTTCTGAGCGTACAGTCGATTTGGTTCAGTCGCCTGCGATTTATCAGGTGGGTTATCTTCGAACCGGGCCTCAGCTTTTTGGCCCTCTGGTTGCTTTAGTCCAGTCGGACCCCTGTTTTTGATTCCCTGTTGATTACATGACCTATCTTGATATATCGTTATTTCCTTGATTGACATTGACTTGATTAGACCTGTGATTGAGATTTTCTGTTCACGATCAGCCGATTATCATACACATATCCCCTGATTATTCCTGACTGATCCTGATTGATTGATATATATATATAGATTTGCATGATTAGATGACACCGGTTGATTCCTGTCATTGAGATGTTATTCGAGATATTATTGATATGCATGATTGATTGATCCTGATTGATAGATACTACTCGATATGCATGATTGATTGATTCCGATTGATAGATATAGACAGATGATTCCCTGTTGGGATCTCGGCATGTTGCCGACTACCCGGTCACTAGACCGTGAGATTGATCATTATGATTTGCCATGCACTGCTGTACTTCACGAACATGGCCGGGGTAGCTCCCCGTGGAGATTGTTCTTTACCGGTAAAGTGGTCTGATGATAGACCCGTGAGCCCTCGACAAGGTTATGTCAGACGAAAAGGTGCCGAACAGTGGCATTGCCTGAGGTTCTCTGAGACCAATATTGGCACATGATTGGATATTTGGTTTTCTACCTTTGACGCATTACTTTTACTCGTACAGTTGCTCAGTTGTTCCAGCACTATTATCTGTAGACATGCTTGTATCATTCGTAGTTCTTTATACATGATCCTTGTAGTTGACTTTGATTTCCGACCTGCATGCTCTACAGTTTTCATGATAGTTATCTCTGAGATACCCTGATTGTTCAGCATACTTACCTGCAGTTTTATTTCTGATTATTAGTAGACATCTATGTTTCCAGCTTTTCCTACAGATCTTTACTATCCGCAGATTTTAGTACCCAGTAGGTACGATTAGCTGATCCTCGGCTCGTCGTGCCCACTGGGATACACTCCGGTGTATCTCACACCCTCGGGTGACTGTTTTTCAGGCCGAGCGGGTGCTGGGATGTCGGGACGTGTTGGTGAGATTCCGAGATAGAGATTGACCTTGGACAGCCGTGTATTTAGAAATAGTTAATTAAAGTGGTATTCAGTTGTAATATATTTGTAAAGAAATCTGTAACATTGTTGTTGTTGTTGTTATTGTTATTTGTAGTACGTAGTTAGTACTCTGATGATTGTTGTCAAGCTAGCCGTGCATATATAGAAAGGCTCAATTCCATAGGGGATTGGGACTCTTCTATATATGTGGCGGTCTGTCATTGCCCTGGTTGATTTGCAACTCTGATTTAAAAAAAAAAAAAAAAAAAATTATACACTGGTTTTTGAACTCGGGGCGTGACAGATTTGATGGTATCAGAGCAATAGGAATACGATGCCTAGGTTTGGCTAGGAACGAACCCTAGGATGACTTGTGTCTACGAGAGAGCGGGTATTGGTAAAGTGGATTAGAACTCAGGTGTGTATCGTGTTCGCGTTTTGGGGTTCGTTGTTAGTGCAGGGTTAGCCGCGGTCATGGTTTCGGCCGTGGGCTTGATGTTTCAGTGGAGCCTAAGAGCTCAGATCAGTTTCAGTATATGTGGTTGAGGATTGACCACCGTTCTTGCCGAAATTGTCACTACTGCGAACCTGTTAGAGGTTTAATAGTGGTTTAGTAAAGTTTAAGTTTCGGGGACGAAACTTCTTATAAGTGGTGGGTGATGTAGTAACCGTGATTTTTAAAATCCAAATTTAAGTTTAAATAATTTCCTGGATTATTTAAATGGCAAAAATGAATAGTTAGTAATGCAATAGTGGCCAGAGATATCGACCTTTGATCGGAGCCTGATCTCGAAAATCCGATATCACCATTGCGATCGTCTCGTCGAAACATGAAAAGTTGATATACATATGTTTTCGATCCGACGGTCGGATCTTCCAGAAATCAGAAATCAAAAAGCGGGCCCCGCGACTTAAAGTGAATAGTAACTCTCGAATTTTGACCCCTCTCGATTGATCATTAGCCGAATTACTGTTTAAAATCCCAATATAGCGACATGAGTAGTCAAACTTAACTATTTTCGACGTTCTAAGCGCAATGGCACTGACAGTTTTCGCGTTTGGCGACCCGGGTGCATCGAAGTGCGTGCAACGTACTGTAAACTGTCGAACTTAATGAAACAGCTTTTTATCAGAGCATCAAACGAACCAAACAAATACGCTACTTGACAGGTCTCGACGAGCCGGACGTCGTGGCGAAGTCTGTTTCGCAATTCGTCGACCGAATTTCCTCGAAATGCGTGAAAAGTGTCGAAAAAGCAATAATTTTGAATAAAACTTATATGTTTTAAGTAGTTAAGTTCATGAGGTTGATTCCTTGAGGTGTTGGGTGCAAAATACACCTATTGTAAAGACCCCGTAGCCTGGGTTAGGTATGAACTGGGTTTTAGGTTATTTGCTCAAAGAATCTTGCATTTAATGCAAGTTAACCTTTGGTCTTCTTGTGTGCATGCACGAGGAGTCAAGATGGAAATCTAGGACTCACCTAACCCTCTGCATCTCCCAGACTTTATCTCCGAAGTGTTGGTGGCCAAGGATCACAACACCTTAGGGAGATAATCCGAGAGAGAGAGAGGGAGAAGAAGGTTGGAACCAACCCCTACCAAAACTTGTTTTGGAGCTTTGGAGGAGGTCCTCTGTGCCAGAGGACCTTGCTGGAGCTTGCTGTGGCCGCGCGTGCAAGAGGAGTAAAGTCCGGCTTCATCCCATCTTCTCCAAGGATCCCCAAACCAAAGGTTGTTTGGACCCAGGACCCATAGCAGTAGGTTTTATAAGTGGTTAGTGTACTCCCTGCAAGACCTGAGCTTCCCATGCAAAGCGCATGGCCGGCGGGAGCCAACTTTGACCGGAAAACCTAATAAGGCTCCACCTTGACATAACTATGTAAATAATAAACCAACTAAGATGAAAATTGGTGTGTAGGAACTGTAGGATATGCCTAAAAATTCTGCAAAGTTTGATCAGGTAAGACTTAGTAATTCAAGAGATATTTGATGCCCTAGCTTTCGAAGTTATTGCATGTTGGCCGAACTTCCATTTCCGGCGCCGGCGGGCTTCCCCGACGCCGGCCACCTACCCAGAGCACTTTCTGGGACCAAGAGGATCCCAACCATGCTTTTGCATGACCCCCATGCAGCCCGAATAAGGGTCGGCTATGGATGACCCGAAATTGAAACCCAACGTCGCCGCCGGCGATCCGGCCACCTCCGTCCTGGAAGGAAGTGTCGGGAAGCTTTGTATAGACCAGAGGAAGCTTCCATGAAATTTAGAATGCTTCTTATAACCTCTGTAAAAATCCGCCATTAACGGGCTTGAGCTCCAAAATGGAAGCTTTGCTCCCCGCCGCCGCCGCCGCACCCCGTTGCCGGCCACGGGTATGGAAAGCTTTGGTAAGGTATTTAGCACATGTTGGTGCTTTTGGTTTGGTCCCAGAGCTTCTGGTTGAAGCATCACAAATTTCAATGCAATGGCTTCATCTTCTTCCTCCCAAACCGCAGCCAACTCTGCATTTGGCTTGCTTCAGGTTGAAGGGAAAAGATCAGTGAACTTAGTAGATCATTTATGTGTAAGTTAGATAGCTTCTGGTCCAGTAATTGCAGAGATCCAATGTGAGGTTTAGCTTATGTTTCATGTTATAAATTATGCATGCCATATGTTTGATAAAATTCCACAATGAAGAAAACTTTAGAATTTGACTTCACTGTAAATATGAAAGTTGTTCCAAATGTTTCCTTGAGCTTTATGCTCACTTCAGATCAAAGTTGATCTGTGTGAAATAAAGTTTGGAGCAATGTGAACCTTATATGAAACTTGGCTTTGGTTCTGCTTGAACCAGCACACCTGGGTTCCAACCAGGGTGAGCACTGTGGTCCTAGCATGATTTAGATCAACTTTGATATATAAAGTTTTCATGTTTGATGTTGGGATTAAAAGTTGTAGTGTAAACAACCTTAAAATGTAATATTTGAACAAAATAATGTTCCGGGCTGTTAGTAAAGCCGCGACAGTGTATTCCTGGCTAATTTGGGGTCATTGAACGCGATGCTTGCGTCAGATTTAGGTTTTGAAGTCTCAAAGAACAAAAATTGCATTTAGGCTATGTTAGAGAGTATTTCTTGGCCCGAAGTTTGCCTCGGGTTCCGTGCTGCCGCAAATTGGTGAGCACGGTGTTCAGCAAGTTAAATGTCAACCGCTGGAACTGACGGTTCGTAAAAATGAGCTTCCAGTTGATAGAACGAGCGAAAACAGTGCTCAAATGACACTATTAGTTAAATAATTAGAGGTTTTAAAATGGATCTGGGGTTTAAGTTGTGATTAGTGAATTCGAGGTTGATTATTATGTTTGATCCAGGTTGGCTCGATTTGCATCTAGGTTCTGAGCGTACAGTCGATTTGGTTCAGTCGCCTGCGATTTATCAGGTGGGTTATCTTCGAACCGGGCCTCAGCTTTTTGGCCCTCTGGTTGCTTTAGTCCAGTCGGACCCCTGTTTTTGATTCCCTGTTGATTACATGACCTATCTTGATATATCGTTATTTCCTTGATTGACATTGACTTGATTAGACCTGTGATTGAGATTTTCTGTTCACGATCAGCCGATTATCATACACATATCCCCTGATTATTCCTGACTGATCCTGATTGATTGATATATATATATATAGATTTGCATGATTAGATGACACCGGTTGATTCCTGTCATTGAGATGTTATTCGAGATATTATTGATATGCATGATTGATTGATCCTGATTGATAGATACTACTCGATATGCATGATTGATTGATTCCGATTGATAGATATAGACAGATGATTCCCTGTTGGGATCTCGGCATGTTGCCGACTACCCGGTCACTAGACCGTGAGATTGATCATTATGATTTGCCATGCACTGCTGTACTTCACGAACATGGCCGGGGTAGCTCCCCGTGGAGATTGTTCTTTACCGGTAAAGTGGTCTGATGATAGACCCGTGAGCCCTCGACAAGGTTATGTCAGACGAAAAGGTGCCGAACAGTGGCATTGCCTGAGGTTCTCTGAGACCAATATTGGCACATGATTGGATATTTGGTTTTCTACCTTTGACGCATTACTTTTACTCGTACAGTTGCTCAGTTGTTCCAGCACTATTATCTGTAGACATGCTTGTATCATTCGTAGTTCTTTATACATGATCCTTGTAGTTGACTTTGATTTCCGACCTGCATGCTCTACAGTT
This sequence comes from Tillandsia leiboldiana, assembly GCA_029204045.2. Classification (NCBI taxonomy): domain Eukaryota; kingdom Viridiplantae; phylum Streptophyta; class Magnoliopsida; order Poales; family Bromeliaceae; genus Tillandsia; species Tillandsia leiboldiana. Next base: position 3,627,974 of record CM055070.1, on the reverse strand, counting down.
TTCATGATAGTTATCTCTGAGATACCCTGATTGTTCAGCATACTTACCTGCAGTTTTATTTCTGATTATTAGTAGACATCTATGTTTCCAGCTTTTCCTACAGATCTTTACTATCCGCAGATTTTAGTACCCAGTAGGTACGATTAGCTGATCCTCGGCTCGTCGTGCCCACTGGGATACACTCCGGTGTATCTCACACCCTCGGGTGACTGTTTTTCAGGCCGAGCGGGTGCTGGGATGTCGGGACGTGTTGGTGAGATTCCGAGATAGAGATTGACCTTGGACAGCCGTGTATTTAGAAATAGTTAATTAAAGTGGTATTCAGTTGTAATATATTTGTAAAGAAATCTGTAACATTGTTGTTGTTGTTGTTATTGTTATTTGTAGTACGTAGTTAGTACTCTGATGATTGTTGTCAAGCTAGCCGTGCATATATAGAAAAGGCTCAATTCCATAGGGGATTGGGACTCTTCTATATATGTGGCGGTCTGTCATTGCCCTGGTTGATTTGCAACTCTGATTTAAAAAAAAAAAAAAAAAAAAAATTATACACTGGTTTTTGAACTCGGGGCGTGACAGATTTGATGGTATCAGAGCAATAGGAATACGATGCCTAGGTTTGGCTAGGAACGAACCCTAGGATGACTTGTGTCTACGAGAGAGCGGGTATTGGTAAAGTGGATTAGAACTCAGGTGTGTATCGTGTTCGCGTTTTGGGGTTCGTTGTTAGTGCAGGGTTAGCCGCGGTCATGGTTTCGGCCGTGGGCTTGATGTTTCAGTGGAGCCTAAGAGCTCAGATCAGTTTCAGTATATGTGGTTGAGGATTGACCACCGTTCTTGCCGAAATTGTCACTACTGCGAACCTGTTAGAGGTTTAATAGTGGTTTAGTAAAGTTTAAGTTTCGGGGACGAAACTTCTTATAAGTGGTGGGTGATGTAGTAACCGTGATTTTTAAAATCCAAATTTAAGTTTAAATAATTTCCTGGATTATTTAAATGGCAAAATGAATAGTTAGTAATGCAATAGTGGCCAGAGATATCGACCTTTGATCGGAGCCTGATCTCGAAAATCCGATATCACCATTGCGATCGTCTCGTCGAAACATGAAAAGTTGATATACATATGTTTTCGATCCGACGGTCGGATCTTCCAGAAATCAGAAATCAAAAAGCGGGCCCCGCGACTTAAAGTGAATAGTAACTCTCGAATTTTGACCCCTCTCGATTGATCATTAGCCGAATTACTGTTTAAAATCCCAATATAGCGACATGAGTAGTCAAACTTAACTATTTTCGACGTTCTAAGCGCAATGGCACTGACAGTTTTCGCGTTTGGCGACCCGGGTGCATCGAAGTGCGTGCAACGTACTGTAAACTGTCGAACTTAATGAAACAGCTTTTTATCAGAGCATCAAACGAACCAAACAAATACGCTACTTGACAGGTCTCGACGAGCCGGACGTCGTGGCGAAGTCTGTTTCGCAATTCGTCGACCGAATTTCCTCGAAATGCGTGAAAAGTGTCGAAAAAGCAATAATTTTGAATAAAACTTATATGTTTTAAGTAGTTAAGTTCATGAGGTTGATTCCTTGAGGTGTTGGGTGCAAAATACACCTATTGTAAAGACCCCGTAGCCTGGGTTAGGTATGAACTGGGTTTTAGGTTATTTGCTCAAAGAATCTTGCATTTAATGCAAGTTAACCTTTGGTCTTCTTGTGTGCATGCACGAGGAGTCAAGATGGAAATCTAGGAGTCACCTAACCCTCTGCATCTCCCAGACTTTATCTCCGAAGTGTTGGTGGCCAAGGATCACAACACCTTAGGGAGATAATCCGAGAGAGAGAGAGGGAGAAGAAGGTTGGAACCAACCCCTACCAAAACTTGTTTTGGAGCTTTGGAGGAGGTCCTCTGTGCCAGAGGACCTTGCTGGAGCTTGCTGTGGCCGCGCGTGCAAGAGGAGTAAAGTCCGGCTTCATCCCATCTTCTCCAAGGATCCCCAAACCAAAGGTTGTTTGGACCCAGGACCCATAGCAGTAGGTTTTATAAGTGGTTAGTGTACTCCCTGCAAGACCTGAGCTTCCCATGCAAAGCGCATGGCCGGCGGGAGCCAACTTTGACCGGAAAACCTAATAAGGCTCCACCTTGACATAACTATGTAAATAATAAACCAACTAAGATGAAAATTGGTGTGTAGGAACTGTAGGATATGCCTAAAAATTCTGCAAAGTTTGATCAGGTAAGACTTAGTAATTCAAGAGATATTTGATGCCCTAGCTTTCGAAGTTATTGCATGTTGGCCGAACTTCCATTTCCGGCGCCGGCGGGCTTCCCCGACGCCGGCCACCTACCCAGAGCACTTTCTGGGACCAAGAGGATCCCAACCATGCTTTTGCATGACCCCCATGCAGCCCGAATAAGGGTCGGCTATGGATGACCCGAAATTGAAACCCAACGTCGCCGCCGGCGATCCGGCCACCTCCGTCCTGGAAGGAAGTGTCGGGAAGCTTTGTATAGACCAGAGGAAGCTTCCATGAAATTTAGAATGCTTCTTATAACCTCTGTAAAAATCCGCCATTAACGGGCTTGAGCTCCAAAATGGAAGCTTTGCTCCCCGCCGCCGCCGCCGCACCCCGTTGCCGGCCACGGGTATGGAAAGCTTTGGTAAGGTATTTAGCACATGTTGGTGCTTTTGGTTTGGTCCCAGAGCTTCTGGTTGAAGCATCACAAATTTCAATGCAATGGCTTCATCTTCTTCCTCCCAAACCGCAGCCAACTCTGCATTTGGCTTGCTTCAGGTTGAAGGGAAAAGATCAGTGAACTTAGTAGATCATTTATGTGTAAGTTAGATAGCTTCTGGTCCAGTAATTGCAGAGATCCAATGTGAGGTTTAGCTTATGTTTCATGTTATAAATTATGCATGCCATATGTTTGATAAAATTCCACAATGAAGAAAACTTTAGAATTTGACTTCACTGTAAATATGAAAGTTGTTCCAAATGTTTCCTTGAGCTTTATGCTCACTTCAGATCAAAGTTGATCTGTGTGAAATAAAGTTTGGAGCAATGTGAACCTTATATGAAACTTGGCTTTGGTTCTGCTTGAACCAGCACACCTGGGTTCCAACCAGGGTGAGCACTGTGGTCCTAGCATGATTTAGATCAACTTTGATATATAAAGTTTTCATGTTTGATGTTGGGATTAAAAGTTGTAGTGTAAACAACCTTAAAATGTAATATTTGAACAAAATAATGTTCCGGGCTGTTAGTAAAGCCGCGACAGTGTATTCCTGGCTAATTTGGGGTCATTGAACGCGATGCTTGCGTCAGATTTAGGTTTTGAAGTCTCAAAGAACAAAAATTGCATTTAGGCTATGTTAGAGAGTATTTCTTGGCCCGAAGTTTGCCTCGGGTTCCGTGCTGCCGCAAATTGGTGAGCACGGTGTTCAGCAAGTTAAATGTCAACCGCTGGAACTGACGGTTCGTAAAAATGAGCTTCCAGTTGATAGAACGAGCGAAAACAGTGCTCAAATGACACTATTAGTTAAATAATTAGAGGTTTTAAAATGGATCTGGGGTTTAAGTTGTGATTAGTGAATTCGAGGTTGATTATTATGTTTGATCCAGGTTGGCTCGATTTGCATCTAGGTTCTGAGCGTACAGTCGATTTGGTTCAGTCGCCTGCGATTTATCAGGTGGGTTATCTTCGAACCGGGCCTCAGCTTTTTGGCCCTCTGGTTGCTTTAGTCCAGTCGGACCCCTGTTTTTGATTCCCTGTTGATTACATGACCTATCTTGATATATCGTTATTTCCTTGATTGACATTGACTTGATTAGACCTGTGATTGAGATTTTCTGTTCACGATCAGCCGATTATCATACACATATCCCCTGATTATTCCTGACTGATCCTGATTGATTGATATATATATATAGATTTGCATGATTAGATGACACCGGTTGATTCCTGTCATTGAGATGTTATTCGAGATATTATTGATATGCATGATTGATTGATCCTGATTGATAGATACTACTCGATATGCATGATTGATTGATTCCGATTGATAGATATAGACAGATGATTCCCTGTTGGGATCTCGGCATGTTGCCGACTACCCGGTCACTAGACCGTGAGATTGATCATTATGATTTGCCATGCACTGCTGTACTTCACGAACATGGCCGGGGTAGCTCCCCGTGGAGATTGTTCTTTACCGGTAAAGTGGTCTGATGATAGACCCGTGAGCCCTCGACAAGGTTATGTCAGACGAAAAGGTGCCGAACAGTGGCATTGCCTGAGGTTCTCTGAGACCAATATTGGCACATGATTGGATATTTGGTTTTCTACCTTTGACGCATTACTTTTACTCGTACAGTTGCTCAGTTGTTCCAGCACTATTATCTGTAGACATGCTTGTATCATTCGTAGTTCTTTATACATGATCCTTGTAGTTGACTTTGATTTCCGACCTGCATGCTCTACAGTTTTCATGATAGTTATCTCTGAGATACCCTGATTGTTCAGCATACTTACCTGCAGTTTTATTTCTGATTATTAGTAGACATCTATGTTTCCAGCTTTTCCTACAGATCTTTACTATCCGCAGATTTTAGTACCCAGTAGGTACGATTAGCTGATCCTCGGCTCGTCGTGCCCACTGGGATACACTCCGGTGTATCTCACACCCTCGGGTGACTGTTTTTCAGGCCGAGCGGGTGCTGGGATGTCGGGACGTGTTGGTGAGATTCCGAGATAGAGATTGACCTTGGACAGCCGTGTATTTAGAAATAGTTAATTAAAGTGGTATTCAGTTGTAATATATTTGTAAAGAAATCTGTAACATTGTTGTTGTTGTTGTTATTGTTATTTGTAGTACGTAGTTAGTACTCTGATGATTGTTGTCAAGCTAGCCGTGCATATATAGAAAAGGCTCAATTCCATAGGGGATTGGGACTCTTCTATATATGTGGCGGTCTGTCATTGCCCTGATTGATTTGCAACTCTGATTTAAAAAAAAAAAAAAAAAAAAAAATTATACACTGGTTTTTGAACTCGGGGCGTGACACAGTGGGTACCGCAAGCCGACGAATGCGAGCTGCACTCACTGGTAGCCGAAAGATAATAATAAGGGGTAAACAGTAATACTACAGTAGCATGATATAACAGGAAACAAAAGATGGTAATGTAAACAACTGTAGCTACCGTAATAATATGAATGCATCAACCGGACAAACAGTCCCACAATAAAAAAACCCAATCAACCACCATGTGGGTCAAAAGACCTCAGGCAAACCGCCATATTGGTCAAGAGACCTCAGGCAAATGTCACGCTATGCTCAACCTGGCATATAACCCTAGCAGTGACCGCATCGGGCTCACGGGTCGGAAGTACGACCACTTCTCCGGAAAAGAACACCCTCTTGCGGTGGATCAGACCGCTGGTGTACGCGAAATGTGCAAAACTTGCTATGACGATCGATGCAACATGATCAAAAGCCAACTACCGGCAAATAGCCAATGATAAGTCCTCAAGTAACATACCGACCAAACAGGTCAACTGAATACGATGATAACATCTAATCAAGTACCGCTCTACTACTAAGTCATGATAAATGTTGAAAGAATACCCGTAGAGCAATCAAGTGTGAAGTCAGATGGTGATACGTGCTCAACATGCAACGTGTGTATAATGCATAAAAAGAGTAAGAAGGAACATCACCGAGCTAGCACCACTGTACCGACTCCGTGTCGAAGTACCCACCTGATTCAGCGAAGCACCTAACTCCCGCGATGCTCCGGCTCACCGACCGTACCCGCACAAGATTTACCGAGTCAAGATTAACTTCTACGACTCAACAACACCCTGTAGGTTTATATATAATGGATCCACAAGGATCTAAATAGGTACTATCAAACAACTAGAGGGGGGGTGAATAGGTGTAATACTTATAAAACCAAATCTCAGTGCAAAATAAAAACCAATGCGGAAAATAAAAACAGCACACCGAGATATACGTGGAAACTCCAATCCAGGAGAAAAACCACGAGACCAACACGCAATAACAATCCACTAAGAATAGAAGAATAACAAGGTGATTACCGACTCCACGGACTCAAACCCCTCCTTCAGCTTCTTCGGACCTTGCGCTCACCGATTGGATGTTCATGCAATAACAATCCACTAAGAAAAGAAGAATAACTAGGTGATTACCGTCTCCACGGATTTAACCCCTCCTTCAACTTCTTCGGACCTTGCGCTCCAACGATTGCACGTCCACTGCACACGTTCGAATCCATGAACGCCACTCGAATCCACGAGCACACGTTTCGAATCCACGAAACGCCTTTAGCACACCGAATCCACGATGCCACGTCGAATCCACGACGCAAACTCAGCCGGTAAGAATATTGGCTTCGATGGTGATCCTTTGCTTAGATTATCAATGAAGATCCATGGAAAAAATCTCTAAGCAAAGATTAGATCAATTCGACAAAAGATATGTTCTTGAAAGAACCGTCGAATTGACCTAAAAGAGGCTATAAAGAAGAACGATAAAAACCTAGCCTCTATGGTTGCTCTCAAGTGTTTTATCAATTGATCGGCCGTGCTCCCCCCGTTTTTGAGAAACCCTAAATGTCTATTTATAGTTTAGAAATCTTTGGAAAGAGATAAGAATCAAAAACTTACCTTATCTGGAAATTTTCAGGACGGCGATCCGGATCGGATTTACTGTGATCCGGATCGTCGTAACGAGTCAGGCTATTCCAGAAAAACAGGGTTCGGGATCCGGATTGAAATGCCCGATCCGGATTGTTCATATATTCCAGCAAAAACCCATGTTCGAGATCCGGATCGAAATGACCTTTGATCCGGATCGGATTTGCCAATGAACAAGCACCCTTCGGGATCCGGATTGGACTGTCTGATCCGGATCCTGAACATGTCCCATGTCCAGTTTTTGATTTTTATGCAATTAAAAATTCATCCAAGTGTTTCTACACTATAAGAAAGTATTCGGATCACCAAAATTATTTAGTTAACCATACTTGATCCTTTTGAATACTTTCTTCTTGAGATTGATGTAACTGATCCACAATTCTTCAACTTCAATCTTCAAGACTCAAGACACTGAGTGTCAACTTGAGCTCTTGTTGAATCTTCTCTAAGTCTTTGATTGCTGATTGACAATTTGATCCCTTTAAGACTCCGACTCAACTCACTGACTTGACTCACGAAATATGCCAACACCAAAATGTCGTAACACACCCAACCCGACAGAAGAAACAGATCGTAAACCGGACCTTCGGAACCCACCGAAAAATCCCGGGACACCCCCGGGACCTCCAAACCGCTCCAAAGAGTTACCAACACCAAATTACGTTACCCACTATCCTAAAACGCACCAAGATAGGGGCCCGGACAACAACCAATAATTTCACGAATAATAATATAGGTAAGTGCTCAAGAGACGGAAATAGGCTCCCGATACTGTCAGAACCTTAATTGTGCTTTACGAGGACCGCTGATCATGGACGAGTAGTCCAGAGGGTCCGTGCACGCTGCTCGAGGCAACCCGTGCGATCGATTCGCATTTAGGGTCCCAAGTGCTTCGACAGTTGCATACTAATACCTAAATAACTGAAATAATTAAATGAATTAATTATTTCGTTACCGCAACCGACGGCGAAAACTAGGCTCGTCGGCGTTGCTGCGACGTCCGCGACAGAGAGGAGCAGGCACGGACCACCCCAAGCTGCTGGTGATGAAGGGGGCCCCGGACAAGAAAGAAACAGTGGAGGGGCAACGCTGGCGGCACTGCTCCCCGCGCAGGCCCGCGCGGTTGGGCCGAGTGCGCACTCTGCAGGCTTGCCTGGCTAGGTGCGCGCCGGGGTGGGGTAGGCTGCTAGGTGCGCGCCGGGGTGGGGCAGGCTACCAGGTGCGCGCCGGGGTGGGGCAGGCTGCCAGGTGCGGGTGCCCAGACCAGGCCGTAGCACCCAGCGCCGCCAGACCGAGACGAGCCGCCGCGTGGCTCGGTGGCGCGGCCCGCACGCACGCGCGTGATGGGTCCCGCGCGTGGCGCGCGGTTGGCAGAGGAGATAGTGGCCCCTGTGGCACCCGAAACAACCCAAGTGTGAGCCCCGATCAACTCCTTTCGGCTCAGATCTCGTCGCCCGAGATGGTACGGATGGAGGAGGAAGAAAATGGTTCCTGGTCCAGGCGGCTGGGGAGAGGAAGAAGTGGTACACTAATTTAATTAGGGTAAAAGAAGCCCTAATTAAAGTCTAATTAGTATACCCCTCTCACTCCACCTTTGAGATAAACCCAACCAAGTCCCCAAGCTAAAAGACTCAAACCTCAGACCCAAACTTTCAAATTTTAAGATTCAAATCCGAAAATTTAAATTTACAGATATTACATCACTCCCCCCTTACAAGAAGTTTCGTCCTCGAAACTTAAATACATCCCCTCAAAAGAACTGTGGATAACGCTCCTGCATTGCTGATTCAAGCTCCCAGGTCGCTTCCCGCTCCTCGTGATTCTTCCACAGGACCTTCACGTAAGGGATGTTACGGTTCCTCAACTGCTTCACCACGCGTGCCAATATCCGCTCCGGGGCCTCCTCATAACTCAGATCCTCCCGCAGTTGGATAGTCGCAGGGCTAATCACGTTGGACGGGTCTGAGATATACTTCCGAAGCATGGACACGTGAAACACATTGTGCACCCGGGCGAGACTTGGAGGAAGAGCCAGTCTATAAGCCACCGGACCAACACATTCCAGAATCTCAGACGGTCCAATAAACCGCGGACTGAGCTTGCTCCGCAAACCGAACCGTTTGATCCCCCTGGATGGCGACACCTTGAGCAACACATGCTCACCGACCAAGAACTCTAGGTCACGCCGACGCCGATCCGTGTAGCTGTCTGCTCTGTGCAGTCAGAATCGCTGCCTTGCGATACGAACCTTGGCTTCCGTTTCCTCCACTAAATCTGACCCAATCACCCGGCGTTCACCGACATCATCCCAGCAGATCGGGGACCGACATCGATGCCCATACAAAGCCTCATAGGGTGCCATCTCGATACTCGCCTGATAACTATTGTTATAGGCGAATTCCACCAAGGGCAAATACTTGACCCACCCGTCACCGTAATCCAAGACACAAGCGCGAAGCATGTCTTCGAGAGTCTGAATAACACGCTCCGACTGGCCGTTGCTCTGCGGATGAAAGGTCGTGCTAAAGTTCAGCGTTGTACCCAATGCTTGATGTAGGCTTCTCCAGAATTGGGATACAAAACGCGTGTCTCGGTCCGACACAATCGACACCGGCACTCCATGTAACTGAACGATCTTTTCAATGTAGAGCTGGGCCAAACGATCTCTAGCCCAAGTCGTGTGCACCGGCAGGAAATGAGCCGACTTCGTCAATCGATCCACAATGACCCAAATCGCATCGTGGCCTCGCTGAGACCGAGGCAAACCAGTGACGAAGTCCATAGTAATCTGTTCCCACTTCCACACCGGCATAGGGAGGGGTTGAAGTTTCCACGCTGGCCGTTGGTGTTCTGCTTTCACCTGCTGGCACACCAGACACTGAGCCACATGCTGAGCTACATCCATCTTCATTCCCGGCCACCAAAAATTTTGCTTGAGGTCCTGGTATATCTTGGTTCCGCCAGGGTGCACAGTGTACGCAGATCTGTGTGCCTCGGCTAAGATGTCTTTCCTCAATTCTGAACTCTCAGGTACACACCACGGACCTCGGAATCGAAGAGATCCGTCAGGAAGAGTCGCAAAGTCTCCTACCTTACCTTGCTCGACATCCGCCCGCACTTTCTGTAAATATGGGTCTGTCTGTTGTCCGAGCAAAATCCGATCCACCAAAGTAGACTTTACCACTAAGGTCATCAACTAGGCGGTAGCCCCCAAAGGTATAACCTCCAACTCCAGACGACGAAACTCCTCTACCAAGTGATCCTAGTCCGTGATCATGAATGATAGCTCGGTCGACGACTGCCTCCGACTCAGAGCGTCCGCCACTACATTTGCCCTTCCCGGATGGTACTGAATGGAGATGTCGTAATCCTTCAAGAGCTCGAGCCACCGCCTTTGCCTGAGGTTTAGCTCTTTCTGTGTGAACAGATACTTTAGGCTTTGGTGGTCAGTAAACACCTCGCAGTGTACCCTATATAAATAGTGTCTCCATAGCTTCAGGGCGAACACTACAGCTGCAAGCTCGAGATCGTGAGTCGGGTAGTTTCTCTCGTAATCCTTCAGCTGGCGCGACGCATACGCGATAACCCACTCCTGCTGCATAAGTACACACCCCAACCCTATCCGTGAGGCGTCGCAATAGACCACGAAGTCCTCACCCGGTCTCGGCAAAGCTAGGATAGGGGCGCGTGTCAGCCGGTCCTTAAGCTCCTCAAAACTCTCCTGACAAGCCGGGGTCCATTGGAACTTTTCACCCTTCCTCGTCAACCGGTTTAATGGGGCGGCAATTTTGGAAAAACCCTCAACAAATCGCCAATAGTAGCCCGCCAACCCGAGGAAACTCCTGATCTCAGTCACACTGGTTGGTCGAGGCCAATCGACCACCGAGTCCACTTTCTTCGGATCCACGGCAATACCCGACTGAGTTACGATGTGCCCCAGAAAGGATACCTCGCCAAGCCAGAACTCACACTTCTTGAGTTTAGCATACAGCTTGTTCTCCCGAAGTACCTGAAGGACCAGACGAAGGTGCGTATCATGCTCCTTGTCGCTCCGCGAGTAGATCAGGATATCGTCGATGAACACCATGACGAACTGATCCAAGTACGGCCTGAAGACGCGGTTCATCATATCCATGAATGCTGCTGGGGCATTTGTAAGCCCGAACGGCATTACGGTGAACTCGTAGTGACCATATCGGGTTCTGAACGCTGTATTCGCCACGTCCTCCGCCTTGATTTTGAGTTGGTGATAGCCAGACTGCAGATCAATCTTCGAGTAAACCGACGATCCTTGTAATTGGTCAAAGAGATCGTTGATTCGCGGAAGAGGGTACTTGTTCTTCACAGTGACCTTGTTGAACTCCCGATAGTCTATGCAGAGTCGTAGACTACCGTCTTTTTTCTGAACAAACAAGACAGGTGCCCCCCAAGGAGACACACTAGGTCTGATGAATCCCTTGTCCAAAAGATCCTCGAGCTGGCCTTTTAGCTCATTCAACTCGGCGAAAACCATTCGATACGGAGCCTTCGAAATGGGGGTCGTGCCAGGGGCCAATTCTATAAAGAATTCGATCTCACGGTCCGGAGGCATTCCGGGTAGCTCGGTGGGGAACACATCAGGAAACTCCCGAGCCACTGGGATCTCCCCCAAAGAAGGTGCTTCTCGGCGGATGACGTCCACCGAAGCCAAGTAGGCCACACATCCACCGATCATGAGCTGCTTTGCCCTAGCCGCAGAGATAGTCAGGGCGAAGAAAGAGCTCTTACATGCTTGGTAGACAAACTCTCCTCCGGGCATACTGGAGGTCACAGTCCTCTGCTCACAGTCAATAATAGCGTGGTGCCTGGTGAGCCAGTCCATCCCAAGCACCACGTCGAACTCCTTTATTGGTATCAGCACGAGATCCGCTAAGAACACCTGGTCGCCCAACGTCACCGGGCACGACCGAACAAAGCTGTCCGCGTCCAGAGGGTCTCCGGGCGTAAATATCCGGATCGCCGTTGGTAAACGGCTCGTTTCGAAGCCGTGATTACATGCAAAGGAACGATATAAGTAGGAAAGAGAAGCCCCCGTGTCAAATAAGGTCCTCGCACGGATAGACAGAAGTAATACCTGCAACGACGTCTCCGGGTACGTCTCCTTCTGGCTGCGACATGTTGTAGACACGCCCATCGGGTGCCTGGCGCTGAGGAAGAGGAGAGGAAGCAGCACTCTGAGCCGGCCCATTGCCTCCGGGGCAATTGGCTCGCATATGGCATGGCTGACCACAACGAAAACAGTGGTCCCACCGCTGCGGGCACGTGCTCACCAGATACGCCTGCCTACAGATGACGCAGGGTCGATCACCCCGCCGCTGGCTACCTGAAGGTGTACTCTTGGCTGGCTGGGTACGAGGATGCTTAGGTGGCTTCTTGTTGGACGAGGAGCCACCAGTGGGCTTGGCATGCAAACGCTTCTTGTCTCCGCTCTGTTCTGTTAGCTCCCGCTCGACCTGCGATTCCTTTATGTCATTCTGTACCATCAGGGCCCGATCCACACACTGGTCGAAGGTCATGACGCCATGAGAAAAAATCAGCCTCCGAATGTTAGGCCTCAAACCCTTGGAAAATAGTCTCCCTTTATGATATTCATCGCGGGCGGTGAAAGGGATCAGCCCAAAGATACGGGAAAAGTCCATCTCATACTCTCTCACGGTGCGGTTCCCCTGCTTGAGTGGCTCCAGATCGCGCTCCAAGCTCTGTTTGGTGCTTTCCTTGAAGTACCGATCAAAAAGTAATTCACTGAACTCCTTCCACGACGGGTAGACCATGGCAAACCATTTCTCCAGCAACGGCAACCACCAATCATCCGCCTCTCCTTCCAGAAAGTGAGTGGCTAAAGGGACTTTCTCATGTTCCTCGATCAGAAGATTCCGAAACAACTTCACGGCCCAAGGGTGACCCATTTCTCCACGGCCCATTTCTCCACGGCCCAAGGGTCATTACTCTTGCCCGAGAATGTAGGCGGATCGAACTTCATAAATTCTGCCAAACTTGCTCTCACTCGGGCTCGTTCGGTTGCTTGAGGGTCGCTACCCCCAGCTGTAGTGGTAGGTACCGTTCCCCGAGGTGGTACACCGGCAGTGGTCGAAGGTCCAGGGCCCGCCGCCGCCGGCGTAACCATAGTGGCTGCAGTAGCGGTTGCTCCATGCGTAGACTCCACAGGGATGTTTGCGGCGACGCCCGTGTCCTGTGCCAGAGGGGGTGAAACCTGAGCCGCTACAGCCGCAGCCTGATGCTGCACCAGCTGCTGCAAAAGTTCAGACATCGCAGTCACCTGGCCCGTAAGAGCCGTCATCTGCGTCTCTAGCGTCTGGATCCTTGAAGGATCACCCTACTGCTCTGCATTCACCCCGGGAGTGGCACGGGTCTGCATGCCTGTAGATGCCTCGGCATCCACGTGATCACTGCCTCTGCCCCGCCTGGGAGGTCTTCCACGAGACATGCTGCAAAAATACACCGAGTTGTAGTTAAGAGGAACAAAAGAAACCACTCAACTTTACTCGACACACCGGGAACAAGCCCAACAACACCTGCACACTCGCGTGCCTATATACCTTAGGTCTTCCTACGGTCAACCTAACCTGTGGTTCAGTTAAAAGACTTGTGAGTGAAATGGTGGTTGTAACGTCTCTGATACCATCTAATATGTCATGCCCCGGGGATCTTTTGTAAATATCTTTTAAGGAATAAGACCAGCGGAAAAAGGTAGATCTTTTTTTTTTTTTCATGCACCCCGAGACGCGCACAGACCCGCCACAAATACAGATAACTTTCTGTTCACACGGACAGAACCTCCCCTGTATTTGCACGGCGTCGCACACAGTACAGTTTCACAACCATCCAATTCCAACTCTCACACAGACACCGCATTCACAAAGGATGCACATACAGCTAAATGATCCTTAAACAGATGCTTTAATGCTCTACAACGTCCTTACCGCAGATGATGCAATGCACAGATCACCAAACGTTCCTATTCTTTTTGAAGTGTCTCCCACACGAAACCTTATTTGAAATCTACGAGTATAATGAAAACCAAAACTTTCTTTAAAAACGGTTTCCCACACGGAAACATAATCCTTTGAAAATCGACTACCACGAGGGGTAGAAAATATTTTTACATAAAACCACAAAATCATAAAGTTAGGATTCACTTATTAAATCATCATGTCGTTAATTCAATCAAATAATAAGACTCACTGAACCACTACGTCTAAACTCAATAACAAATAAATAAATATTAAAGGAAAAGTAGACTGCAAGGTACAGAAAGAAACTCTCGAGACAGCTCTCTAGCTCTATCGTCGCCTCACATACCGTCCCGACCGTCACCTCCCGCAGTACCTGCAACTGGGGGGTAGTGAGAAACCATCTAGGGTCTCCCAGTGGGTACCGCAAGCCGACGAAGGCGAGCTGCACTCACTGGTAGTCGAAAGATAATAATAAGGGGTAAACAGTAATACTACAGTAGCATGATATAACAGGAAACGAAAGATGGTAATGTAAACAACTGTAGCTACCGTAATACTATGAATGCATCAACCGGACGAACAGTCCCACAATAAAAAACCCAATCAACCACCATGTGGGTCAAAAGACCTCAGGCAAACCACCATATTGGTCAAGAGACCTCAGGCAAATGTCACGCTATGCTCAACCTGGCATATAACCCTAGCAGTGACCGCATCGGGCTCACGAGTCAGAAGTACAACCACTTCTCCAGAAAAGAACACCCACTTGCGGTGGATCAGACCGCTGGTGTACGCGAAATGCGCAAAACACGCTATGGCGATCGATGCAATATGATCAAAAGCCAACTACCGGCAAATAGCCAATGATAAGTCCTCAAGTAACGTACCGACCAAACAGGTCAACTAAATACGATGATAACATCTAATCAAGTACCGCTCTACTACAAAGTCATGATAAATGTAGAAAGAATACCCGTAGAGCAATCAAGTGTGAAGTCAGACGGTGATATGTGCTCAACATGCAACGTGTGTATAATGCATAAAAAGAGTAAGAAGGAACATCACCGAGCTAGCACCACTGTACTGACTCCGGGTCGAAGTACCCACCTGATTCAGCGAAGCACCTAACTCCCGCGATGCTCCGGCTCACCGACCGTACCTGTACAAGATTTACCGAGTCAAGATTAACTTCTACGACTCAACAACACCCAACCTGACAGAAGAAACAGATCGTAAACCGGACCTCCGGAACCCACCGAAAAATCCCGGGACACCCCCGGGACCTCCAAACCGCTCCAAAGAGTCACCAACACCAAATTACGTTACCCACTGTCCTAAAACGCACCAAGATAGGGGCCCGGACAGCAACCAATAATTTCACGAATAATAATATAGGTAAGTGCTCAAGAGACGGAAATAGGCTCCCGATACTGCCAGAACCTTAATTGTGCTTTACGAAGACCGCTGATCATGGACGAGTAGTCCAAAGGGTCCGTGAACACTGCTCGATGCAACCCGTGCGATCGATTCGCATTTAGGGTCCCAAGTGCTTTGACAGTTGCATAGTAATACCTACATAACTAAAATAATTAAATGAATTAATTATTTTGTTACCGCAACCGACGGTGAAAACGTGGCTCGGCGGCGTTGCTGCGACGTCCGCGACAGAGAGGAGCAGGCACGGACCACCCCAAGCTGCTGGTGAGGAAGGGGGCCCCGGACATGGAAGAAACAGTGGAGGGGCAACGCTGGCGGCACTGCTCCTCGCGCAGGCCCGTGCGGTTGGGCCGAGTGCGCACTCTGCAGGCCCGCCTGGCCAGGTGCGCGCCGGGGTGGGGCAGGCTGCTAGGTGCGCGTCGGGGTGGGGCAGGCTGCTAGGTGCGCGCCGGGGTGGGGCAGGCTGCCTGGTGCGCGCCGGGGTAGGGCAGGCTGCCAGGTGCGGGTGCCCAGACCAGGCCGCAGCACCCAGCGCTGCCAGACCGAGACGAGCCGCCGCGTGGCTCGGTGGTGCGGCCCGCACGCACGCGCGTGATGGGTCCCGCGCGCGGCGCACGGTTGGCAGAGGAGATAGTGGCCCATGCGGCACCCGAAACAACCCAAGTGTGAGCCCCGATCAACTCCTTTCGGCTCAGATCTCGTCGCCCGAGATGGTACGGATGGAGAAGGAAGAAAATGGTTCCTGGTCCAGGCGGCTGGGGAGAGGAAGAAGTGGTCCACTAATTTAATTAGGGTAAAAGAAGCCCTAATTAAAGTCTAATTAGTATATCCCTCTCACTCCACCTTTAAGATAAACCCAACCAAGTCCCAAAGCTAAAAGACTCAAACCTCAGACCCAAACTTTCAAATTTTAAGATTCAAATCCGAAAATTTAAATTTACAGATATTACAGCTACTGACTGTCAAGATTTAGTAGATTCAGTGGCGATAATATTTTGCCACCAAAGTATTTATGTGGTGGCAATTATTTGTTGACACTGACTATCAAGATTTAGTGGCGATACCAGTTAGGTAACTATATGGTGGCAACACTATTTATCGCCACTGATTATCAAGATTCAGTGGCGATAATATTTTGCCATCAAAGTTAAAATATGGTGGTAATTATTTGTCACCACTGGTTATCAAGATTCAGTGGCGACAATATTTTGCCACCAAAGTAAAGATATGGTGGCAACTATTTGTCGCCACTGATTATCAAGATTCGGTGGCGACTATTGTTGCCACAAAAGGTTAAGTTTTCGTCGGCGGTGATATTTTGTATATTCGGTGGTGACTAAAGTCGCCACCATATAATAATTATCTTGTAGTGCCACTAGGAACTATTCGTAGTTCCCACATCCTGTTGGTGACTATTTTTGCAGGTCCAGGTCCATCTCGTGAGGCATACGTCAGGAGCAAGGGCCTAGCAGCATAGAGATCTAGAGGGTCTATCCTTTGTCACCATTTTTATATTTTGAGTGAACTATGTATTGTGAGAAAAAAGATGTTAATTGTAATATTTGTTTAAATACAAGTTGAGAGAGAAAAGTATAATAAATTTTAGGGTTAATTGCATACATATCCCTGTAAATATGTCGAATTGCAAATATATCCCTGCAAAATTTAACTTTTCATATTTATCCCTTCAAAAATCCACCGTTATTCAAATATGCCCCTACCGTCCATCTCTGTTAAAAAAGTTGATTTAACCCTAGGTTAACTGCTTAACCTTGATTAGATTAAAAATTGAATTTACATATTTACCCTTTCCATATTATACCTCAAAAAAAAAAAAAAAAAAAAGGGAAAAAAAGAATTATTTTGATGATAGAATTTTATGATTTTTGGAGAGGGGCATTTTTGTAACAAGTATAATGGTATTGCTTTTGGAGGGATATTTTTGTAAGGGGGCAAAAAAGTCATTTCACATCGAATCTGTTAAAAAATAAACAGATTCCAAACGGGGATTAATCAGAGGGGCATATTTGAAGAACTTTGGATTTTTGAAGGGATAAATATGAAAAGTTGAATTTTGCAGGAATATATTTGCAATTCGACATATTTGCAGGGACATGTATGCAATTAACCCTAAATTTTACATTATGGTTCACTCATGTTATTACTTTCATTTGCATGTTTAAACTTGTTGTTTAATGAATGAAAGTTTTTAATTAGTAGTGGATTTTATTCTAATATTACTTGTCATCATACACTTGTTTGTATTGATTTGGATGTAACCGTTCTTTTCGGATATAGAAAGGTCAATCCCAATTGGCGGATCTGTTGGCGTTCCCGAACTGTCCAAATTGACGGTCTCAGGGTATATCATATATGATGATACTTTTTGGTGTCAACATTGTGAAAAAAATGATCAATCTTCTATATCATGGTAAATATTTAAGTACACATCAACTTATGAAAACTTGAATGATTATCTTTTTAATTCATTAATTTAATTTATTATTATTATTATTTTCTAAAGGTACAAACTAAAGACTATCGTCAGCGATAATACTGATGTTGTAAATTTTACGATTTTTTGAAAGAGTTGCACAAGATTTAGTTCGTATTACAGTGCAAAATCTTGCCACAACAGTTCACTCGGACAAATTCACCTTACCTCCTACGATTTAAGTTGTTCTTGGTCAAAAACATATTTTTCAAATTTTTTCAGACTCACAGAAATTTTCTGTAAGCATGATCTCTTTCAAAAATATCAAAAATTTTATTTTAAACACTAATGTAAAAGGTAAAACTCAATTTGAAAAGAATCTACTTATCAAGTGTGAGGAGCAAATTATTATTCCTAGTGAAAAATACATTCAAGAAGAATTATTTCAAAAAAATTCTCCAACTCCTCCAAAAAAAATTAAGGTACACACAACTTTGTAATTCTCTTATTCCTTCCATAATATATACTAGTGAAGTAACCCGCGCGATGCGGCGGATAGTTAATTTTTTAAAAATAATAATTTATTAATTAAAAAACTATAGAAAAAAATATTTAATATAATATAATATTACAAAAAGTAGAAATAAAAATTAATCAAAAAATATTGCTGTCATGTCTTGAATTTCAAAAAGTGAAGTAAATTTTTTTTTTTTAATTAGAGTTTATAATTTGAAACTCAGAACTTGAACAGACCGCCACATGTATATTTGGAATTATATACGTGCATGGATCAGATCAATTTTCTACCTGAACAGATCAATTTTCTACTTGACCAGCGAAAATGCTATCACTATGGCAATCACTATGCCTGGACCTAGTCTATTAGAGAGTGTCTTTGAAATGCAAAATACACCTTTCAAGGTAGATGAGAAAGTTATATAAAAAAGGATCTTGCAAGCAGGGGCAGGGGCTATCAAGGGCCATGTGGCCCCCTTCATGAGATCTTACAGCTGATTCATGAGCCCTTAAAGCAATTCTTTGCTTTAAAAAGCTTTTGTTTAATAGTGCTAAGACCATCCAAGGCAAGTTGTTCTTTCTCTACATACTTGAAAGTTGTCTTATGACACCCCCGGAATTTGGATTAGTCCTCTATATAAATGATATAATAGGACTAAATCTCTAACCCGGCTATAGCATTTTGGATGGTAGCAAGATCCAAGAGGAACATGAGAGTTAAGCGTGCTAGAGCTAGAGTAGTTCTAGGATGGGTGACCCCCTGGGAAGTGGGGCGTCACAGTTGGTATCAGAGCCATTCACCAGCCGGAAATGTGAGATGAGTCTCGGCTGAGCCAGGGTTATAGCGGGTAGAGCGAGGCTCCCCGGCTAATGACCGTTGTGAGTGGAGTGCAGCTCCTCACAAGGTCGGCTAACGCTAGCGAGACGAGTCTCACATCGCCTGGTGCTTGTGAGTGTGCTTGAGCCTGACGTGGACGTCAGGGCTTAAAGGGGGGAAGAATATGACACCCCCGGAATTTGGATTAGTCCTCTATATAAATGATATAATAGGACTAAATCTCTAACCCGGCTATAGCATTTTGGATGGTAGCAAGATCCAAGAGGAACATGAGAGTTAAGCGTGCTAGAGCTAGAGTAGTTCTAGGATGGGTGACCCCCTGGGAAGTGGGGCGTCACATGTCTGCAACCAATTTAATTATGATATGTTCCCTGGAATATCTGGGCATCTCTAACTCAATGATAAATATTCAATGTAAGTCATGTTAGGTTGTCTGAATATCTCAAACACTACTTTTTGAAAATTTTTGAAGAAACTTTTGTTTTATACTTAGGCAGTTCTAGCTCTTGCATTAATCGGTTCAATTTCTGTAAAATTTCATGGCGACGTATAAAAGAAAAAATATTTCTATTCACAAAAATTCTCTGAAAGATGAATATAAACAAAATTAATAGGAGTCAAACTCTGCAACAAACCACAAATCTAATACTCAAATAGTACCAATTCAAGTTTAAAATGCCCAAAATCCAATCTCTCATGCAGATATAGGAATACTGAATAACAAAACCAAAAGTGGTATACTGAATAACAAAACCAAAAGTGTTACGCAAAATTATCTCAAATATTGTCTACAGAATAAGTTAATTGAAATAGAATAAGTTCCTTATATATATCCTTCAAATATTACAAAAATTAGATCTTGTGACGGCCTTGCGTAGAGTACTTCACTTCTTTTCTTCATCAGATTCCGAAGACTCGATTAAACTGCAAATCATAGTACACATGCAAGTTTTTTTTATTTATTTTTTTTCTTTTTTAATAAAATACAAAGTATTTTTTGGATTAATTCAATTAAAAATATTTTAAGATAATTGTTACCTGCATGCTTTTCCCTTGCCTCGTGATTGCTTCAAAATTTCTTCTGTCTTGGACTGTAAACTTCTTGTGAACATAATTTTCAAAAGTGTGCATACAAAATAATATAATAAATCAAAATTTTAAGATCAAACAAACTGATATACTATCTATCTATTGGGAATAAAAAAATTTGAATACAATTATTACCTGAGCATTCTTTTCTTGCCTCTTGGTTGCTTTTCTATTTCCTCTGATTTGTTTTGCGAACTTTATATGTCCATAGTTTACAAAGTTATACATAGAAAATAATTTAAATTAATCAATTATTAGCGACTGAAAATGTTCAAAAATCTATAAATAGTAAATAGACATAAGATAAGTTTTCTCACATTGATTGAATCATAGTACTTGTAGATATTTTGTCCAAAGTATCATTTTGCAATTCTTTAGTACTTGTTGGTGTAGAATCTTCTACAATGTCCGCATCATCAGCTTCTTTTTTCTCAATTTTAATTTTTGCAGACAAAGAAGATTGAAAAATTTTTGCAACTTTAAATGATTGCATGCTTGTATTAAACCTACGATTGTCTAGTAAAACTTGAAAAATGTAATTTTGTCCAACAACATTTCTAATAATAGGAGGAAGTGCATATCTATTTGAAGTAATTGCACTTGCTAGTTGTTGAGCAGGAACTCGTATCAAATCTTGTGCTGTTTTGCCAAAAATTGTGAAGTTTGTTGAGCCGGTATCATCTGCAACGATGGCATTTAACTTGTACCTTTTTCAAAAACAATATTCACATTAATTCATTATATTAATAATATAATTTTTTTTAGTAGGTTTAGAAATCTACCATGGAATAGGTGTTTGATCATTTTTGCCAC
This sequence comes from Tillandsia leiboldiana, assembly GCA_029204045.2. Taxonomy (NCBI): domain Eukaryota; kingdom Viridiplantae; phylum Streptophyta; class Magnoliopsida; order Poales; family Bromeliaceae; genus Tillandsia; species Tillandsia leiboldiana. The sequence continues at coordinate 3,607,116 of CM055070.1, read as the reverse complement.
ATTGGGTGCACCAAAAAGTACCATCATAATCTTTTACTCCTCCCTTGCAATCATAACACGCCTTATACCACCAACCATAAGTAGTATCAATTTCCACTAATGTTGCTTCACAGGTATATTTCATATTCTACAAAATATTAGATATTAAATAAGTACATATAAACTCAATTATATTCATAATAATATATATCTGACAAAATAAAAAATTTAAAATTCATAAAATAAAGTTTGCTGTTAATTAAAAATAGCTATATTAAACTCACCTCAGCCTCCGTTGGATCTAACGTAATTAAATCTCTAATTGTTTTTCGATTAGCAAACAATTATATTCATAATAATATATATCTGACAAAATAAAAAATTTAAAATTCATAAAATAAAGTTTGCTGTTAATTAAAAATAGCTATATTAAACTCACCTCAGCCTCCGTTGGATTTAACGTAATTAAATCTCTAATTGTTTTTCGATTAGCAAACATTTGCTCGTAAGGACTAATACTTGGTTGTTTTGATGCTTCAATATGCTGAATTGGTCTAACAACTATTTGTCCTCTGCATATATAAGTATTTAATAAAGTTAGCTACTAAAAAAATACAAATAAGAAAGCATGCAAAAAATAGTAATTACCTTTGCAGTGTATTTCGAAATGTTGTAACCTCTGGGATTTCAAGATTAATATAAAATCGTGACGCTGAACATGATGATAGGTAGAGTTTTTCTACATATCCAAGTTAAAGATAATTATAAGAAATATAATAATTGAATTATATAATTGTATAAAATTTCAAATTATGTAAATATTGACCATACCTTTGTACATCCGCACACTCATACTTGCAAAAATAATTATAATTGGACCATCAGTTTGTTTTTCATCAATTATATTTTTGTTTAACTCCATAGCAAATTTGTCCCATAATGTCACAGAAAAAACATCGTTCCTGTAACATGTAAATCATTTTAATCAAATAATCAAATAATTTTATATAATGTATGAAGAAAAAAATGTATAATAATCTTGTAAAGATTTTTTATACTTACTCTGAATCTTGTATCTCCAAATTTCTTATTGGAGTTAGGTAATTTCCAACATATGTATGAGAAATAGGTCCAACAGTGACAATACTTCCAAGGACATCTAAACAACATAAAGGTAAACACATTATCATTTTCTTTAATTAATAATAATAATAAGTTAAATAAAAAGGTAAATGATGTTACCTATAAGGCAAGTGTCATTGTTTCTTTTGCCTCGAATACAATCAAAATTAGAAAATTGAAAACAATAAGTTGGAATTGACTCCACATTATCTGTTGTTTCAGCAATACTCGTCCATTTATTAATTTGTATCATATATTTACGGTCAACAACTTTGTATTTATCTCTACTTGGTATGACGTTGAAGTTTTCAACCAAATATACAACTCCTTCAAAAATTATTGGCTGGAATAGTTGTATATCGTGCTTTCGAATAGTAGCTTGCATAGAATATCCCTGTATAAGGAAAAAACAAACTAACGCGTAAGAAAATAATTATGAAGATATAAGTAAAATGCCAATAATGAGAAAAATATAAATACCTTTTCATCTATGAGTAGGCATTCTAGACTCATAACTTGAGTTTTAAGATGTGGTATTGTTGACTCCCAAATTCTAGCAATTCTAGTTTTGATTTTACAACGTTGTTGTTGCAGAGTCAACTGGTCCAAAAGCACAAATTCCATCCTCTCGTGTTCTGTTAATCAAAAAATAATAAATAAATAAAAATTACAACTTAATTTTTTATTTGTACGCAAATTAGAATTTTGTTTTTATAATGACAATTCATACTTACTATTTAAAATAATAGAAGGTAATCTGACATTAGTTTATATCGTCAAAAATTTCACTATAAACAATGTTTTGTGTATATGCTGTCAAATTTTCCTCTTTATTTTCAACTAAAATTCGTAACCCTTCCCGAGAGGTGACGCGTGATACTCCAACATAAAGCTGCCCATGTGAGAATACTGATCTTGGTAGATAAAGGCCTACTTTTTGTAACGTATGTCCTTGACTTTTGTTAATCGTCATAGCATAACATAAACGAATCGGAAATTGCCTTCGCTTCAATGTAAAAGGCCACTTTGTTTCCGTCACATGCATTACAATGCGAGGGATATAAACTTTTTCACCTGCATGGTTTCCGGTGAATATCTGTGCCTCAATAACTCTCGAAGCCAATTGAGTAATAATTAAGCGAGTCCCATTACATAGTCCTGCATTTTGGTTGATATTGCGTAGCAACATTATTGGAGCACCTATTTTGAGCTTGAGTTCGTGGTCGGGGATACCATTAAACTTTAATGAATTTAAAAAATCAATAGGATAGAGAACATCATTATCATCAGCACTTGTCGTTGACTTACAAATTGAATCAGAACTCATGTAGACTTTCTCTTCATTTGGCAGTAAAGATAAGACATATTTGTTTATTTCATCAGCTGTTTCATTCAATGGTGTAATAATAGCTTTATCTTTTAAGTATATTGCTTCATTGTAGTTTTGTTCAATCTCATCATATACAGCAGAAACAATATCTTTAATACCATCGCCGGTACTTTTTATTAGCAAATCATCTGGAATTTTGATCCAAGTCGCCTCTTCCTCATTTTCTAACTTAATGACATCTAATTTACCGTCACCTAAATCGAGTATCCATTTCGCAAAATTTGTCAAATCTTCTTTGGATAACTCGCTAGATGGGCATTTAAGCAACCTCATATTTGTTGAGAGTCGAAAGACTTTACAAATATCCCAAATATACGACTTAGTGATTGATGCATTAACTATGTCCTGCCTCGTTCCGCCAACAACAACAGGAAGTATTTGTCGAAAATCACCACCAAATACAATAGTTTTTCCACCAAATAACTTGTATTCATTATGTCCATCATCTGATTGCAAGATATCTCTCAATGATTTATCCAAAGCTTCGAAACAATTCCGATGGTTCATTGGTGCTTCATCCCATATAATTAAGCTAGTATTCTGAAGTAACTTCGCAAGTTGTGTTCCTTTTTTAATTTCGCATGTTGAGAAATCATCTACCTTTATGGGTATCTTGAATCTTGAATGTGCTGTACAACCACCAGGAAGTAAAAGTGAGGCAATTCCGGATGAAGCAACAGCTAATACTATTTTGCCTTCTGATCGAAGTTTTGAGATTATTGTTTGCCATAGAAAAGTTTTTCCTGTTCCACCATGACGATATACGAAAATCACATCTCCTCTTTCTTCGCAAATAGAAGTCAAAACATAATTATATATATTCTTTTGTTCATCATTCAATTCCATCAATAATGTTGCATGCTCACATTTCAAAGTATCTGCATCATAATCCAATTCCTCTTGCAATAACTTATTATTCATATCCTCCAAAATCAATCGATCCGGAATTGGAAGGTTAAATTGTGAGAGTGAACTGCAATTTTTGTTGAACAACACTTCTAATTCAAACAAAACATAATTTTGTAGGTCGACTTTAGACATTCGAAGATCACGGACATTCGAAGATCACGAACCCCAAGTATGTTCTTTAATCTATATAAAATATCATCAGCAAACAATTCCCAAAAATCATTCCACAATTTAATAGGGTCAGCTACCTCACAAAACATGACCAAAGTAACAAAAAGTTGCCTCAAATCAGCAGCAGAAGACCAATAAGCTGCTTCCTCTAATGCTTCCCGCCATTCTGTATCATTACCAAGCAACCCAAGTGCATCACATGCTGCTCGATAAGTTTCATAGACAACACCGTCGACAGTTCTAATTTCATCATAATTTCTTGGCCCTTTAACTTTATTTAGAAGCATTCTTAGAAAATAAAGTTCACCTGCATTTGGATGGATATAAATAAGTCTTCCAATTCGATTTCCTCTTTTACGCCTTGTCCATATTTTATCTGTTGAATGCCAAACCCATTTAGTTGGAAATTCTACGTAAGTTAGTTCACGGGCATCTTCATAGGTTGCATTTGTCTCCATCCACTGAGTCAACATTGTTTTCTCCACATTGCATCGATTTAGAATATCAAGTAAGCTTTGATTTTCATGATATGTTACATTATTCATATGCGGCAAATGTAAAGTCAATCGTTCCACTGTAGGTTCTCTTGAATGTATGTCAAACTGGTATAATCTCCAAATTGCTTCATATGCTGATAAATACCTACAATCCAAGTACCTTTTAATTTCATCAACTTGCTCGTATTGTCCATTAATTTTGCCCTCATTACATAAATAATTGTCTTCTATTTTAGCTCTCGTTCTATCTGAACCCTTATTGATGTACTTAAACAAATATTTGATTAACCTAGACTTGTTGCACCACTCGATATTAATATGAGCTTGGTATCTAACTATCAAGGGTAAGTTGTGTGGCACAACATATCTGTTGTCAAGATCGATACCATTTTTTGTCACAATTCTTCTAGAATCCCTTCTTCTATAAATAGCAAATCCATTTTCATCCACACTCGTTTCATTTCTCAAGTCTCTTGGAAAATATTTAGAACATCGACCTTTAGCCATACATGGTGCTTTTAAATTCGAAGAGCCACACGGTCCATGTATCATAAACTTTGATACAGTAGAATATCCAACTGGATCAATATCTTTATCTGGTATTTCAGCGGAAATAATTGAATCTATATCCGTAGTTGTTGGCAACTTATGATCCGGATGTAACCAAACTAAGATATGCACATGAGGAAGGCCTCTTTTTTGGAATTCAATTGTATACAAATCTACATAGAAAAAAAATAAGGTAGAGTAAGAAATAATAAATTGACTATTTTTTTGTACAAATATATATATAATTATATATACACACACATACCTGCTATAGTTCTTCCAAAGTAGTTTCCTTTCTTAATATCATTCATTAATGACTCGACTTTCATTTTAAAAACCCTGCTCACAATATCGGGTCGATCCTCTGCTTTTTGACCCGGAATAAATTGTAAGGCATTTTGTATCTCAACCCACTGTGTATTACATGTAAATGTGATAAATAAATCAGGGTGTCCGCAATGTCTACATATTGCAATAGCATCTTGGTAATTTTGAATCATATACCGAGGGCCAGCAGTGAAGCTTGCCGGCAAAATTATTTTCTTACCAATAGAATCACTTTCAACATCACCTGCAACAACTGCGTCCTTAATTCATTTAAAAATCTCTACACATAAATCTGACTGATTTCTCCTGATATAATCAAGTCGATCTTCTTCAATACATGAGAATGCATCAACCACGTATTGTTGAAAAAGCTTTCCTCCTCTTAATAGTGTTTTACCTTCAAGTATTCTATTTTGAATTCTATAAGCATAAAATTCATGCATCGTAATACATTTTCTGGAGCCAATTTTTTTTTTTTGAAGCACAACTATATTTCATCCCTATCATAAATCCATCTTCTCCATAAGGAAACAATATAGGATACTGCATAGCCATGAAAGAAGGATGCAAATCATTAATCCGTTTTAATCCTTCTATTTTATGTTCAATTATAATATCTCGTTGTCGGTCAGCATTACCAAAATCACCAACTATTAACCCAGCAATCTCTGAACACGAAGGAGGATTATACTGTGAATTGTCAGCACGAATACCAATCAACTTTAATCGGATAGGTAGATAATCATTTTCTTTGAAGCGATCCCTGGCCATTCTAAATGATTTCACTATTTCATTTTCATGATCAAACATGTCTATAAGTTCCTCGACAATATTTCTATCAATATTTTTTGTATCATTAGATGCATTAAATGCTCTCATTCTATTGTCAATTTCGTTTTCTGTATCATAAATGTACAATTGAGCAAATTTTGGCCGTTGTCCATCAATGGGAAGCAGAGACCCTATCTTATGATGATTTTGGCCAGTAATCCTGAATACATAAGGGCCTGGTTTTCTATTAATTTCATTGTCAATTTTTGCCCCAATTGATGTAAATGCAAACATGGAATTGTACACACGAATATTTTGTCTGAAATTTGTGGATGCACGACTACGATTGTTCTCCAATAAATTGTCCAATAAATTAGGAGTTTGTCGCAATAATGGTAGGGCTACTTTTCCGTCCCCGCAACAAATAGAAAACCGAGGAACATTGTCATTGCAAGATTTGATCCTTTCGTCGTACCAAAGCAATGCACCACATGATTGGCATTCATATTCTTGCAATCCAAGGTCCAACTGCTCTATATCATGTCGACTATATGTTGTTGCTTGTGTTAATCTTCTCGTAGTTGAGCGATGCTTGATAGTGTCATCGATGGATAATCTATCAACTTTTGAATTATATTTTCGTTTTCTTGTCGAAATATATGATGCTTCACAATTCGGTAATAAACTTTCAGTATTGTAATCTGAATTTACTGTTGCGGAAAATCCCACATTGTTTCTACGACTATCAAGGACGGACTTTCGAAGTTTACGTCTTTCTCTACATACCGTCGCATAATCCATATATTATTTGATGGTTGCCTAAAATGACAATAATTATCAAGTGTAAAAAATGTGAATAACTATTGTAATAAGTACAAATTCAAATATAAATAACTACAAATAAATAGTAAAAATAATTAACTACCAATACACATTAGCAGGTTCTGCTGCTGCTGATGTGGAGGCTATGGTGATGTCGAGAATGTACAGCAGCAAGTGCTAGTTTGGTTGTGTTCATTTTTTTTATTTGCTACGAATTTGTAAATGACTGTGCATTTTCTCTTATGAATGCTAACAACAGTTCCTATGCTAATTCCATCTTCGAAGTTGATAAAGAAAAGGCAGAATTTTTAATGTTTAGCAAATAAGGGATATGGTAATTTTTAATGTTTAGCATAATTATTATAGATTTTTTTAATATGAAAGAAGAAATAGTTCTCAATCCAGGAACGAATGATAGAAGAAAAGACAGCTTATTTTGTCACAAGGTGAGTGTTGAGCAGGGATAGCAAAAACTCTAGGTAAGTTGCATCAATAGTTCAATACCAAAGTCTCTTTAAGAAAGAGAGGTCGGCTGTGTTAAAAAATACTCAAACAAATCACATGAAAGAAAATCAAGCACAGATTGGAGAAAAAACAATTGTGCAAGGCATAGTAGTCAGAGAAGAGGCAACCTGGTTTAGGAATATAAGTAATAGATGCTGGTTGAAAAACAAAATCCAGTAAGTGTAAAAACCCCAAAATAAAGAACCAGATTTAAAAAAAGACCCAAAACTTGAATTGGATTCAAGTTGACTGGCAAAACCAATTGGAAATTCAGCGGTAAAGGAATAATGGATCTATAGGAAGACAAAATTCTCGTTTGACCATAGATCATCATCAGGATGCCACGCCACACCAGAAAATAAGGAACTAATTATCTAATAATCATTTAATAGTTCATTACTTAAAAACCATATTCATATTTAAAGCTACTACCGAAGCAGAGCAAATTTAAGATGCGTCGCATATCCATTCTTTAAAATTTAACCTTTTCCTCTTATAAATGTTCTCACATCAAAATCAAAAAATATTCTTCTTTCATATTAAAAAAATCTGTAAAAATTCTGCTAAACATTAAAAATTACCATATCCCTTATTTGCTTACCAAAAAAAAGTACTATCACTCACTTAATTCATATATTTCGTTAGGTAATTAGATCATATGATTAAGATATTTTGATGAGCCAGTATGCTCATTTAAAGGAAGTTGTAATGGAAATTCAGAGCAACGATCTAAAGATGGAGTGGATAAACAATAATTTCACAAATCTCATCCTCATGAACTAAACAATTTCCAAATTCTATTAGCTTTTCTAACAAATCATGGCGAAGCATAAAAGGAAAATAAGAAGAGAAAGCAACATAATTCTAAGATCAAATAGATAATATAAATTTAAGATATAGAATTAAATGAAATAAAAACTTAAATCCTTTAGAGAACAATTCCATTACAACTTACAGTAGAATAGAAGCAAGGCAACAGCAAACAGATGTGTAGAATAATCGTTCCAAATTGTCGTTAGTTTCCTAATAGATAAATAACAGAGTTCATTAAAAAAGGAAAAAATAAGCATTTCAAACATGCAAAGTATAAAGCAATGTAAAAAAAAGGTAATACATTCATTTTTTTTATTAATAAAAGATAGTACTAATCCTCCTTACAAAGTGACACTTAAAGAAATTATTACTCTCAGCTTTGTTAATGTGGATACTCATTTTTTGGTGAGCAAAAATAGTAAGCAGTTCGAGTTGGAAAACAATTAACACGGCAAGAGATGATTAAATAATGTACAATATAGTCAACCACTTATTGTGAAATCTCTCAAATCATTGAAAACCTTCAAAGAGATCGAGGAAAATGAAGGAAATAATCTTGAAGACACGGCAAGAGTTGATTTGGCTATAATTCTATTCACCTTTTGCCTCTCGACATAGAATAGAGATGAATTTCCAGATGTTTAATTTGTTTGGCCTTTTAGCCAGAAGCTCGTTAATTGCCAAATGCAATTGCATTACTCTCTCTCTCTCTCTCTCTCTCTCTATCTCTCTCTCTCTCTCTCTCTTTCTCTCTCTCTCTTTGTTTTTCTTCTTTTTCTCTGTGAGAAAATTGTTTCCTGCACGTGTTGCACCATGTTTTTCCATTTACAGCTCAATTCTTTCTCTACTGATGTTGGCATGGCAGCTGGATGACCTGCTGTTGTGCAGGCCATTGCTGCAGCTATACTGTCTTTATGAGAGTGGAATATATGTGAATTTCTTTGCGGCAAGTCTGAGCCTTGTTGATTTTTTCATCTAACTTTAACATCCTGCTCATTTGCTTTTTTATTTTCTATTTTATTTGGGGTTTTCAATTTGATTCATTGCGTATATTTTTCTTAAAATTTTGATGTCAACTTTTTAACTCTAATTCTTGAAGTAATATTTTAGTATTTGAATCATAGTTTCCCTATTTTTGGAGCTTTTGAGTATCAGTAAATCAATTCACTTGGATAGGCACATGCAGGTCCTGCAGATTGCAAACTCACTTGGAAATGCCAATCAGAAGATACTATGAAATATGTTGTGAGTGATTCTAGTTTGGAAGTACCTATGGAGAGTAATAGCAAATTGAGTTATATGACTAAACCTAATATGCCTGAATATGTTGCTACTGAAACTCGTAGTAGCCAAAATTTTGATTCAATTCAGCCCTCTGGAAGAATAAATGACAATAACTATCTTAAAAAAAAAAACATTGCAGTGGATGAAGTGGTAGGCAACACCGATTTACAGATGTTTGTTGAGTGTCAGATATTTTGGGGAAGAGGGAATTAGCAGATATTTTTCTGATTTGAGTGGATCCTATTCAATGAATCTGGTCAAATTCAGCTTGTGAATAGTGGCCGGATTGGATGAATCTGTTAGATAACGAAATCAGATTTGTTGATAGCATCACCCATTAAGTAAGGTAATATATATATATATATATATATATATATATCATTTGTTTAAGTGTCGTATCACTAAGAGTTTAAGGTAATCAATAATTGGTGGGACAGACTCACTTAATGGCAATGATCATTCCAGTAGCAATATATTAGACTGAGATTAGAATCTATACAGTCCAGAAAGGGTATTTGGCTACTATTAAGTTATGCTGTGATAATTAGTGCAGCAAACAGGTGAATGTGATTGAGGTATTGTTTTCTTTTTTTTTTTTTTTTGTTCAGGAAGAGAAATAGCTTTCAGTATAAGTCCTCAAAAGTAGTTTACAAACTATAATTTTGTTACTGTTATGGGTGTGTATTCTACACTGGGGATGCAGAGTTACCTATTTATCAATCAAATAAAGACATACATCTACTGGCTCAAATACCAATCTGACTTTACAGATTTACCTTGAACAGAATAATCTCTTAAAATTTATCTGTCAGTCGAGAGCAAATCGGCTCAGGTGAGTACTAAACACCTGCCTCTCCACTTTGTTTTGGAAAGTCGAAAGCGAAACAATGATTAATTTACCCAGCAGTAAGAGCACAATTATTGGCTTAAAAAAACTAAGTTAAAATGATGGTGTTGATTTATACTCCACTAAGGTTCACAACATTTATCACATTGAACACGATAATATATTAAATCAGGTAAATAAATCAAGTAAATAAAGTAAGGGGAAGGTAGATATATACATGTTGCTCTCTATCTAGGGAAGGGTGGTTCTCTTTTCTCACCATACAATCTTCTTTTTTTATTTTTTTTGGACACCCACCTAAGAGGCCATGCTATACACATAGTGGGAGGCTCCATCCAACGTCCATTCTCTCATTCCCCCTACTAAATACCCTTCATCTTTTTTTTACCCCTTTTGTATATAGATATAACATTCTTTCTTTGTTGTTGCTTGACATCAGTGGCATGTATGCTTCTTCTAAGGAGCCATAGATCCAGTGTACTCACTTACACTCTTGCACTTTATTCAAAAGAGTCAACTCTATCCATATAAGGAGGTATCCTTCAATAGAATGGAGATAGTAGTGGCCAAAAAAAAGCTCATCAATTTTTATGCTACCCCAGTGTGATTTGATTTACTCACAGTCACAGGGTTTTCCTGAGGAAGGTATTTCCTTGCCAAATGTAAACAGCACTGACTCCACCCAAGGGTAATTTTGAGGAAAGCAAACAAAATTTATTGTAAAAAAGCACTTCTAGGGAACTGTATAGTATAAAATCACATGATTTGTATTGCTTTGATTGTTCTAATTAAGTCATGCTGATGAATAAGAGTGGGCCAACTATATATATAGTTTGACTAAGCAATGCTATGAGAATACTTTTATGATGCTAATGATCTAAAACCAGTCAGAGTAGGGATAATTGAACTTGAACACTTAAGTTCAAGTTGGTCTGATGTGGTCCTGTAGTGGGTCATTATGAAGTTTTACTGTACCAGTGTACCTACTCTATGGCATATCTGTTTCGTAATGGAGCTCTTTATTTTTCTTGAAACAAATGCTTTCACCCTCTTCTAATATTCATTGTGATAGTTAATTTAACAGATTGATTCGTTGTCGAGTTAGAAGTTAGGAACTTACCCCAGAATCATTTGGAACATAATTTGTACATTGATCTTGCTTATAATTTTGCTTATATGAGATTTGTTTATTCACACTAAGGTAATACATTCATTTTTTTTATTAATAAAAGATAGTACTAATCCTCCTTACAAAGTGACACTTAAAGAAATTATTACTCTCAGCTTTGTTAATGTGGATACTCATTTTTTGGTGAGCAAAAATAGTAAGCAGCTCGAGTTGGAAAACAATTAACACGGCAAGAGATGATTAAATAATGTACAATATAGTCAACCACTTATTGTGAAATCTCTCAAATCATTGAAAACCTCCAAAGAGATCGAGGAAAATGAAGGAAATAACTTCCTATGTGCTTTGTTAAGAAAATAGAAAACAGTTCGAGTTGGAAAACAATTAACTTCCTATGTGCTTTGTTAATAAACGACACCATGAGCTGCTTGCTATAAGTATATGTCAAATCAGAAAATCTCATGTTTTTGTGTGTTAATGTGTCAAACTGATTCTAAGATCAAATACATAATATAAATTTAAGATATAGAATTAAATGAAATAAAAACTTAAATCCTTTAGAGAACAATTCCATTACAACTTACAGTAGAATAGAAGCAAGGCAACAGCAAACAGATGTGTAGAATAATCGTTCCAAATTGTCGTTAGTTTCCTAATAGATAAATAACAGAGTTCATTAAAAAAGGAAAAAATAAGCATTTCAAACATGCAAAGTATAAAGCAATGTAAAAAAAAGGTAATACATTCATTTTTTTTATTAATAAAAGATAGTACTAATCCTCCTTACAAAGTGACACTTAAAGAAATTATTACTCTCAGCTTTGTTAATGTGGATACTCATTTTTTGGTGAGCAAAAATAATAAGCAGTTCGAGTTGGAAAACAATTAACACGGCAAGAGATGATTAAATAATGTACAATATAGTCAACCACTTATTGTGAAATCTCTCAAATCATTGAAAACCTCCAAAGAGATCGAGGAAAATGAAGGAAATAACTTCCTATGTGCTTTGTTAAGAAAATAGAAAACAGTTCGAGTTGGAAAACAATTAACTTCCTATGTGCTTTGTTAATAAACGACACCATGAGCTGCTTGCTATAAGTATATGTCAAATCAGAAAATCTCATGTTTTTGTGTGTTAATGTGTCAAACTGATTCTAAGATCAAATACATAATATAAATTTAAGATATAGAATTAAATGAAATAAAAACTTAAATCCTTTAGAGAACAATTCCATTACAACTTACAGTAGAATAGAAGCAAGGCAACAGCAAACAGATGTGTAGAATAATCGTTCCAAATTGTCGTCAGTTTCCTAATAGATAAATAACAGAGTTCATTAAAAATGGAAAAAATAAGCAATTCAAACATGCATAGTATAAAGCAGTGTAAAAAAAAGGTAATACATTTATTTTTTTTATTAATAAAAGATAGTACTAATCCTCCTTACAAAGTGACACTTAAAGAAATTATTACTCTCAGCTTTGTTAATGTGGATACTCTATTTTTGGTGAGCTAAAATAGAAAACAGTTCGAGTTGGAAAACAATTAACACGGCAAGAGTTGATTTGACTATAATTCTATTCCCCTTTTGCCTCTCGACATAGCATCTTCTTGTACCCTTAGTTGGCTTACTCCAACTAAACAATGTCTGGATAGTTGTTGGCTAGGGAGGGATTTGAATGAAGAGTTGATTTGGTTATAATTCTATTCCCCTTTTGCCTCTCGACATAGCATCTTCTTGTAGCCTTAGTTGGCTTACTCCAACTAAACAATGTCTGGATAGTTGTTGGCTAGGGAGGGATTTGAATGCCATCAACCTGCATCTGCTCTTCCAAGCTGAACTCTCTCTCTCTCTCTCTCTCTCTCTCTCTCTCTCTCTCGCGCGCGCGCGCGCGCGAGAGCAACCATGCACACACACATGCACACACACATGCACATCCTAGGATGCACTCAAAGCATTGCTGTCTCTTTTAAGGGTATACATGAAATTTTGGATTTTACAGGGTATATGTGTGTGTGTGTGTGTGTGTAAAGAGATGAATTTCCAGATGTTTAATTTGTTTGGCCTGCCAAATGCAATTGCATTACTCTCTCTCTCTCTCTCTCTCTCTCTCTCTCTCTCTCTTTGTTTTTCTTCTTTTTCTCTGTGAGAAAATTGTTTCCAATCATTCCTCTTATTCAATGTGCTGGGCCTTATGGACTCTGGTTAAACCAATAAAAAGAAGTCATCATTTTATAAAAAAAGAGTAAACTTAACTATCCAATTGAGCCTTAAACTGAAACATTAAAAAGAAATATAACTATATTAAGATTATCTCGTCATTCCACATAAAAAGTTTTAACAAAATTTACAACTGCAGTTTCTGTAACCAAACCTAAAAACTAACCTAAAAACATAAACAAAATAAACAAACCTAAAAACATAGTGGATAAGTCGATAGAAAACATAAACAAAATATCCCAATTAGATCCTATAATAACCGGGGGGAGCTTCAGGATCTTCTTCGGTTGTTGATGTTGTTTCTTTATCACCCAATATTACCGGTTCGACTGTTGATTCTACATCCATTGGACCAGAGGTAGGGTGATTAACCAAGGTATAGCATCTAGCAATACCATCCATAATCTGCTTCAATTCAGAAACAATTTGTTTTTTTTCCTCAATTAAAATATTATAGGTTTTCTTAAGAAGATCAAAGTCCAAGTTAAGCATCTCATACTCATCACGAAGTTCTGTATGTTCATCACAAATACGTTCGTATAATTCTTTGTAAGTTTTTTTGTCATCATAATTAACATCTTTAACTTCAAAGCCAAGTTCATCATGGAGCCTCTTGATAGCAACACGTGCAGAGTCCTTCTCAGATTGTTCAGAGTCCGAAAACAAATCCCCCCAACATGTAATTATTTCCATAAATCGGGTACTCCTAGGAACCTCCACATCAACATAAGAACGTAGCTGTCTGCCGGCGACCACGGTAATTCCATATCTAGGAGGAGGTAAGGAAAATTGTGCGCAGATTTTGTGAAGTAAAAGGCGAAAGTTGATGCCGACGTTTATGGTCGATGCCATTTATATAGTCAAACGTAAGCTGTCGAAAAATACACGCCGAACTTGTGTTTTAGATTACATGTTTATTTTACATAGTATGATAGTCATGTGTTTTAACTCAATTAACAGACGCATAATATAATATATTAAATGATGAAGAGAAAAATAATTGTAGATAATAATAAAATTATAATAAAAAAATATCAAAAGTAAACACAATAAGAATAGACAATACAGTAAAATTTGTTAAAAGCACAAAGTTGTATTAGAACTTACAGTACCACGGAAGCAAAACAATTGTTCCAAATCCACGTCACTTTTCTGAAAAAGAAAAAAATTACATTAATAAAATAGAAATAGAATAAATTGGCAACTCTTGTATTGACTACAAAAAAGAAAAGAATTCATATTCCATCACTCATTAAGTAAACCAACTGCAGGATTCTGCAAGATTATTTCCTACATTCGCATTTACATAACAAAATTTACATGCACGAATCTTGCTTAATTCCAATGTGTGTGTGTGTATATATATATATATGTATATATATATATATATAATAACAATAGTAATTGAGAATTGGAACCCCTAGTGAGGCTAAATCACAAATAAATTATTGCACAATCCTTCTTTTTAACTAATTTCCACAAGATTTTTCCTGTATTGGCATATACAAAACGAAATTTAAATGCACAAATTTTGCTTAATTGAAACCAAAATTTATGTTTTTAAAATCTAAACTTTTTAAGAGCTGAGCAATACCAATTCAAAAAGATGTAACCCTAGGGCTAATCGTACCTTCTCCGCTTCTTGTTGAAAAAGGAAAAAATTACATTAATTAAATAGAAATAGAATAGATTGACAACTCTTGTATTGACTATAATCTACAGTAAGTGAAATTAGCGATTATTCATCAGGGCATCGAGCATAAATTACAAAAATCATGAGACTTTACATGAATGTCTGTACAGCTAACAACATAATTTTATTGCACAGAGTAGCACAACTTCAATAACTACAAAAAAGAAAAGAATTCATATCCGAACTTGTGTTTTAGATTACATGTTTGTTTTACATAGTATGATAGTCATGTGTTTAACTCAATTAACAGACGCATAATATAATATATTAAATGATGAATAGAAAAATAATTGTAGATAATAATAAAATTATAATAAAAAAATATCAAAAGTAAACACGATAAGAATAGACAATACAGTAAAATTTGTTAGAAGCACAAAGTTGTATTAGAACTTACAGTACCACGGAAGCAAAACAATTGTTCCAAATTCACGTCACTTTCCTGAAAAAGGGAAAAATTACATTAATTAAATAGAAATAGAATAAATTGACAACTCTTGTATTGACTATAATCTACAGTAAGTGAAATTAGCGATTATTCATCAGGGCATCGAGCATAAATTACAAAAATCATGAGACTTTACATGAATGTCTGTACAGCTAACAACATAATTTTATTGCACAGAGTAGCACAACTTCAATAACTACAAAAAAGAAAAGAATTCATATTCCATCACTCATTAAGTAAACCAACTGTAGGAACTATCTACTTACAATATATAAAAAGGGATTAGGTTATCAGATCTGGAGAAAAATTGCATGGTAGATAAGCTATTATATAGATACAAAAAGGAACCGTTACAGTATACAAAAGGACACTGCCTTAATGAATGATGATAAATATAAATCGTGGGAGAAGGAGGAAGAAGCGGAAACGGAAGCGGAAGCGGAAGCGAAGAGGCGATGTAAGAACCGGCGGTGAGGGAGGGACATCGTGGGAGGAGGAAGAAGCGGAAACAGAAGTTAATAGATGAGTCGATCGGTTCAAGAGAAAAAAAAACCAACCGGGTTCAAGCAAAAAAAAAAAAAAAAAAAAAAAAAAAAAAAAAAAAAAAAAAAAAAAAAAAGCCCTAGATCTAGGAGCATCGACAAATGGGGGTTTACCATGCGAGGGCGCTGCCGAGCTCGCAGAGGTCGAGGGCGCAGAAGGGGCACCAGAGGCGGTTGAGGTGGGCGTGCTCAGGGCGGAGGCGGGAGGGGTGGCGGAGGAAGAAGCGGAGGTTGCGAGGTCGAGGGCGCAGAAGGGGCACCAGAGGCGGTTGAGGTGGGCGTGCTCGGGGCGGAGGCGGGAGAGGTGGCGGAGGAAGAAGCGGAGGTCGGAGATCTTGGCGCGAAAGCGGGAGAGGAAAAAAAACCTCTCCGGGTTCAAGAGAAAAAAAAAACCTCTCCGGTTCAAGCAATAGATGAGCGGGTTCAAGGAATAGATGAGCCAAAAAAAAAAAAAGTTATGAAAAAAAAACCAAATAGAAGAGAAAAAACCAAATAGATAGTAACGGTTCAAGCAAAGAAAAAAAAAAAAAAAAAAAATGGTTGAACCTCTCTAATATTTTGCCACGTGGCAGTAAGATATGAGGAATAATATAGAGATAAAAAATTACATTAATGAAATAGAAATAGAATAAATTGACAACTCTTGTATTGACTACAAAAAAGAAAAGAATTCATATTCCATCACTCATTAAGTAAACCAACTGCAGGATTCTGCAAGATTATTTCCTACATTCGCATTTACATAACAAAATTTACATGCACGAATCTTGCTTAATTCTAATGTGTGTGTGTATATATATATATATGTATATATATATATATAATAACAATAGTAATTGAGAATTGGAACCCCTAGTGAGGCTAAATCACAAATAAATTATTGCACAATCCTTCTTTTTAACTAATTTCCACAAGATTTTTCCTGTATTGGCATATACAAAACGAAATTTAAATGCACAAATTTTGCTTAATTGAAACCAAAATTTATGTTTTTAAAATCTGAACTTTTTAAGAGCTGAGCAATACCAATTCAAAAAGATGTAACCCTAGGGCTAATCGTACCTTCTCCGCTTCTTGTTGAAAAAGGAAAAAATTACATTAATTAAATAGAAATAGAATAGATTGACAACTCTTGTATTGACTATAATCTACAGTAAGTGAAATTAGCGATTATTCATCAGGGCATCGAGCATAAATTACAAAAATCATGAGACTTTACATGAATGTCTGTACAGCTAACAACATAATTTTATTGCACAGAGTAGCACAACTTCAATAACTACAAAAAAGAAAAGAATTCATATCCGAACTTGTGTTTTAGATTACATGTTTGTTTTACATAGTATGATAGTCATGTGTTTTAACTCAATTAACAGACGCATAATATAATATATTAAATGATGAATAGAAAAATAATTGTAGATAATAATAAAATTATAATAAAAAAATATCAAAAGTAAACACGATAAGAATAGACAATACAGTAAAATTTGTTAGAAGCACAAAGTTGTATTAGAACTTACAGTACCACGGAAGCAAAACAATTGTTCCAAATTCACGTCACTTTCCTGAAAAAGGGAAAAATTACATTAATTAAATAGAAATAGAATAAATTGGCAACTCTTGTATTGACTATAATCTACAGTAAGTGAAATTAGCGATTATTCATCAGGGCATCGAGCATAAATTACAAAAATCATGAGACTTTATATGAATGTCTGTACAGCTAATAACATAATTTTATTGCACAGAGTAGCACAACTTCAATAACTACAAAAAAGAAAAGAATTCATATTCCATCACTCATTAAGTAAACCAACTGTAGGAACTATCTACTTACAATATATAAAAATGGATTAGGTTATCAGATCTGGAGAAAAATTGCATGGTAGATAAGCTATTATATAGATACAAAAAGGAACTGTTACAGTATACAAAAGGACACTGCCTTAATGAATGATGATAAATATAAATCGTGGGAGAAGGAGGAAGAAGCGGAAACGGAAGCGGAAGCGGAAGCGAAGAGGCGATGTAAGAACCGGCGGTGAGGGAGGGACATCGTGGGAGGAGGAAGAAGCGGAAACAGAAGTTAATAGATGAGCCGATCGGTTCAAGAGAAAAAAAACCAGCCGGGTTCAAGCAAAAAAAAAAAAAAAAAAAAAAAAAAAAAAAAAAAAAAAAAAAAAACAAATAGATGAGCCAAAAAAAAAAAAAAAAAGCCCTAGATCTAGGAGCATCGACAAATGGGGGTTTACCATGCGAGGGCGCTGCCGAGCTCGCAGAGGTCGAGGGCGCAGAAGGGGCACCAGAGGCGGTTGAGGTGGGCGTGCTCGGGGCGGAGGCGGGAGGGGTGGCGGAGGAAGAAGCGGAGGTTGCGAGGTCGAGGGCGCAGAAGGGGCACCAGAGGCGGTTGAGGTGGGCGTGCTCGGGGCGGAGGCGGGATAGGTGGCGGAGGAAGAAGCGGAGGTCGGAGAGCTTGGCGCGGAAGCGGGAGAGGAAAAAAAACCTCTCCGGATTCAAGAGAAAAAAAAAACCTCTCCGGTTCAAGCAATAGATGAGCGGGTTCAAGCAATAGATGAGCCAAAAAAAAAAAAAGTTATGAAAAAAAACCAAATAGAAGAGAAAAAACCAAATAGATAGTAACGGTTCAAGCAAAAAAAAAAAAAAAAAAAAAAAAAAAAAAAAAAATGGTTGAACCTCTTTAATATTTTGCCACGTGGCAGTAAGATATGAGGAATAATATATAGGTATAGATTCTTCATATTTTAATATTTATATATTTAATAATAATAGCTCTATAGTCCATGCAAAAAATTTGGACGTTGGATGTCAAAAGGACAATGTCTTGGATAATAACAATTTAATTTAATTTTCATATTTAAAAGATATGCATTAAATTTTTTTGGTCATTTTTTTTTTTTGGTATTTTTTTTTTTACAGATTTGGCAAAAAAAAACTCAATCAAGTGAAGACAAATAATAAAGAATTATATTTTTTGTCTAAATAAATCAGCTTATTTATAATTATATTATGATTAAAATTTTGGCTATGTAATTTATTTAAACTTTTGAATTTATACTTTCTTTTATATATATTTTTAAATATAAAACAACTGTTTAAAATTTTTGCGATGAATATATAAAAGTATGACAATATAAAAACTAATAATAATATAAATAATATAAAAATTTGGCCGAAGCAAAACGATAATAAAATACTAAAAATATAAAATCATGAACATATAAAAAAAAATGATAATTTAACAAATATTAAATCATGGCCAAATGAAGGGGCAAATAATATTACTTTGGTTGCATGTAATGACAAAAAAAATTTTAGAAGTATTTCTCTCTCTCTTTAAATTAAAATAAAATTTTATATAAAAGTGTAAATTGAGATACGAGACAAAATGCAAAAAAAATATTTATAATTTAGTTTAAAATTATAAATTATAAATTGCCACGAGGAACAACACCCTGAACTACTTTTTCCCTTCTTCAAAGAGGACGAAGACGAAGAAACCCTAGCGCCGAAACCCTAGACCAAACCCTACCGCACGGAGAAGATAACGACGATGGATTCCGCAGCGGCGAGACGAGGCGGCGGTGGCAGAGGCCTTTGGGAGGGGCTTTACCGCGTCCTCATGCGCCGCAACTCCGTCTACGTCACCTTCGTCGTCGCCGGTGCCTTCCTCGGCGAACGGGTCCTCTCTCTCTCTCTCTCTCTCTCTCTCTCTCTCTCTCTCTCTCATGTTTATTTGATCGCCTTTAGGGTTTCTCTTTGCTCAGATTCGTACACTATGTATTTCTTTCGATCATCGTTAGCTGGATCTAATCTCTGATCTTTGTGCCAATTAATCGGTTCTCGTTTTTACTGTTCTTAGAATTCGAATATGTTATCATTTGGTTTGTTTTAATTGAGAATACAATTCTTGTACCTTCTCTGTGTGTTTAATTTGGATTATATTTAAATGTACAGGGAAATCCGAAACTATAGGCAATATTGAAACAAACCTATCATCTATTTAGGTTTCAGTTGACATCTCATCAATTTTCATGAATTAATAAGGGTCTTTTTTTGTGAAATCTAAATGTGATTCTGTAAAATTTAATTATTCTTAGCATTTTTCAGTTGCAGGATTAGTTTTTAATGGCTTCTTGCTAAGAGAGCCATTAATTTCGATGAATCCCCAATTGAACTTTGGAAAATAATTCAAATCGAAACAATTAAAAGTTGATGGGGGTGTAAATAAAAAAAAAAACAAAGAAAGTTGGATGGTGTGTTTCAAAATGGACTGTAGTTCAGGTGTCTCCATAGATTTCTATCTTTTGGACTAATTCTGCCACGAGGAGGACGAACCACTTTTTTCAAGTTCTTTTACAATTGCTGCAGAGTAACAGGGTAAGGGTGGCGGGATTTGCAAATAGTAAATAATGGTTCCTTTCTGTTTGAAAATCGTTATTATTTATGTGGTTTTTAAAGAAGTTGAAATATGTGGCTTTGCGATTTTCTTATTCTTTCTTTCCTATTTTGTGTTAGTTATATGGTGTTGTTTTGCATGCTTTCTACTTAAACTGACATTATTGAATGCAGATGGTGGACTACGGTGTTCACAAGATATGGGATTACAATAATGTTGGGGTAATATATTGAAACTATTTTACTATCTTACTCATGTCTCCAAGTTTTCTTATAATGTTGTCCATAAGGTTATCTCGGTGTGATCAGAAGGTTGGAATAGGAAAAGTTTTGGCCTTTGTCTATCGCAAACAATTTCTGCTTAACTAGAGTTGGAAAAGATATTGCTATTAGGAATGGAATAGAAAGAGGAATATACAATTCCTTGATAACACGGTGAACCAAACTTTGTTGGCATTTATGTTACTGTTTATCTATTATAACGGACGCGGCTGTAAGCCTCAGGTGTTCGTGTCAGACTCGTCTCCGATGCGGACGTGCTATGGACGCACGTTTGATGCGTGTCCATGGTGCATCCCATAAAAAAAAAAGAAAATGATTTTACTTTTGTTTATGCATATATAATGTAAGATGATAAATATTTTAGTTTTTTTGATGAATGCATACAAACTTCCTTCGGATAATATAAATAATTATGTATGTTGGAGAATTTTTTTTCTTAAAATATATGAACCATCAATGAGAATTTTATTAGGCTAAATTACAAAAAAACCCTCCTATAATATCCCGCTTTTTCACTTTACCTCCGTCTTTTAAAAACCTACATTTTGCTCCCTCGTAATTACGGAATTATCTTTAGGGGGCAACGAGGTTAACAGAACAGGCAAAATGATGATAATGCCCTTATCCTTGTCCACAGAACAGGCGTCTTCCCATTGCCGCCTCTCTCCTCCGACTCTTTCTCTCTCTCTCTCTAACGCGGTCACGCTCTCTCTAATAGCCCGAGACCCGAACTCCTCCGTCCATAGTGCCGCCGCCGGAGAAGACGGCTACTCCGGCGGCGGCGCCGATTTGTGGTTCAGAGTTCGAGGAGGAGGATGGGGCGGAGGAGGAGGTGGAAGAGGAGTTCGAGGAGGAGGATGGGGTCGGGATGGAGCGGCGCGTGACAGCGTCTTCCCATTGGCGCCGGCAATGGAGGCGGCGCTATCCCGACGAACGGTGAAGGGGCAGGGAAGGGGATGGGGTTTGAAAGGTATTTTCGGTATATCCACTAAGAAATTGATGGTTCACTCACGGAATGCTGACGGCGGGAGGGTAAATGCACAATTCCGTAATTACGAGGGGGCAAAATATAGATTTTTAAAAGATAGTGGGTAAAGTGAAAAAGCGGGATATTATAGGGGTTTTTTTTTGTAATTTAACCATTTTATTACCTTTCATTCATATGAGAAATATAACAATATTTTAGCAAAATAAATATTTTAATAATTTTATATATAATAACTATATATTATTATAATAATATATTATATTTTATTAGCGGTGTTTATGCCGTGTTTGTGTTCTTATTTTTTGAAGTTGTTGAGTCATCGTGTCTGCATTGCGTTGTGTTTTGTGTTCGTGTTCGTATCCTTCTTGCTTAGCTGCTTATCACCTTTTTTGATTCACATGGCTAAATCTCCAACATTTGGCTCATTGTTATGCGATTTTTAGGAAATTAAAGTTGTCGATATGTGGAATGCCATATTTTAGAAAAAGAAAATGAAGAAAGGACCGGAAGATTACAAATTAATGTTTTCACTTATTACTGTGATAGTTCTTTGGACATGAATAGTAATGTTTGCATTCTTAGGACTTGCGTAAGGTTATTTTTTACAAATTAACAGCTCATTGGACTTGTTATATGTTTTATGATATTATGTATTTTGCTTTGCGATAAATTGCAATAAAGTTCTTTTAATTGCAGATTTGGTTAAGTAGGAGCCAACATAAGTTGATTATGAAATACTACATGATTTGTTCACATCTTATCGTGATTTTTTAGGTTATCACTTGATATCTATTTCCTAAATCACAATTTCCTTGGGAGTCTTATATTCGGAAAGTTATATTGTTCTACGTTCTGTTAACAAAACAATTATTGTCACGCCCCGGGTCGAAACTGCGACCCGGCTCGCCAACAGATCCGCCGCCCATACGGGAAGCCCCGTAAGGACGTAGCGTCTAACCTGCAAAAGATCATCTACACTATACAGATATCAGAGCTGAAAAGTAAATGCTGAACTGAAATAAAAACAACTCTAGAAATATACAATCCAAGTCCTCACCATAAATACATAGGTCTCTCAAAATAAGGAAAAGTACAACTCGATCCTCACTACAAGATCACTCAACAAGAACTCTCAAAATAGGAGGGGTACAACTACTCTCAGGACAACATCTGGTAGGGATCTAACTCGCGACTCCCTTACCTCGATCAGCAGAAGCAGCAACAGGAGCAGCAGGAACAGGAGTAGAAGTCCCTGCGGGAAAAGACACCACGACGGGTGTGAGAACTACGTCCCAAGTAGTTCCCAGTGGGTGCCGCCAACAAGCCCGACGGTCTGCCCACTAAGTCTACTAGAAGCATAAGTAACAATAATATAATACTGAAATGAAAGGGCTGGAAAAGTAACTCTACAGCTACTATGCCTCTATCTAGATGCTCAAAAAGTGGAACAGATGATAACATGGTGCACAACTAACACTCATCTCTGATCACCCAATCTAAACTGACTGCCACATCGGGTCCAGTCAAACCTGCGCCAACCTACTGCCTGACGTCCACGGAGGAGAGGACTTACGTAGGACCTACTACCGTTACGTCCCGGAGGAGCGGACTTACGTAGGGCGTCCATGACTGCCAAACTGGCCAGCCAGAGGGACTGTGTCGACAAGTCGCGATACCAAAGTGCAGACCCACTCCGGACGGGGCACTCGAGGGGAGCGACCCCAACGAGGACAAAGGTATCCGCGCACTCTGTCGAGCTCAAGTGGCACTGCAGGCTATAGTCCAAAATCCACGCTCACGCACTGAACGAAAGGACTCAATCCTCAAACATCTCGCACAACGGTCGGAGCACTCTCGACGGCTCGGCTGATCAGCTCACCCGAAACACGAGACACTAGCCTCTCCAATAGCTCACAGCACGAAACACACTGGCTGGAAATACTCCACAGTCAGGGTCGACCCACAATTCAGGGCTAACAAAACTGGTCGGACAACACTCAACGACTTGGGATCACCGTCAACCCCAACGGTTCCTAATAACACTAACCGGAAGATACCCGACAGCTCGGGATCACCGTTTACACAACGGCTCCCCGCGATAGGACAACAAACTCACAGATAACTCAGGAAGGGCCGACACTATAAGGGTTTGGAAAACCCGATAGGTCGGTGCTAAGAACCCTATCAAATAAGAACAGACTCTAGGCTCCGCCTATCGAAGTTCCCGGCCCCCTTACAGTTCGGGAACTCGACAACCTCGGTACGACACGCAGCAGACACCAACCAGGGTCCGAAAGTTCTGGGAGACCAGCACCTACAACCCTATCACCCCGAATAGGTTCCATGCTCGGCCCCCGTGGCTTTCGGCCCGACAAAGATACGGCCCCTAGAACCCTGACCACTCGAATCCTTTCGAGTGGGGAGATTTATAGGAAAAAGGTGACATTTGTTATTGAAAACCATTTTGATCTGGAAGAAATCCATATTTAATGATTTTAGTTCTTTCTAGGAAAACAGTTAGAAAACAAGTGTTTTATCCAAACCCCGAAGGGTTGATGCCTTTGTCCAATCAAACAAGAACAGACTCCAGCGGCCCTTCGATGCTTGGAAAAAAAATATTGGTAGACTAAAATCATGTGTATGTCGAAAAGGGTCCTAGGTTCTAGGTCCGGCTAACACTAGTGAACTACTGCCACTATCACAGTGGCGACAACCCCAAACAGGGGAAACAAGACCTCCCGGGACTACCGTCAACCCCAACGGTTCCCGGTACAGACAAGCAATCCACTACACCTACCAGACTCCACTCTGCTCCCAAGCACGAGTGCAAATGCAGCCCACACTAAAAAGAAGTCCCGACCGCTCGGCCCACTACCCGGGCGAGGATAACACTAAGTCCAGGAATGAAACATAAAGTGTGGATGTCTAAACATAAATAACCCTAGCCCAAGTGAGGGTTTTCTACTGGTCTGGTTACACATGCAACAAATGACGGGGGTGCTAGGTCAAGTTCCAAGATAATTATAATTAAACCGGTAGTAGGAAGCAAAAGAGATCATAAGATCAACAGATAATTACAAGGAATAACCATTCCTACATTCTAGCATGCTACATAAGAATCCACCAACATGCATGTTCCTACTATAGTAGATTTACTGTTCAGTCCATCCAACTTGAAGATAAGGCCACCCACCTGAAGGTGCTAACCGTCCAAGATCCTACAGCTGAAAACACCAGGAAATCCAAATCTCCAACTCCAACGGGTCCAGCAATATCCGCAAACTCTCCTGGGTGCAACACAAGGCTACAATTACACTTAAATCCCAAAATCTGCCAAGAAATGCCACACTAAAATTTCAGCCGCAAAGACGCGATTAATTCACCTGCTGGAAGTGCTCAAAAAATTCCAAATAAAATATCCCTGCGATCTACGCGTCGCTAGCTTCGAAACGAATACCTGCACATCCAATTCCGAGTTTCCTACGCTGAGCTATAAAATCGGCAAGAGAAACACCCCAAACTAAACTGTACAAAATTCCGCAGATAAAACTCGGAAAGAAGAATGATTCTCACCTTCGAAGCAAACTCAGAAAATTTTGAGAAAAATCCAGGAGATTCCTCGCGAGAAGTAGATGAAATTTGCTTTTTGAATCACCTCGATCCGATGTCGGTGCGCAAAGTTACAGCTAAAACTCTGCAGTGCTGTCCAAAACTGAAATCTGCACCATGGGCTCCAAAGATGATGAAATTTACCTAACTCGAAGCAAGATTTAGCCTTCCTCTTCAATATGAAAGATGTAGGCCTCTGAGTCCTGGTGAATTCCACGCAAAAATCAGCTTAAAATTCCATTTCTTCAATCCTAGGGAACAAAAACACTGAGCATTGCTCAAAACCACATCCAGAATCTCAGCTGTACATAACAATCCCAAAGATGGCTTACTTTACCTAACATAGAGTCCAAATTTGAAGTTCCACAAAATACGAAAATTGGATCTCTGTAAGTCCTGGAAATTTACCAACAAAAATCAACTTAAAATTCCATTTATACATCCCAGGGGAGTAAAAACACTAACCTCTGCTCGACATCCTCCACAGAAAATAAGTGTCTCAAAGATTGCTATATTTACCTAGTTTAGAGCTTCAATTAGGTCTCCTCTTCAATACCAAAGTTGTAGATCATGAAGTTGTGAAGAGAACCACGCAAGAATCATCCCAAAATTCCATTTCTACAATCCTGGAGACCTCCCGGAAGAAAATGCGACGAAGTTGAACCCAAAACCAGCAATGACCAAGCTCCAACAATGGTGGTTTCTTTGATGAAGAAGGAGAAGATGAAGGCTGCTTCTTGGACTCCTTAGCAGCTAAGAGATAAAGAACATCCAAAAGAGAAGCCCCATGCTAATTAGCCCTCTTAAATAGCCTTAAACTACTCCAAATTTAGGCTTAAGGTGCAACATACACTCACACCAACTCCCCTCTCACATACCAAATCCTTGCACCAGATCCGGTGCAAGGCAGGTCGGACCAAATGGTCCGACCGACCGGGATCCCTGCCACGTAGCACGGCCCGGCCCACGCACGGGCGCGGGCGCGCGCCACGCGTGCGCGTGCATGCGCGGCGCACGGCTGCGCGGTGCACCGCGCGTGCACCGATCGCCCGCGTCGCCTCCTGCACCGGGTGTACGCCACCCCCGTGCACCGCGCTGCACCATCCGGTCCATGGGCCGTGAGCCAGCCGCCGTGAGCCCGGTCCACCATTCCAGCAACACCAAAAACACCGTTTTAAGCCCAAAATGTCCAGAAAAGTGTACTTCGCACCGTTTTTTCGCGCTGAGTCCAAATCAACAAACCGATTTGCTAAATCCCAACTCCAAAAATTCCGGAAGGCAACCGGAGAGGTAATCCTTTATCCAAACTTCGCTCGGAGTCCAATTTTGACATCTACGTCGCGCGAAACCACCTCTAAACACTCGACGGGTCCTCCAAATACCAACACGATCCATTTTTAAATCCGAAGTCCACCACTTGTGTCCAAATTGCGCACAAACATCACCAACACACCACGCAGGCCTTCGAAAGCTGCCAAACAACCAGAAAACTCCCCTGCGGGAAAACCAGGTCCTCACAATTATACTCTCCTTTGTTTTCTTTGCGTTTTCTACCCAACTTTGAATCTTGTTTCATGGCTGATTTCCTGCCTGATTCATTACCCCCCATTACAAGCGAGTCATCTTTCTTCCATTTGTTCTACAAAAGGGAAAATGGCAATTTCATGGGCTATTGTTTCTTCATAAGTTAATACGAGTCATTTCTGATCACTTTTAATTTCTAGCAATTGTGTGTAGAAGTTGGTATATACTTCTTCAGCTGCAACTTTGTTTTTTTGTTTTTTTTGTAATGCTTGAGTTTATTGAAGAGTATAGTTGCTTTTGTATGGGTAGAATGTACAGGTTGGAAATGACATGATACTCTTAGATGTTGGAATAAGATGATTGTACAGATACAAACTGCAAATATTCATAATAGTAATTGCAGTCTTCTTCACGACTACATGATATAAACTATTCAGGCAGCATTACAATGCAATCCATATCAGTCTTGGGTTTTGCATTACAACATATTCATTTGATTGACTCTTTAACGCCTTTCTTTTGCTATTTAACCCAATAAATATACTTTTTCTTCTTATATATATATATATATATATATATATATAGAACTACGCTACTATTTTATTAATAGTACTAAGTCATTGGTGCTATTTGGTTTTTGACGTTTGGATAAAGAGATGTGCGGTTAGGACGATAGTGGGCTCCTAGGATTTAGTGGGTGTTTAGGGAAGTAATATGATTCTAAGGAGTGGAAATGATCAAAAGGGTAGATCTAATGGTGGAAAACTTGGTAGCACCAAGTGCATGGTTAGTGGCCAGACTTTCTCTCTCTCTCTCTCTCTCTCTCTCTCTCTCTCTCTCTCTCTCTCTCTCTCTCTCTATATATATATATATATATATATATATATATATATATATATATATATATGCTCTTTTGAGGTTTTGGCGTTTCTTCTTATATATATATAGAGAGAGAGAATTAGGCTACTATTTTATTAATAGCACCAAGTCATTGGTGCTATTTGGTTTTTGACGCTTGGATGAAGGGATGTGCGGTTAGGACGATAGCGGGCCCCTAGGATTTAGTGGGTGGTTAGGGAAATAATATGATCTAAGGAGTGGAAATGATCTCTAACGGGTAGATCTAACGGTGGAAAACTTGGTAGCACCAAGTGCATGGTTAGTAGTGGGACTCTCTCTCTCTCTCTCTCTCTCTCTCTCTATATATATATATATATATATATATATATGCTCTTTTGAGCTTTTGTTTTCATAACCATGATGACAGATTCCCCTGTGCTAATCGTAGTTCTGCTTTGGTGTACTATTAAAAGAAGATATAAAAACTATGTAGGATAATGTACAACTTTTCACTTGTTTTTATTCATCCACGTTTGTTCAATATCATACTTCTTGACTGATTACATATCTCATAAAGTGTAGAAACTCCAGTATCTGCTTAAAAGCCCATCTTGGTTAATTTTTCCATAAAGATACATGATATTGGCTTTTCTCTCTACCATATGAACTACAATTAATCTCATCGTTGGGTGCAATTTGTACCATGTGAAGAGTGCTAAGAGTTATGCAGGAAAAGAGATACAAATGACTTTCGTATTTAGAAGTGTGTAGCGACGAGGTTATTTTGTTTCCATATCATTGATCAATTTGCAAACTCATCCTTTTTTTTTTTCTTTCTGAAAAAATTGAATAAACGAAATAGGTTAGCACACTACGATTTTTTGTGGTTAAAGATAACTCATAGACATAGGGCTTTCAAACAGTCTGACTTCACAAAATTGAAGAAAGTTAGGGCTGAATATCTTTAACCATATAGAACTTCACAAAAAAAAATAAAAAAGAAGAAAACATATTGATGCCAAATGCGGCTTTAATAGTTTATAGGTACAAATTTGTCTGGTCCAAACAAAATTATCGATTGGTGTCATACTAGGTCTACAATTGGCCATACTAATTCCATTTCTTTTGTGCTTATTGCAGAAGAGGTACGAGGATATTTCGGTGTTGGGGCAACGACAGTCGGAGTGAGCACAATACCAGATCTTCATGTGAAGGTTGTCATCGAAACTAATGGAACCTTTTTATGTTTCTCCTCTCCTGAGCTATTTCCAGGCTTTTGCCACTAAGTTTTTTAATTAACTCTCTTGTTGTTGAAAATGAAATTGTTTGACGACTGGAGTTTAAAATGTTAGAAACTAGAAAGTTACTTGTGGGGTCATTTTTGGTATTTGGTAATATATATGTTAAATAATATGAAATAGTCATTGTTCTCTAAAAGTTTAAGCTATCAGAGATTGGTGTTTTTATATTTTTATATTCAACAATGTTCCTCACGTCTGGATTCGAGACATTTTAATAGGTCTAAGATATAGACTTAATTAAATGGGTGGAAGTTAAATAACACTAGGAATCTGGCGGGATACGAACTTTGGATCTCTTGTTCCGATACCGTGTTAAATAATATAAAATAACTAGTATTCTCCTAAAACTTAAGTTATCAGATAACGGTGTTTTTGTATTTTTATATTCAACTATTTTTATATTCAACAATATACTATTGAGATTAGGCCACTAAGGCTGAAAAGTTGAGAAGTATATACAAAAAAAATCACTATGATCTAAAAAGATAAAGACATCTATAAATTAGGCCTAATCATCATTGGGCTGGCCAGTGTTTATTCTATCATTACTATTCATCCGTGCACCACCTCTCTCCATTGCCATCCTGGTGTTCGTCTCGCCACTCGATGTTTGTGCCTTGTAGCGAGGCCTTGTTTAAGGCTCGTAAGCAGCATAAAAAACACTTTGAGGGACTGAAGAGACTATCTCGTAAGCAGCATAAAAAATACTTCGAGGGACCGAAGAGACCATCTGTCTATAAAGAGAAATCATGTTGCTGGCAATGGTAGTCCTTATAAAAGTTTGCCTAATATTTTTTATTTATTGGTGTAATTCATTTGTAGATGTCTGTAAAGATTGGAAGGAGCTTTGTATATATAAGTGGTGGGAGTGCCAATGCTTCTTTGTTCATCCTCAAAAGAGACTCGGAAAGGAACTAAGGAACTAGTACATGTCCATGGATGGGAACATCACCCTACCGCTACCACCATCACCGTCACTGGCCTCGACATTTGTGTTCATTCTTTGTGAGCGTCATCGTCGGCACCGGCGTCATCGTCAGCCGTCGCCTCCACTTGGTCCAGCCTGACCAATGATCCATCCTGAAGTTTCTTGAATTCGATATTCGTGATTGTAGTTGTATGGACCTGCCTAGTATTGAGCTTCGGGTGCTCACCTTCCTCCAAAGGACATCGAAGTGGAGAAAGATAGCAATGAGAAGAGATCCACAGGGTAGAGATTTAACAGTAGTAGATATGGCAGAATGTATTAGCTCAAGAGCAATATAGGCTAGACTAGCGGTCTGCCTCCTATAGAGAGAGTAGAGAAGAAAAAAGGTCCATCTTTTCTCTATATCGGTTCAATGATGACTTTTAGGAATAATAATTTGCCCAATGAAGAGATTGGCTAAGCGATTAGAGAAAGAAAACTTAAAGAGTTATCTTGAGTAAAGTTGCTATCTTCCAAAGGTGGCTCTTAACTTTGGTTTTGTTGTTTGATTTGAGAAGCCAATTGTTAGTATGATGTTGTGTCTTTCTCTCCAAAGGAATGCCAAAAAGATTATGGATCAAGTCCTCGTACGTGAGACGAGAATATTAGGAAAGATTAGCATACAAAATCTTGACTAGTTCGGGATAACAAGAATGATTGAGATGAAGCAATCTCGACCAATCAACAACGCTGATCCTATTGAGAATGCCAAGGTCTTTAAAAAAAACCATTAATCAGGCAGTTTAGTATAATGGTTCTATGCTGGTGAAATCTAAACTTAGTATTGATCGAGATTTTGAATTGATTATAGGTTGGAGTAGACGGCTAATGTAATGGGAAACCATCCTTATGCATTTGTAATCCTCACTATTGGTCAAGAAGAAATTGAATTGATCAAAGTTTGGAGAAGATGTCTAATGTGGTAGGAAACCATCCTTATGCATTCGTGATTGACGTGACGTACCCCGCCGTGGATGTGCGCCGGCTCTTTCTCGAGTCTCTTTTGAGGATGTACAAAGGAGCTGCTTGCATGACGATATACATAGCTCATTTCAGTCATTCCAAACATATACAAATGAATGACTCCAATGAATATAAGATGTTGAGAGAATTTCTATGAGAATTATCATCATAAGTAGTAGATTTTCTCTTCATTGGGAGATAGTTTCTTCGGTTCCTCGAGTGCTTTCTATACTGCTCATGTGCCATACATTGGACAGGGTCTTGCTACGGGGGCTCAACTATCTATCTGGACATCAGATACGACAAAAGATGGAGGTGGTATACGGACGGATGGTAATGACACGATGGATACCAACTAGTTAGATGGTGGTTAGCCTAAATTTAGATGCCTTTATTTTTTTTAGATTTTAGTGATTTTTTCTGGTATATACTTGCCTACTTTTTGGTCTTAGTGGCCTTATTTCTAGTGGTGACTTCTATGGCCTTTATGGCCCATTTTCAACGTATGAAGGATAATTGAGTCCCGCATACTAGAGATTTTTTAGCTCTTGGATTAAATACTATTCCACATAACCTACTAAATCATAGGCGTTCAAGGACTAAAAAGTCTATAGTATGTAATATTCACTCCTAATAAGAGGATAGTAGTTGGTCTAATGATATTTTCTCAAATTATGATTATACTTGTTAAGTCCTTTCATATAGTATGCTTCTCTTGCTTCTATCTTTTAATGCTTCATATGACTTTATTATTTCATAAAACATGCTCCATTTTGTCATAAAACAATATGTTGTTTTCGTTAACCTTGTTTTCTATAAGATTAAATAAAATTTCTCCACTGTTTTATAATGCCAAAAATGAGAGAAATATAATATGTGATGCTTGATTATACCAACGAAAGGAGAAGAAATACATACTTTTGGGAGAGAAATTAATATATGGAGTATTTGTTAACAAATAAGTAGAAATGTAGTGGAATACATATGATGCATGTTTACATTTGCGAAATCTATATGATGCGCAATATGATATGTAAATTTTATTATATTACTTGTAGGGGGCGTTTGGTTCGGGTTATCTTGCCAAGATTATAGATAATCCTGTCCGGATTACTGTATTTGGTTTATGTTAAGCCTAAAAAAATAAGTAGTTAGGAGTAGAGGAGGAAAGTAGCAGTTTTTTTACACAAGTAGAAGAAAGTAAGTAAACAATAGCAGCTGGAGGGGAGCCATTTCTGGTGGGGAAGGAGCTAGGGCAACCACGCAGCGAAGGAGAAGAGGGCGACAGAATCTGGAGGCTTCGGGTGAGGTGGACTGGAGGAGGAAGCTGTGGAACTACTTAGATCCGCCAAACAGGTCGGGCGAGCAGGATGCGGGCGGGCGATCCGGATTTCCCCTTCACATGGGCCGCTAGCCAAAGGAGCCCACAACCCTCACAATGCCGGCCCAGAGGCCCAAATTCATCGTAATTACTCTTTTCCAGTGTACCCCCCCCCCCAGAGATGTAGCAATTTATGTTTTTCTATAGCATACTAGGTAGTATATATATAGATACAATGTAATAGAAGAGGATATGAATGAAATATTGCAAACTTTCTCCCCAATTCCTCTTCTTCTCCTTCTTATCATCTCGCTTCACTGTTTTTCTTCCACCCATATCTCACCAAATCCCAGCTTAAGGACACTATCATCCTTCCCGCCATCCGGGCCTCAGAGAAGTCTCATCACATACAGGTGCGAGTCATCAGGGTCTTTACAAATCTGGTATCAGAGCGGCACGATCCCAGGGATCGTCCCAACTCACAGGCAACTGTCGTAGACAACCAGGCCACAAGGGAATCGAAGGCAACAAGCAACTTCACCAACTCACATACAACCAGCAGGCAACTAGAACCGAGGAGCAACAACCAGCAACACAACTAACTCGCAGGCAACCATCGAAGGCAACAAGGCCACACAAAAATCGAAGGCAACAAGCAATTTCACCAACTCACATACCAGCAGGCAACCAGAACCGAGGAGCAACAACCAGCTCGCAGGCAACCATCGAAGGCAACAAGACCACACAAAAAATTGAAGGCAACAAGCAACTCCACAACCCACAGACAATCATTTAAAGCAACAAGGCAGTCTGGAGGCGCAGGGAGGTGGGGGGCAAGCCGCAGGAATTTTATCAAACACCCGGCGCTCATAAGGTGAAGCAACAGTCACAGCCCTCCAGCTAGAGACACCTCGACCAAGTCACTGTAGCAGGTCAACAAACCACAAACAAAGAAAAGTGAACACAGGAGGGAATAGAAAACCAAATCAACAGGCGAAATTGGGAAAAGAGACCTAAATTGGTTCAAATTTACAACTAAAAGGAGTCAATGGTAGAAGGTACCGAATGAAGGACCTGAACGACCATGTCAACTCACTCGAGGAAAGGCTACAAGAGTTGACTGCCAACTGTCGGGAGCAATTCGGGGGACTCACCCAGCAGATAGATGAAGCCAAGAAGACCGAAAAGGAGCATTACGAAACACTGCAAATAGAGGCAGCAAGGAGGCATGAAGAGTTGCTGAGGCTACTGTCGACTCAACCATCTCAATTCGCCCCCGGGCCGAGGGTCACCACTAGCGACGAAGGACTGGAATATAACCAATCGGGAAGTAGTACTACGCCCCTGATCATTAGAGAAGGCAGAGGCAAGGGGATACTGCTCACCCCGGCTAGGCCACCTTAGTTCAATGAAGAGGATCGACCAACTCGTATTAACCGAGCGCCGCAACAACCAGCCCACGTGTCGTATCCGAAATTAGAATTCCCTGTGTTCAGTGGAGAAGATCCCAAAGGGTGGTTAGAAAATTTCGAGCAATACTTTGACATATACCAACTACCTCGGCAGCAATGGCCCGGGATAACCACTATGCACATAACTGGAAAGGCGAGAATATGGAAGCAAGGATACTTTATTAACCGACCCGATGTGAATTGGGATGAATTCTTGGAGGCTATATGCAAAAGGTTTGCCGATGTGGGCGAGAGATACCTCATTAGGGAATTTAGCAATCACAAGCAAACCGGATCGGTGGAAAGGTATCAAGAAAGGTTCGAAGAACTGAGGCCTCAACTGTTGAGCTATAACCCCCACTTAGACGAGGAGTATTTTATCTCATGCTATATAAATGGGTTAAAGGAGGAGCTAGTACCATTCATGGATATCACTCATCCGGATACCCTCGAGGCGGCCTTTGCGCAAGCAAAACTACATAAGCGAGCTGTATCCATGATGCACAGGAGGAGTAGGATGATCGCTAGGGGGCCAAGAGGGTCCTTCCAGCTGCACAATAACCCCAAGATGGTATATAACTCAAACCCCTAGGGTCCATTGCAAGCAACTAAACTGGCGCCTCAAGATTCGAGTGGTGGGGCAAATCAGTATACAAGCAACAAACAATTAATTGAACAAAAGAACAAGACTGAGAGGTAGATTAGGGAAATGATAGAATCAACCCTTATTCAACCTAGCACGAGTCCGTACGCCTCGCCGGTGCTACTTGTCAAGAAGAAGGACAACTCGTGGAGGTTCTGCATCGACTATCGAAATTTAAACAAGCCGACAGTGAAAGATAAGTACCCCATACCTCTAATTGACGACTTGCTGGATGAATTGGGTGGGTCGCGCTACTTTTCTAAGATTGATTTGAAAGCAGGTTATCATCAAATCAGGATGAACTCCAAGGATGTCTACAAAACTGCATTTCGAACCCACTCGGGTCACTACGAATTCTTGGTCATGTCCTTCGGGCTAACCAACGCGCCGTCGACTTTTTAGTCCGTGATGAATGATGTTTTTGCGGAATATCTTCGAAAGTTTGTTTTGGTCTTCTTCGATGATATGTTGGTCTATAGTAAAAGCATTGAGGACCACGAGGAACACTTAGAAAAAGTGTTGGAGACGCTGCGTCGGCAACAGCTTTATGCGAAAAGATCGAAATGCTTCTTTGGTCAACAAAAGGTGGAGTATCTGGGCTACATCATCACCCCCGAGGGAGTGGCCACCGACCCGGCGAAGATAGAGGCGATGGTTAATTGACCGATGCCAACCTCACTTAAGGGCCTGCCAGGATTCTTGGGCATAACAGGATACTACAGGAGGTTCATCAACGGCTATGGAAAATTAAGCAAGAAATTAACCCAACTATTAAAGAAGGATCAGTTCAAGTGGGGCCCCGAAGCACAAGATGCCTTCACTAACCTGAAGAAGGTTATCGTTCAAGCTCCCGTCCTAGCGATGCCCGATTATACCAAGGCTTTCACGATAGAGGTAGATGCATGTGGGATGGGTTTGGGGGCTGTGTTGTCACAAGAGAGAAGGCCGATAGCCTACATTAGTAGGGCCATAAACCAACGGAACATGGGGCTGTCGACTTACGAGAAAGAATTCTTGGCGATACTACTCGCCGTGAGCAAATGAAAACATTACCTTAGTCCCCGGCAATTCATAATCAAGATGGACCACCAAAGTCTCAAGCACCTACTGGAGCAAAAGATTACCACGGCTGTACAACAAAAGGGAATGGTTAAACTCATGGGGTTGGACTATGTGATACACTACAAGGCCAGAAGGGAGAATAGGGCCGTCAACTTGTTATCGAGGAGAGGGTTTGAAGAAGGAACAAGTGCGGCTATCTCTATTGCAATACCCAGTTGGGTGGCAGATGTGGCAGCCAGTTACAAGGGGGACGACCATTATGAGAAGATCATATCCGGGCTATTGCTTCAGCCCAG
Source organism: Tillandsia leiboldiana (assembly GCA_029204045.2). Taxonomy (NCBI): domain Eukaryota; kingdom Viridiplantae; phylum Streptophyta; class Magnoliopsida; order Poales; family Bromeliaceae; genus Tillandsia; species Tillandsia leiboldiana. Next base: position 3,571,428 of record CM055070.1, on the reverse strand, counting down.
CCAACACTCGAAGTATACTTATACACAAGGGTTATTGCGATACAAAGGTAGGATTTGTGTGGGGAGGCAAGGTAATATTAGAGAGAGCATAGTGAGTCAGCTACACTCCTCGGCCTTGGGGGGACACTCCGGAGCCCTTCTCACCTACAAAAGAGTGAAGCAATACTTCCACTGGCCCGGACTTAAACAGGATGCGGAAAAGCACTCTAAAGACTGTGTGGTTTGCATACAAAACAAAGTGGACAACCAACCCCTATGCCGGATTGCTCCAGTCCGTGCCAATACCTACCAGAGCGTGGCAAGAGATAATCATGAATTTTATCGAGGCTCTACCTACCTCGGAAGGCAAGGACACGGTGTTAGTGGTGATAGACCGACTTACCAAATATGCCCATTTCATATCATTGACTCACCCTTTCACAGCTTCTCAAGTAACGAGGGCCTTCCTCGACACAGTTTATAAACTACGCGGGTTGCCCAGGACAATATTGGCAGACAGGGATAAGGTGTTCACAAGTCAGATGTGGCAAGAGTTATTCAAGTTGATGGGAGTGAAGCTACTGACGAGCAGCGCCTACCACCCATAAACTGACGACCAATCTGAAAGGCTCAATTGATGCCTCGAGACATATTTACGGTGCATGTGTTTCCGCCAACCGCACAAATGGCACAGATGGCTAATGGCGGCCGAGTGTGGTATAATACCAACTACCACAGTTCATTAGGGACCACACCGTACCAGGCTCTTTGTGGGCACTCGCCAACCAATGGGTTGGTCGTCAACCTGGGCATGGAGATCTCACCTTCGGTACAAGAATGGGGAAGGGAACAGGGGAGGATGACACAACTACTGAGGGAAAAACTACTACAAGCCCAAAATCGTATGAAACAAAATGCCGACAAAAGAAGAGTTAATAAAGAGTACAAGATATGGGAGTATGTGTACTTGAAGCTGCAGCCTTACAGGCAAGTGAGCGTGGCCATCAGAATCAACTTGAAGCTCTGCGCTCGCTACTTTGGGCTTTTTAAGATCACGGAGAAGATTGGGCAAGTCGCTTACCGCCTGCAACTACCGGAGGGGTCTAGAATCCACCCCGTGTTTCACGTGTCGCTGTTGAAAAGGGGTCCCCCACCGAACGTATCCGCAACCGCCAAAATGCCCGTAGTTGGAGGAGATGGCCAATTGCTCGCTCGGCCAGAGAAGATACTAGAGAGGCGCATGGTGAAGCAAGGCAATAGGGCAGTGAACCAAGTCTTGGTGAAGTGGGAAAACTTGAGCGAAGGGGCGGCCACGTGGGAGGACTACTGGTTATTGAAATCCCAGTTCCCGGACTTTGATCCTTGAGGCCAAGGATCGTTTGAAGGGGAAGGAGGTGTTAAGCCTGGAGAAATAAGTAGTAGTTAGGAGTAGAGGAGGAAAGTAGCAGTTTTTTAACACAAGCAAAAGAAGGTAAGTAAACAATAGCAGTTGGAGGGGAGCCATTTTTGGCAGGGAAGGAGCTAGGGCAACCACACAGCGAAGGAGAAGAGGGCGACAGAATCTAGAGGCTTCGGTTGGGGTGGACTGGAGGAGGAAGCTGTGGAACTACTTATATCCGCCAAACGGGTCGGGCGAGCAGGATGTGGGCGGGTGATCCGAAGTTCCCCTTCACACCGGCCGCCAGCCAAGGGAGCCCACAACCCTCACAATGCCGGCCCAGAGGCCTAAATTCATCGTAATTACTTTTTTCCAGTGTACCCCCCAGAGATGTAGCAATTTATGTTTTTCTATAGCATACTAGGTAGTATATATATAGATACAATGTAATAGAAGAAGATACAATGTAATAGAAGAGAACATGAATGAAATATTACAAACTTTCTTTCCGATTCTTCTTCTCCTCTTTCGTCTTATCATCTCCCCTCACTGTTTTTCTTCCACCCATATCTCACCAAATCCCAACTCGAGGATACCATCATCCTTTCCGCCACCCGGGCCTCAGAGAAGTCTCATCACAGGCGGGTGCGGGTCGTCGGGGTCTTTACAGTTTATCCAGTCTGTAATCCGTTCGGTAATATAACATTACAGATTGTGCAAGATTATATCGAAAATATTACCGAGGGAGGAGCCAGTATCTCACATTACTGAAGGAGGGTAATATTGCATATAATTTAAATTATAATTTTAAATTTTATATTTATACTAAATTTTAAAATTTTAAATTAAAATATTAAATTTTATATTTTATTCAGATTTTAAATTTAAATTTAAATTTAAAATTCAATTACAAATTATATTAAAGCTATAGTTTAATAAAAAATAATATTAAATTTGATCACAAGGGCAATTTTGAAATAGGCTATTTATTATTGTCAGAATTACTGAATTTATAATACGAACCAAATATAACAATTCTATATACAATATAATTTAATATTATATTACTGTTTTAAACCAAACGCGGTAATACAAGATTAGTAGTAATCCGGTTCAGTAATTTCAGTTATTTGGTTATGTCGACATAACCTGTAATGCTATATAGTGCGAATTAAACGCTCTCGTAATGTATTTGATCATTACCGTTTGTGGCATCACATGTAACCCTTAAAAAAGGGTAGAATATAGGCCTAGTGTTGTCAATCGACCATAATGTAAGGTTTTATCGACTTTTGATTTAATAGCTTCAGCTCTTCAAGAAAGTTAAATTTGAGACCGCAAGGTGTAAATGGAAATAGGTTCAACAGCGAATCAAACCATTTGGGCTTTACTGCATCAGATTGATCAATTTCTTTTATTTTTGTTGTTGATAATTTAAGTATAAAAATAGTAGTAATCTTAAGAGTAGAGGTGAGAAATAAGGATTTAAAGAACTATTTGAGTTCTCTGCTTATCATGCGGAGACCAAATTGGTGCATATTGTGGGACTTAGATCTAAATACAATGTCTCCTAGATACTTAGGAATAAGCTCTTAATATTACTTTTAAATTGACTTGTTTTGATAACATTGCTTTACAAATAAAATAGTAGTTGAAAAGTATGAAATGCTGAGAGTTTGTTGATTCTCATAGACTGAGACTAGTACTAAGATTTCGTAAAGATCTGTAACCTGAAACTTCACAGTGGGAGAATCAAAATATTAAAATAAGAAAAAGAAATTTTAATGATCAAATCCTCTAGCCTTGCTGAAATTTGTAAATTAATCTATATTCAAATAAAGGGCATTTGGTTTGCGTTATGTATGATTTCTAAATAATAAAAGATTAAAACAAATTATATGCATAGCAGGTATGTTACTGAAATTTTTTTAATTTTTTGTATTAGGTTCATATATTTGTCTCATCAATGAGTATTAGGGATATAAGATTATTGTGCTTGGTTTAATACTAAAACTGCAGCCATTTCGACAGTGATATACATAAGTTTTCAAATTTATTTCTATACTTACTTAAAATCATATATATATATATATATATATATATATATATATATATATATATATATATATATATATATATATATATATATATATATAGTAAAGCTTATATGCTTTGAAAAGTATAAGACAATCTATACTTGTGAGTTTTTTACTATTGTATTTGTATTGAAATTTGAGTTTTTTATTTTATTTTTTTCTCTTTAGTTGACTTTGCATAAGCACTAATCTCAATACAAATTCAATAGTAAAAAATTCATAAACATAGATTGTCTTGTGCTTTTAAAAGCATATAAGCTCTGCTATATATATATATATATATATATATATATATATATATATATATATATATATATAATTGAGTTTCTATGTTTTTTAAAGTACTAAATTATTGGTGTTTGTAGTTTTTTGACCATTAGATGAAAAAATGTACAATTAGAATAATAATTAGCCACTTAGGTTTAGTGGGTGGTTGGTGGAATAATAAGATCTAAGGAATGGAATTAATCAAAGGTTATATCTAATAGTGAAAAACTTGCAAGCATCAAGTGCTTGGTAATTTTATACGCATAGTAGTCAGATATATATATATATATATATATATATATATATATATATATATATATATATATATATATATATATATAAAAATAAAGTTTATATATTTTTAAAAGTATGTAAATTTTTTATCATTGAATTTGTATTGAGATCCGTGTTATTGTACTTTTTTTTTCTCTCTCTTTAGTTGATTTTACAAGAACACAAATCTCAATATATATATATATATATATATATATATATATATATATATATATATATATATATATAGTTAGTGGGGCTACTATGCTATCGATTGCACCAAGCATTTGGTGATATCAACCCCTTTTATTATTTTCATCCGTTAGATTTTATTATTTTTCCAGCCACCCATTAAACCTAAGGAGCCTACTATCATCTCAACCACACATATTTTAATTCAACGGTTAAAATCTTAATAGCACCAATGATTTAGTGCTATTAATAGCATTCCAGCTTAGCTCATATATATATATATATATATATATATATATATATATATATATATATATATATATATATATATAATTGGAGCTTATATATTTTTAAAAATACAAGTCCAACTATATTTGTAAATTTTTTACTATTAGATTTGTATTGAGATACGTGCTATTGTATTTTCTCTTTTTCTATCTTTAGTTGACTTTATAATAGCACGGATCTCAATACAAATCTAATGATAAAAAATTTATGGATTTGTACTTTTAAAAGTATATATATATATATAGCGTAGGGCTGCTATACTCTTATGAGTATAAACTCTTTTGTACTCATAACTTTTTCACCATTTGATGAAGGGATGTGCGGTTAGGATGATAGTGGTTCCCTTAGGATTTAATGGGTTGTTGGTGAAATAGTATAAATCCTAGAGACTACTATAATCCTAACCGTACATTTTTTTCATCCAAGGGCCGAAAACTTATTTGTACGAAAAAATTTTACTCATAAGAGTATAGTAGCCGGACTCATATATATATATATATATATATATATATATATATATATATATATATATATATATATATATATATATATATATATATATATATATATAAAATTGAAAGTATCAAGTCATTGGTGTTACTAGGTTTTTAGCTCTTAGATGAAAGGATGTGTGATTAGAATGATAGTGGGTTTCTTGAGTTTAGGAGACCACTATCATCATAACCATACATTCTCAAATCCAAAGACAAAAACCCTAATAGCACCAATGACTTGGTACTATTGATAACATATTAGCAACCAATCGCTCACTAAACTCTAGAAGACAACTATCATCCTAACCATACATTCTCAAATCCAAAGGCTAAAATCCTAATAGTACCAATTATTTGGTACTATTGATAGCATATTAGCCTAGTTCAATATATATATATATATATATATATATATATATATATATATATATATATATATATATATATATATATATATATATATATATATATATATATATAGAGTCCGGCTAGAATACTATCGATAGCACCAAGCAATTGGTGCTATCAAGTTTTCTGCCGTTGGATGAAAAGATATGCGGTTGGGATTATAGTGGTCCCCTAAGATTTTTACTATTCAACCAACCACCTAGTAAACCCTAGGGGACCACTATCATCTTAACCACACATTTTTTAATCCAAAGGCTAAAAACTTGATAGCACCAATGACTTTGTGCTATCGATAGTATTCTAGTCTAGTTAAATATATATATATATATATATATATATATATATATATATATATATATATATATTGAACTAGACTAGAATACTATCGATAGCACAAAGTCATTGGTGCTACCAATTTTTTAGCCTTTGGATTTAGGGATGTGCGGTTAGGATGATAGTGGCCCCTAGGGTTTAATGGGTGGTTGGTTGCATACTAAAAATTCTAGGGAACCACTATAATCTAAACCGAATATCCTTTCATCCAAGGGCTAGAAACTTGATAGCACCAATTGCTTGGTGTTATCAATAGTATTCCTGCCGGAGTCTCTCTCTCTCTCTCTCTCTCTCTCTCTATATATATATATATATATATATATATATATATATATATAGTTGAGCTGGAATGCTATCAGTAGCAAACTGGTTCGGTTGCCACTCATTTGTTTTCGATGATGGAGCTTTCAAATCGATAATCGGCACAGTTGATAATGATTTAGACCATTGGAAGTATCTAAAAATTAAATTTTAATTTTTTTCTATATCATTGACCTAATGATCAAAAGATTATAAATTTATAATTTTAATAGTAGATATAAGTCTTTTGCTTGTTTGACGGTGTAAAGTGATCTTAATTAATTAAATTTTTATTAGAATTTTTTTAAAATTTTTTAAAACAAGATATATTCTCTTGATCTTGGTTACAAGACTTCTATCATTACTTTTTGAAAAATATTTATTTTCAGCCGTTCATTTTTTTTGTCCACTTGATAAATAAAAAAAATATATTAAGAAAGCATAAAATTTAATTTCTAATAGTTTAAATGATCTAGATCATGTTTAACGATACCGATCGTCGATTTAGAAGCTCAATCATTGAAAACAAATGGATGACAACTGAGCCGGTTTGCTACTGATAGCATTCCAGTCTCTCTCTCTCTCTCTCTCTCTCTCTCTCTCTCTATATATATATATATATATATATATATATATATATATATATATATATATATATATATCCACCATTAGAATTTAATAAAAAACTAAATAAAAAATAAAAAAATAAATTCATAAATTCATGGATCATTATCTCTACTTGAAAAGTAAAAAAGATATTTTAAAACAAAATAAAAAGAAGGATCATAAAATAAAAATATATTGCCATATGGCTATGATGTAGGCAGTGCGGCCATGGATCTTGCCACTCGGTCATGGTCTATGGCCGTGCTGCCATGATTTATGGCAGTGCGGCTATTTTAGACAGTAATTTTTTTTTTGAAAATAATGAGAGGGATGTAGACATTGATGAAGGAGAAAAATAAAAAAAAATAGATAAAAAAGATAACTGTTGTGAACGGAGAGAGATAAGAATGGGGAAAAAGAGAATGAGAAAATAGGGAGAATGAAAAGTGAAAGGACGGTTTAGGGGGTTCTAAGTACAATTTAAAAATTCTGTTTTTTTTTTCTTTTTAATTTTTCGCACTCGGAAATAAAATATATCTATCTCCTTCAATGTTAATAAGATTCTTTCATTTTGAAAAATTTTATTTTTTTCGGAATGAAATATTTCGAACCGAATTATTTAGCTATGTTAACCAAACTAAATTTTCAGTAATTTTTGACAGATTACGCGAACCACAGAGAGCCCATCTAAAAATATATAAATATCATTATCTACTCAATAGTAGCTTCTCACTTTTTCCCACTATTCTCAGCAACTCCATCAACTGAAAATAATACCAATTGTGAACTTATAATGAGATTTACAGAAGAAAAAAAAAGAAAAAAACAGGCACAGAATTATCACCCAAAACAATCTGAGAAACCAGAAGCAGTTAGTCCCCAAATGCTGCAAACCACAAAGAACCAAACCCAACAAGAAACATAAAATTCCTAAAGCAAATGCACAATGCACGAATCACTCTGCCTCAATCCTATCAACAATGAAAAGTTAGTCATTAAATGCCAAGGACCCAGAAACAAACATTCATATCCAATCTTCGACGTTCTCGGCCGCTGAGTCCGTCCGACTGACAATGCTTATCCCCTTTAGCTTCTCATCTTGCATCATCTCTGCTCTAACAGTACTTTCTCCGTCAACTTTCATTCTTTCTCCATCATTACAATTCGAATTTAAGTTCAAGCCATCCACAGCACTAGTCGAACCGATTACGAGGGTGATGCTGTCGCGAACCGACCGAGAAGTGGCAGCTGGCGGCGGCTCGTCAGTGGTGGGATTTTCTTCGAAAACCGGTCTGAAAGGGCTTAAGGTTACGTCGCAAGATTTAGGAGGAAGCTGAGGATTTTGATGGCTGGTTTCATGCGAAGGTTTCATTTCGGGAACAGATGGTTCTGAATTCGGTTCCTTTCTTCCTCTAAGAGTCCTCAGCATGAGCAGCTTGAGAAAATTCATCACTTGTACAGCATACATCAATGCTGTGAAAGGATCTGCCATCTGCAAAACAAAACATAATTAAGAAAATGATGGAGAAGATGCCCCATCTGCACAAACTTGTGTTTAAGCAGAAGATTATCTGGAGGATTTTAATCACAAAGATCATGTCAGGGCTTTTGCTGAAACAGCTCGATGCAAACAAAGAGTTCTTAGGTTCTCACCTTGGTCATGTTTGGAGCAAATACCATTGCAACATTGTGTGCATTCATCTTGTTGATTTGTTCTTCTTGAACCACATCCGCCATCAAGTTTATTGCCCAGTCAAGTAAAGCGGCTTTCGTCGGCGGCAGAAGCCTGGCGAGCTGCGCACAATCTTCTTCTGATTGGCATTGCATTACTCGCTCCGGCGGGAGAGAGTCGAGCACTCCGGTAGGAAGCTCTCTAAACCAAGCCTGGAAAACAAAGAGATTAAATGAGAGATTAAAATCGCAAAGAAAGCATAATGGAAACTACCATAGTACATTAGATTACTACTCTATCATCCTTGGACTATGTTTTATTCATAAGATGGTGATCAATTTAATGAAGTAGGATGAGATCATTGGTCAATTTACATACTGTGCCTTACAAGTTACAAGAATAGAGGGGCTAAGTTTTAATTCAAACTTGCCAACTCTTTATTAGGAGAGATACCCAAGTAAATTCAAACTTGAATGTAAAATTTACTAATTGGGACAGTAGAGGCTCACTTTACAATTCACAAAGCCTCAGAAAAGCATCTTCCTTCATTTGATTTCAAATTTGCATTTCCTATAATATGTTCAAACTCTTGCACTAGTATTCATTTGAAATTCAAAATGTAAATTTTGAATTTAAGTTTAAATTTAAGTTTGAATGTTTTAATTTGGGGTCGTTGAATCGTTGGTGCTAACCATCAATCCAAAAAACTCGAGTCGGTAGAAATACGTAATGAATTCATTTAAAGCGTACAGATCTAGTGATTCGACTCAACCAGTCTCACGCCACTTCGAATATAACTCGATCCAATACAGTCTCATGTCATTTCGAACGTAACTCGACCCAATCTAATCTTCCGGTCCCTTTAGGTCAACACGGGGTAAGTTGTTAAATAGGTGTTTGATGATGATTACCTTGATTAGGCCTGCCAAACAATGAACATCAATACCATCAGGAACTAGGCCGCTATTCAGCTGTTCTCTCACATACTCCTCTTGGCTATTCTCTGCAGTGATTCTGAAAATACCCTCTTCCTGTTGATGTATGCTGAGATTAAGATGAACGAACTCACAGGAACATCATAAAAATCCAGGAAATTAATTAGAGTGCAAAATTAAGTACCCGAAGGCCGCCTTGGTCGTAGAGGCGTCTTTGCATTAGCAAGAGTATTGTGGGTATGCTGTTTCCTCTCGAGTCATAGGAACACTGCATTGATTCCGTCGAAACACCGAATACATTCGCACTGCACCCAAAAAAAAAAAAAAAAAAAAAAAAAAAAAAAAAGAAAAAAAGAAAAAGGAGTCAATATAATCTGATATACATTTGGAAGAAATAATAAATGTACATCTCAAATGGGGTGTACATTTTACATCCCATCCATATAAATTTTACCGGTCACTTCGAAATGACCGGTAGATAAATTCTCATCCTTGAATAAGATGGGATGTATGATATACATCCCTTTCGAGATGTACATGTAGCATTTCTCATAGACTGACGATTTAAGAAGGCTAGTAGCCTAACTTTAATAGGACGAGAAGGCTAGTAGCCTAACTTTAATATTAGTATTAGTAATACCACCTGGCGCTGGGGACGCGGCGGGGGACGTCGGGCAGGAACTCGAGGGGGAGGCCGAGGAAGCCGTGGAAGCGGTCGAAGGTGACGTGCGCCACGTGACGCACGTCCGTCGGCCACCCGATCTCCATCGCCTCCCTTCCCTCTTTCTCCTCCGCCACCTTCCGCTCTGATCACCTCCGATCCACCCTCCTCCTCCTCCTCCTCCTCCTCTGATCTCCCTTCAACCTCCTCTTCTTCTTACACTGCTACTTTTACTTCTACTACTTCCACTGCGACTGCGACTGCGACTGCGCTCTCTCCTCTCCATCTCTCCCGTCGACCCATCGAACCCGCTTCGATCGCCACCGCCCGAATCGTAGCAAATTGAGGGAGTTGGGTGGGAGGAGGAGGGGGAAGAAGAGGTGGTGGTGGGGGGACCGAATGGAATAGAAAATGGGGGGACGTAAAAGCTAGCAATTATGGGAAAACGATAAGGGAATTTTAGGGTTTGTTTAGGGGGGCATTCAAAAAGATAAGGGAAGAGTAGGGCCGAAGGAAGGAGGGAGGAGGTGGTGCTTGTGGTGGTGGAGGTGGAGGTGGAGGTGGTGGGACGTGAGAGCCATAAATGTTGTTTCATAATAAATAGAAGGAAAACGCTAAATTACACTCTTGACCCTCAGACTAGCACGCGTTTTATATTTTGGTCCTCACTTTTTGTTTATTACAATAATTTTTGTCTCCAACTAAGTCCTACTCACTTTTGGTTTATTACAATAATTTTTGTCTCCAACTAAGTCCTATATATATATATATATATATATATATATATATATATATATATATATATATATATATATATTAATTGATAGAATAATAATTAAAATATTATATAATTATTTTTATATTAATAAAATGTTAAAATTTAGTTAACTAAATTGATAATTTATAAATTTTGAGCAAAATATTACAATGAATAAAAATTTAATGTTCAGAGTGTCCTATTAACCTAATTATTACATCATATTTGGCCCTATCGACCGTATGGATAGAATATCTATCCTAATCGCATCAACATGACTAGTAAAATAATTTTATTTATAGAATAAGTGGAATGTATGATTTACATATATTTTTTAATGTATCAATAACATTGCTTAAAAAAATACTATTTATACACTTTAAGGCCCGTTTGGATTGGGGTTAGAATAAAAAATAGGAGGGATATCTTCCTTGTTTTACCAAACGTATCAGAAATTATTCGGTACAGTAGTTTCAGTACAAATAGAATAAGCTGAAACAATCGTTATTATCCATTATTTTATAATTTTTTTTTTTTACCAAACTACTCCTCCCTCCTTTCTCTCTTCTCAATACACTCTCATCATCACAAATCTCTCTCTCCTCTCTCTCTTTTCCTTTTTCCCAATACACTCTCATCATTACAAATCCCTCTCTCTCCTCTCTCTCTTCTTAATTTAATTGGATGTTAAATTAAATATTATTTTCAAAATTTTAAAAATTTTATTTTGATTTTAATTTTATCATAATTTTTGTAAGGCTTTAAATTTTGAAATTAGAAAATGCTACTTGTACACCCCATTTGGGGGTGTACATCGCACACCCCACCCATCCAATGGGTGGGGTGTGGTGAGGGGTCACTTCACAATTTGTGAAGTGACCCCCCCCACCCTTAGATGGGTGGGTGTAAGATGTACACCCCCTTTGGGGGTGTACATGTAGCGTTGCTCTTTGAAATTTTATATTCGAAATTTTAATTTTAATTTAAACAAATAAAATGTTAAATTAAATATTATTTTCATAAAATAAAATTTGAAATTTGATTTCGATTTTGATTTTGATTTTGATTTTGATTTTGATTTTGATTTTGATTTTGATTTTAATTTTAATTTTATCTTAATTTTTATAAGGCTTCAATCCATTAATTAAAACGAAGAAAGTAAAAGTTATTATTTGAAAATTTAAAAATTTTATGTTTAAAATTTATAATTTAAAATTAATATTATAAAATTTTAAATTTTAAAATTTAAATGTTGAAATTTTATATTTAAAATTTTAAATTTAATTTGAGAAAATAAAATGTTAAATTAAATATTATTTTAAAAAAATATAATTTGATTATGATTTTGATTTTATCTTAATTTTTTTAAAGCTTTAATCTATTAATTAAAACGAACTAATTAGATTTTAACAACTTTTATCACATATTAAATCTTGAGGGCAAAAAGGCAAATTATCCTAATCTAATCTCTTTATTCTTCTTATTCTTCATTCTCATATCAAACATAAAATCTCTTATTTCTGGAACCGAACCAAACGCTTTTTCGCTCTTGTTTCGTATTTTATACCTATCCTCAGAATAGCTAGTTCCGGCTTATCTCGTTACCAAACGGGCTCTAAATGGGATGTACGATGTACGTCTCATTCATTTCAAGATGGGATAAATTTTATCGGTCACTTCAAATCTCCGACCAGAAATAAATGGGATATATATCGTATATTAATTTCAGAATATACGAATAGCATTGCTTAAATTTTAATTGTTAAATATATCATAAAATATATGAATTTATTCACACAAATTGCCTATTATTAGTCAACTGTTAACTTTTCACAATTTGTACTGCTATGCCAGTTCTCATGAATTTAGGTTATACGTTCCTCTAGAGCGATATGTCAATATTTAATCAACTAAATTAAATTATAAAATTTAATTATAAATTTTTTTTTAAAAAAAAATATATAATAAATTAAAATTTGAGAACTAAAGTATTAACTGCTTCATAGTTTGAGGATTTAAACAAAGATTTAACAGAATAATAACAAAAGTAAAGCATTTGATGCTAAAACTAAACATGATTGAGAACTTAAACAAAAAATTGGATAGTTATGAAAAAAAAGGAAAATGTTATTTGTATACTCTTTTTGGAGTGTACCCATCCAATGGGTGGGGAGTGGGGACGGATAGTGAGTTGTGAAATCTGTAAAAAACACTTCATTTTTTGATGAATAAAATATAAAATATATATATTTTTTTGGATGTACAAATATCATTGCTCTAGTTATAAATACGAGAATAGTACACCTCCCTTCCGAACCACACGATTTAGAACATACATTCCAATTCATCCTGTTTTCAATCCAAACAAGTGCGATGACTCGCACAATATGGCGAATAGATAATATAAACAAAATTATAAAATGTTAATAAGTTTTATATTTACATTTTATTAATACACAATAAAGTATATCGAGTTAATTCTATACGCAATATGTATAATTAAACTCAATCATTAAAAAATAAAATTATAGTCAGAAATTTAATACAAATTTTACTAAATTATAAAGTTTTGAATAAAATTTTTTATTATGGTGGCAAAACAGCATCGAAAAAATATTTTCAGTATTTTTTTTTTGCACAAACAAAATACATATATTTCTTTCTGTTATTTTTTCCGACGTAAATATCCGTAAGAGATGCCATTAGGCCAACAAATTTGTTTTCTTATAGATCTAAAGAAAAATTAATGGTAGAAAAAAAAATAGAATATATAGAAGAAAATAAACTAATCATCTTCAGTCTTGATAATAAAAAATAAAAATACTTTAAATTATAATAATTCTTGATTTCTAGAATTATTTAAAAAAAGTGAAGATATAAATAAATCAACAACAACAATAATAAACTTTAAGATTTTTATCCTCAAATTTCATGCTAAAACTTTAAGCTTAGTTGAAAGGTTACAGCCGAAGGATCATAAATCCAAGTATAACAAAAAGGAAGCTAAATTAAAATTCCTATGCCTATTAACAGTTAAGAACAAATTCTAGAGAAGAAGAAAAGATTGAGAACGGTAAGGACTTGATCTTAAAGAACAAATTTATTCTATTAATAATTGAGGATAAAAAGGGATAAAAGATGAATATATAATCTCATTAATTAAATAATTAAAGATATGGAAAAAAATCGGCTTCAAAAAAAAAAGATCGGAAAAACTGGGAGAATTATCCCTTTAGCAAAGAAGGTGTCAAGAAAGACTTTTGAGTCTATCATAACGCCAGTATGCGATATCGACCGGGTTGTAACCTTTGTGTCGAGGGTGAAGGATCTAATCCCAACCCTCTTCCATCGGAAAGTCCCTTCTATCCAGTCCCTTTTCTCGGACCTCCCGCTACTAATTGATCTATATTGTCCGTGTATCCAGGTGCTTCTCACCCCACTCTTTTCTTTTATTCCAACCAATAATAATTGCCTTCAAACTCCCTCTCTGCTTGGTTTAACCAAGGATCTCTGTATTAATATCTGTCCTCTGCAGGCCTTTACAAGATCTCCATGTTAGTCTAGTCGGTTGGTTTGTCGCCTTATCAGTGCTTTCCTTCCCTCTAGGTTACACGGTATGTATGGGGAAACCCAGTTTGATCCTATTTTGGCTCTGTCTCCCTCATTCAGCCAGGTAAAACCTTAGTAGCCATTCTAGGGAATTTGATCCTTTTAGTGGCTCTAAGGGTTGTGTCTTCTATCAGTCAGTTGAGAGCAATCTCGCTGGTAGAGGGCACATCCCTGGTATCTGAGACATCTTCAATCACCAGTTGGTGTCTTAGATTCTAATCTTTTGGTTAGATTAGTGAGGGAGGGGGATCAGTGGCGTAGTGTGTATGATCGAGAAGAGGAACCTTTTAATTAGTCACACTCAACTCTCACACACACAACACTGTACAACCTTGATTACGGACTGATCGGTGACGATTGTTATACACCACCGAATACAGCTTATTATGGTGTGTTCAGACCATAGTATGTCTGTCCCTGCACACTACCGGCAAAATACATAAAGTAGATATGCAAACAGGAACCAAGAAGCGCAGTAACATAATTTGAGTATCGTTGGCTAAGGTGACAAGGGACAAAACCACCTTTCGGCGGCTCGTCCCAAATCAGAGCTCAACCAACTAATACTGCCACTACTCACCACAGAGGCTTGCCTAAAGGAAGAACCCTTTCAGGAACCTCCAGTAGAGCCGACTCTGACCAACTGTTAAAGGTTGATCAAAGTCACCTCGTGATAAAGTAGTTATAATCATAATTTGAGAAACTATCATTAGACCAACCCTCTTACTAGGAGTGAATATTACATACTATAGACTTTTTAGTCCTGGAACGCCTATGATTTAGTAGGTTATGTGGAATAGTATTTAATCCAAGAGCTAAAAAATTTTTAGTATGCGGGACTCAATTATCCTTCATACGTTGAAAATGGGCCATAAAGGCCATAGAAGTCACCACTAGAAATAAGGCCACTAAGACCAAAAAGTAGGCAAGTATATACCAGAAAAAATCACTAAAATCTAAAAAAAGATAAAGGCATCTAAATTTAGGCTAACCACCATCTAACTAGTTGGTATCCATCGTGTCATTACCATCCGTCCGTATACCACCTCTATCTTTTGTCGTATCTGATGTCTAGATAGATAGTTGAGCCCCCGTAGCAAGACCCTGTCCAATGTATGGCACATGAGCAGTATAGAAAGCACTCGAGGAACCGAAGAAACTATCTCCCAATGAAGAGAAAATCTACTACTTATGATGATAATTCTCATAGAAATTCTCTCAACATCTTATATTCATTGGAGTCATTCATTTGTATATGTTTGGAATGACTGAAAGGAGCTATGTATATAGTCATGCAAGCGGCTCCTTTGTACATCCTCAAAAGAGACTAGAGAAAGAGGCATATCCACGGCGGGGTACGTCACCTCAATCACAAATGCGTAAGGATGGTTTCCTACCACATTAGACATCTTCTCCAAACTTTGATCAATTCAATTTCTTGACCAATAGTGAGGATTACAAATGCATAAGGATGGTTTCCCATTACATTAGCCGTCTACTCCAACCTATAATCAATTCAAAATCTCGATCAATACTAAGTTTAGATTTCACCAGCGTAGAACCATTATACTAAACTGCCTGATTAATGGTTTTTTTAAAGACCTTGGCATTCTCAATAGGATCAGCGTTGTTGATTGGTTGAGATTGCTTCATCTCAATCATTCTTGTTATCCCGAACTAGTCAAGATTTTGTATGCTAATCTTTCCTAATATTCTCGTCTCACGTACGAGGACTTGATCCATAATCTTTTTGGCATTCCTTTGGAGAGAAAGACACAGCATCATACTAACAATTGGCTTCTCAAATCAAACAACAAAACCAAAGTTAAGAGCCACCTTTGGAAGATAGCAACTTTACTCAAGATAACTCTTTAAGTTTTCTTTCTCTAATTGCTTAGCCAATCTCTTCATTGGGCAAATTATTATTTCTAAAAGTCATCATTGAACCGATATAGAGAAAAGATGGACCTTTTTTCTTCTCTACTCTCTTGAGCTAATACATTCTGCCATATCTACTACTGTTAAATCTCTACCCTGTGGATTTCTTCTCATTGCTATCTTTCTCCACTTCGATGTCCTTTGGAGGAAGGTGAGCACCCGAAGCTCAATACTAGGCAGGTCCATACAACTACAATCACGAATATCGAATTCAAGAAACTTCAGGATGGATCATGGGTCAGGCTGGACCAAGTGGAGGCGACGGCTGACGATGACGCCGGTGCCGACGATGACGCTCACAAAGAATGAATACAAATGTCGAGGCCAGTGACGGTGATGGTGGTAGCGGTAGGGTGATGTTCCCATCCATGGACATGTACTAGTTCCTTAGTTCCTTTCCGAGTCTCTTTTGAGGATGTACAAAGAAGCATTGGCACTCCCACCAGTTATATATACAAAGCTCCTTCCAATCTTTCCAGACATCTACAAATGAATTACTCCAATAAATAAAAAATGTTAGGCAAACTTCTATAAGGACTACCATTGCCAGCAACATGATTTCTCTTTATAGACAGATGGTCTCTTCGGTCCCTCGAAGTATTTTTTTTATGCTGCTTACGAGATGGTCTCTTCAGTCCCTCAAAAGTGTTTTTTATGCTGCTTACGAGCCTTAAACAAGGCCTCGCTACAAGGCACAAACATCGAGTGGCGAGACGAACACCAAGATGGCAATGGAGAGAGGTGGTGCACGGATGAATAGTAATGATAGAATAAACACTTGCCAGCCCAATGATGATTAGGCCTAATTTATAGATGTCTATATTTTTTTAGATCATAGTGATTTTTTTTGTATATACTTCTCAACTTTTCAGCTTTAGTGGTCTAATCTCAATAGTATATTGTTGAATATAAAAATACAAAAATACCGTTATCTGATAACTTAAGTTTTAGGAGAATACTAGTTATTTTATATTATTTAACACGGTATCAGAACAAGAGATCCAAAGTTCGTATCCCGCGAGATTCCTAGTGTTATTTAACTTCCACCCATTTAATTAAGTCTATATCTCAGACCTATTAAAATGTCTTGAATCCAGACGTGAGGAACATTGTTGAATATAAAAATATAAAAACATCAATCTCTGATAGCTTAAACTTTTAGAGAATAATGACTATTTCATATTATTTAACATATATATTACCAAATACCAAAAATGACCCCACAAGTAACTTTCTAGTTTCTAACATTTTAAACTCCAGTCGTCAAACAATTTCATTTTCAACAACAAGAGAGTTAATTAAAAAACTTAGTGGCAAAAGCCTGGAAATAGCTCAGGAGAGGAGAAACATAAAAAGGTTCCATTAGTTTCGATGACAACCTTCACATGAAGATCTGGTATTGTGCTCACTCCGATTGTCGTTGCCCCAACACCGAAATATCCTCGTACCTCTTCTGCAATAAGCACAAAAGAAATGGAATTAGTATGGCCAATTGTAGACCTAGTATGACACCAATCGATAATTTTGTTTGGACCAGACAAATTTGTATCTATAAACTATTAAAGCCGCATTTGGCATCAATATGTTTTCTTCTTTTTTATTTTTTTTTGTGAAGTTCTATATGGTTAAAGACATTCAGCCCTAACTTTCTTCAATTTTGTGAAGTCAGACTGTTTGGAAGCCCTATGTCTATGAGTTATCTTTAACCACAAAAAATCGTAGTGCTAACCTATTTCGTTTATTCAATTTTTTCAGAAAGAAAAAAAAAAAGGATGAGTTTGCAAATTGATCAATGATATGGAAACAAAATAACTTCGTCGCTACACACTTCTAAATACGAAAGTCATTTGTATCTCTTTTCCTGCATAACTCTTAGCACTCTTCACATGGTACAAATTGCACCCAACGATGAGATTAATTGTAGTTCATATGGTAGAGAGAAGCCAATATCATGTATCTTTATGGAAAAATTAACCAAGATGGGCTTTTAAGCAGATACTGGAGTTTCTACACTTTATGAGATATGTAATCAGTCAAGAAGTATGATATTGAACAAACGTGGATGAATAAAAACAAGTGAAAAGTTGTACATTATCCTACATAGTTTTTATATCTTCTTTTAATAGTACACCAAAGCAGAACTATGATTAGCACAGGGGAATCTGTCATCATGGTTATGAAAACAAAAGCTCAAAAGAGCATATATATATATATATATATATATATATATATATATATATATATATATATATATAGAGAGAGAGAGAGAGAGAGAGAGAGAGAGAGAGAGAGTCCCGCTACTAACCATGCACTTGGTGCTACCAAGTTTTCCACCGTTAGATCTACCCGTTAGAGATCATTTCCACTCCTTAGAATCATATTACTTCCCTAAACACCCACTAAATCCTAGGAGTCCACTATCGTCCTAACCGCACATCTCTTTATCCAAACGTCAAAAACCAAATAGCACCAATGACTTAGTGCTATTAATAAAATAGTAGCGTAGTTATATATATATATATATATATATATATATATATATATATATATATATATATATATATAAGAAGAAAAAGTATATTTATTGGGTTAAATAGCAAAAGAAAGGCGTTAAAGAGTCAATCAAATGAATATGTTGTAATGCAAAACCCAAGACTGATATGGATTGCATTGTAATGCTGCCTGAATAGTTTATATCATGTAGTCGTGAAGAAGACTGCAATTACTATTATGAATATTTGCAGTTTGTATCTGTACAATCATCTTATTCCAACATCTAAGAGTAACATGTCATTTCCAACCTGTACATTCTACCCATACAAAAGCAACTATACTATTCAATAAACTCAAGCACTACAAAAAAAATAAAAAAACAAAGTTGCAGCTGAAGAAGTATATACCAACTTCTACACACAACTGCTAGAAATTAAAAGTGACCAGAAATGACTCGTATTAACTTATGAAGAAACAATAGCCCATGAAATTGCCATTTTCCCTTTTGTAGAACAAATGGAAGGAAGATGACTCGCTTGTAATGGGGGGCAAAGAATCAGGCAGGAAATCAGCCATGAAACAAGATTCAAAAGTTGGGTAGAAAACACAAAGAAAACAAAGGAGAGTATAATTGTTTTGTTAACAGAACGTAGAACAATATAACTTTCCGAATATAAGACTCCCAAGGAAATTGTGATTTAGGAAATAGATATCAAGTGATAACCTAAAAAATCACGATAAGATGTGAACAAATCATGTAGTATTTCATAATCAACTTATGTTGGCTCCTACTTAACCAAATCTGCAATTAAAAGAACTTTATTGCAATTTATCACAAAGCAAAATACATAATGTCATAAAACATATAACAAGTCCAATTTGTAAAAAATAACCTTACGCAAGTCCTAAGAATGCAAACATTACTATTCATGTCCAAAGAACTATCACAGTAATAAGTGAAAACATTAATTTGTAATCTTCCGGTCCTTTCTTCATTTTCTTTTTCTAAAATATGGCATTCCACATATCGACAACTTTAATTTCCTAAAAATCGCATAACAATGAGCCAAATGTTGGAGATTTAGCCATGTGAATCAAAAAAGGTGATAAGCAGCTAAGCAAGAAGGACACGAACACGGACACAAAACACAACGCAATTCAGACACGGTGACTCAACAACTTCAAAAAATAAGAACACAAACACGACATGAACACCGCCAATAAAATGTAATATATTATTATAATAATATATAGTTATTATATATAAAATTATTAAAATATTTATTTTGCTAAAATATTGTTATATTTCTCATATGAATGAAAGGTAATAAAATGGTTAAATTACAAAAAAAACCCCTATAATATTCCGTTTTTTCACTTTACCCACTATCTTTTAAAAATCTACATTTTGCCCCCTCGTAATTACGGAATTGTGCATTTACCCCCCCGCCGTCAGCATTCCGTGAGTGAACCGTCAATTTCTTAGTGGATATACCGAAAATACCCTTCAAACCCCATTCCCTCCCCTGCCCCTTCACCGTTCGTCGGGGTAGCGCCGCCTCCATCGCCGGCGCCAATGGGAAGATGCTGTCACGCGCCGCTCCTTCCCGACCCCATCCTCCTCCTCGAACTCTGAACCACAAACCGGCGCCGCCGCCGGAGTAGCCGCCTTCTACGGCGGCGGCACTATGGACGGAGGAGTTCGGGTCTCGGGCTATTAGAGAGAGCGTGACCGCGTTAGAGAGAGAGAGAAAGAGTCGGAGGAGAGAGGCGGCAATGGGAAGACGCTTGTTCTGTGGACAAGGATAAGGGCATTATCCTCATTTCGCCTGTTCTGTTAACCCCGTTGCCCCCTAAAGATAATTCCGTAATTACGAGGGAGCAAAATGTAGGTTTTTAAAAAACGGGGGTAAAGTGAAAAAGTGGGATAATATAGAGGGGTTTTCTGTAATTTAGCCTAATAAAATTCTAATTGATGGTTCATATATTTTAAGAAAAAAAAATCTCCAACATACATAATTATTTATATTATCCGAAGGAAGTTTGTATGCATTCATCAAAAAACTAAAATATTTATCATCTTACATTATATATGCATAAACAAAAGTAATATCATTTTCTTTTTTTTTAATGGGATGCACCATGGACACGCATCAAACGTGCGTCCATAGCACGTCCGCATCGGAGACGAGTCTGACACGAACACCTGAGGCTTACAGCCGCGTCCGTTATAATAGATAAACAGTAACATAAATGCCAACAAAGTTTGGTTCACCGTGTTATCAAGGAATTGTATATTCCTCTTTCTATTCCATTCCTAATAGCAATATCTTTTCCAACTCTAGTTAAGCAGAAATTGTTTGCGATAGACAAAGGCCAAAACTTTTCCTATTCCAACCTTCTGATCACACCGAGATAACCTTATGGACAACATTATAAGAAAACTTGGAGACATGAGTAAGATAGTAAAATAGTTTCAATATATTACCCCAACATTATTGTAATCCCATATCTTGTGAACACCGTAGTCCACCATCTGCATTCAATAATGTCAGTTTAAGTAGAAAGCATGCAAAACAACACCATATAACTAACACAAAATAGGAAAGAAAGAATAAGAAAATCGCAAAGCCACATATTTCAACTTCTTTAAAAACCACATAAATAATAACGATTTTCAAACAGAAAGGAACCATTATTTACTATTTGCAAATCCCGCCACCCTTACCCTGTTACTCTGCAGCAATTGTAAAAGAACTTGAAAAAAGTGATTCGTCCTCCTCGTGGCAAAATTAGTCCAAAAGATAGAAATCTATGGAGACACCTGAACTACAGTCCATTTTGAAACACACCATCCAACTTTCTTTGTTTTTTTTTTTATTTACACCCCCGTCAACTTTTAATTGTTTCGATTTGAATTATTTTCCAAAGTTCAATTGGGGATTCATCGAAATTAATGGCTCTCTTAGCAAGAAGCCATTAAAAACTAATCCTGCAACTGAAAAATGCTAAGAATAATTAAATTTTACAGAATCACATTTAGATTTCACAAAAAAAAGACCCTTATTAATTCATGAAAATTGATGAGATGTCAGCTGAAACCTAAATAGATTATGGGTTTGTTTCAATATTGCCTATAGTTTCGGATTTCCCTATACATTTAAATATAATCCAAATTAAACACACAGAGAAGGTACAAGAGTTGTATTCTCAATTAAAACAAACCAAATGATAACATATTCGAATTCTAAGAACAGTAAAAACGAGAACCGATTAATTGGCACAAAGATCAGAGATTAGATCCACCTAACGATGATCGAAAGAAATACATAGTGTACGAATCTGAGCAAAGAGAAACCCTAAAGGCGATCAAATAAACATCAGAGAGAGAGAGAGAGAGAGAGAGAGAGAGAGAGAGAGAGAGAGAGGACCCGTTCGCCGAGGAAGGCACCGGCGACGACGAAGGTGACGTAGACGGAGTTGCGGCGCATGAGGACGCGGTAAAGCCCCTCCCAAAGGCCTCCGCCACCGCCGCCTCGTCTCGCCGCTGCCGAATCCATCGTCGTTATCTTCTCTGTGCGCTAGGGTTTGGTCCAGGGTTTCGTCGCTAGGGTTTCTTCGTCTTCGTCCTCTTTGAAGAAGGGAAAAAGTGGTTCAAGGTGTTGTTCCGTTGTTCAGAGTCACTTTTATACGGAAGCCCCTAACTATTTAGTTATTTGCGTTTGGTCCCTTGCCCCTTCAATTTCTTAATTACAAGTCTGAAAATTTTGATCAATTTTAAATTAGAATTAATACGAGCCGAATCTTATCCAGCCAAATTTTGAGCCCGAGTTCTAAATGAAACCTCAATAATCCTATTGCAATTTATAATTTATAATTTTAAACTCCTCTCAAAAAAAAAAAAAAATTTATAATTTTAAACTAAATTATAAATATTTTCTTTGCATTTTGTCTCGTATCTCAATTTACGCTCTTATATAAAAGTGGGGGTGTTGTGGCGGCCGCGGATATTGGGCGGTTGACCGGATGCTTACTATTGCATCAGATTGGGGGATCAGGGTCTACTTTGTGGATGAATTTTTCCCACTTCGAGCATAGTCGTGATCTAGTCCCGCTATATTGAGATACTTGTGACATGGTTACTTTACTCGTGTGGGTAGCTCTCCTCGAGTGCCACTCCGGAGTGTGCAGCTGTACCGGGTAGGTGCCGGTCAGTTATTGGTTCTTGGGTTCCTTACTACATCGGTGTTATGCATTGGCCGGCATACTCGATGATAGTGGCAGAGCAAGCAGTACCGGGTTTTATACCGGTCCATCTGATTGGGTTATATTGGCAGATGTTGTTACTGATGCATGTATACAGTCATTTTATTCGGTATTGCATTAGGGGCATAGTAGTGGTAGTTTCTCCTTATCGACAGTCTATTTAGCTTACCACTTTATTTTCCTTTTGCCTCTGGTAGACTTAGTGGGTACGTCGGATCTTGAGGATTTACCCACTAGGGGCTACTGTTTTATCAGTGGTTCTCACTCCCATTGTTGTTTCCCTCTTTCTTCCTTTTGTTTTGTAGAGCCTTCTACGGGAGCTGCGGGGCCGTCGGCGGCTGATCGAGATAAGGGGATCGCTGAGTAGATAGATCTTCTACCTGACAGTGTGTACATAGCTAGACTTCTGGGTGTACCCCCCATTTTTCTCGGACTGATGTATTTTTATTTTGGGTCTGGCTTTAGCCAGCTGATTGTATATTTTTGGTAAGCTGGGAGAGACTATTGTATTTATTATTCTTGTACTTTACTTTCAGTTCCAGTTTCTGTTTGAGATGTTGTAGTTTATAGTTCAGCTCTGTACTTGTGTTCTTTTATTGCTTATCTTATATCTGAGTAGGTTTTCGGCGCTTTATGTACGCAGGAAATTCCGTGTGCACGGCGGATCTATTGACGGGCCTGGGTTCTGGTTTACCCCTGGGGCGTGACATTTAAAGGCTTGGAATTCTTCTAGACTTCAAGAGGAATACGTGAGCACCTTTATTTGGGATTCTTTATGGTGATTTGTACAAGATCTTCCCTATTTTTGTGATCCCTGTGACAGAATGAGCTTACTGTTTTTTGTGTTGAACCCGTTGCGATGTTCAGCCTTTGGGAGCAGATTTTGTGGAGACCTTGGGATTTTTTGGAAATGTAAAAGTTTGAGCACATTCTTAGGATCAAGGTGAGCAACTTTCCTTTTGGTTCCAGCTCAAGATCACGTATGGTTTAGCTTCTACACATCAATGATCACGCTCGCTGTTTTTAGGACAGAATTGGACAACACCGGAGTAATCTTGCCTTCGCAGAATTTTTAGCACTTGTGGAAAGCTTTGTTTTGCTTCCTGGATGTTCCTAAGTTGGAGGAGAACTTAGGAACCAAGTTCGACATCGTTTCGTTGAGGTATGAGTTCAGATTTGGGCACCCGACTGCTATCGGAGCAGTTTGCTTGATTTTTGCGCCTAACCGAGTGTTTTTGCGATTATGCTTAATCTGGCAGGAGTTTTGGGGAGCTTTTTAGTTCGTTGGAACCATGGGAGCCTAAGGAACGTGCACGCCGAGTTTCGACTCGATCGGATTTCGGATCGCTATGTTCCAGGTGGATTGGATTTTCTTCGAAATCAGCGGACTTCTTATTACGTCTATTATAGTAGTTATCAGCATGCCAGTGGTAGTGCTTACTATTGATGTTATGATAGTTTTAGAGTTATAGAACTATGACTAGCACCCCTGTCATATACTGCATGATATATGACCAGACTCTAAAAAACTCTCAACTTGGGTATATTTTAGTCGCTTTCGGACCTTCTACCCTACTTGTATTTTCTTCATGATTTAGAGTTTGTCCTCGCCCTGGTTGTGGGTTGAGTGGTCGGGGTAGTGTAGGATGCATATTGCGCTCGTGCATGGGGGCTGAGTGAAGTCTAGTAGTTGAGGCTAGATCTTGTTCTAGTATCGGGAGCCATTTGGATAGACGGTGGTCCCAGGTCATCGAGTGTTTTCCGACCAATTTTGTTTGCTGTTGAGTTTGTGGTTGTGTGGAAACCTGTGAAAGCAGGACCTTGAACCTAGAATGTTTTTGGACATAAATGTTTTTGGTAAACTAATATTTTCTCTCCGAACTTCGAAAGGCCGCCGAAACCTGTTCTTATTTGATTAAGGCGAAGGCACTAGCCTTTCGGGGTTTGAAAAATAAAACTTTATTTTAATTAATTTCTTAAAAACTAAAATTTATTAAAATGAGTTTTCTTAAATCAAGATAGTTTTCTAAAAAATATAGCTATATTTTCTCCTCACTCGAAGAGGGGTCAAGTGAAAATGATTTTCAGAAATAAATATCATCTTTTCATATAAACCTCCTCACCCGAAGAGGGTTCGAGTAATCTGGGTTCTAAGGGCTATTTTCATATTTGGGTCGAGAATTACGGGCGGCTGTGCTTGAAACCTGTTCTTATTTGATTGGAGTTGTAGGCACCAGTCTTTCGAAATTTTTGGACCATTCTTTGTTGTCGGCTGGTTTGCTCTAGACCAAGAGTTGTGGTTGTGTCGATCTCCTTATACTGTGAGCTGGTATTTGAGCCGAGTTTGGATCTGGTTGATCCTGAGTGTGGACTATAGCCTGCATGAGCCTTATTGAGCTCGATTGTGATGCACTAATTTTCCTCGGTAGGATCGCTCCCCTCGAGTGTCGCTCCGGAGCTGGGCCTGTTACATGTTTTCACATGACGCCGATGCAGTCTTGGTGAGACGCCCTACGTAAATCCTGCCCGGTGTGGATGGTGGTAGTAGGTAGGTGTAGGCTTGACTGAACTCTATGAGGCAGTCATTGAGATTGGGTATTATCTTTAGCACCTCGAGATCGAGTAGTTGCATACTATTATCTGTTTCACCCATTGAGCATCGTAGATAGAGACATGCTAGTTGTAAATTTTATTCCAGCTTATCTCTTTTTCTCTTACAGTAGTTCTGTTATCTTATGCCTCTAGTAGACTTAGTGAGCAGACCATTGGTCTTGGAGACGGTACCTACTGAGAACTACTGATTGATGTAGTTCTCACACCCGCTGTGTTGACTATTTTACAGAGGCTTCCCAATCTGTTTCTGCACCAGCTGGCTTGTCAGATCGAGGTAAGGGAGTCGTGAGTTAGATCCCTACTCGTGCTATATTTTGGTGAGAAAGAGGTACCTCTCCTGATAGCGGGTTTTATCCTGTACCATGATTGTATTATTTTAGTTTCCTCTTTTGTTACTGACAGATGTTGTATTTGAGGTATATTGGGATGTATTCAGTGGTACAGTGGACTTGAGGTTTTATTTATAGTAGTTTTATTACAGCTCTGATATCTGCTAGTTATAGACTTTATTTTTGCAGATTTGATACTTCACCTATGCGTGGTTTCCCGTATGGGTGGCGGATCTGTTGGCAAGTCCGGGTCGCAGTTTCGACTCCGGGGCATGACAAGGATTGCATCAGCTACGCTAAGAGGTGTCAAGAATGTCAGTTCCACAAGCCGATCCAACGGGTTCCAGCTTCAGAGATGCACCCCATCATAAAGCCATGGCCATTTAGGGGTTGGGCCATGGACCTGATAGGCGAGATCCAGCCGAATTCGTCGGCAGGACATAAGTTCCAAATAGTGGTCGTGGATTACTTCACCAAATGGATAGAAGTGAGACCTACAAGGCAGTCCACTCAGAAAGATATCATCTGATTCATCGCGGAGTCAATCCTTCATCGGTTTGGTGTGCTAGAGACTATCACAACCGATCAAGGAACGATGTTCACCGACGATGCCTTCGTCCAGGCAAGGGAAATCAAGTTGCTAAACTTGTCCCCTTACTACGCCCGGGCTAACCGGCAAGAAGAGGCGATGAACAAGATGATCATAAACCTGATGAAGCGACACGTTGGCAAACACCCGAGGAAATGGCACGAAAAATTGTCTAAAGTTCTTTGGGTGTGCCAAACGACCATCAAGACCGCCATAGGGGTCACTCCTTTTCGTTTGGTTTACGGACATGAGGCCGTATTACCGGCCGAAATCATGATTCCGACATTAAGGGTTGAAAGACAGTGATTTGAGCAGCCAAGAATACAAGCTCTTAATGGATGAAGAGTCGAGTAAGGCGTGTGAAGTTCGGCTGAAAGCGCTCGACCACTTGTGAGCTTATCAGAGTCGAGTTCAGAATACATACAATAAAAGGGTAAAAGCAAAGTCCTTCAGCATCGGAGATCTAGTATCGAAACTGACGCTGCCCATCGGCAAAAAGAGCCGATTATACGAAAAATGGTCTCCTAATTGGGAGGGACCATTCCGAATCCGCCAAGTAGCAAAAGGGAATTCCTACTACTTGAAAACTTTGGAAGGATCGGAAGGCAACTAGCCGATCAACGGAAAATATTTGAAGCACTATCATACCTCGCTCTGGGAGGATGTGGAGTAAAAAGCAAAAAAAAGCTTCGTATTTCAATGAACCGATACATACGGGGATGATTGTGGACATCGGTATGCACGCTAAGTCTTTGGCTCAACATCAACAATCACCCGAACGATACATCAGGCGATTGCCGAGGGGGCATTATTGAGACCAGAATTTTCGCCACTTAAGAAAGTGACAGGTGGCATATACCATCGGCTAAAGACATCAGCCGACAGAAGAATGAGTCAACAAAGAGGGACCAGTGTCTTGGCTAAGATCGACCTCAGTCACGTGGGAGTGTGGCACGTGGCATGCGCTATCGGCTAAAGGCATCAACCGATAGGAGAAGTGGCCGACAAAGGGTATCGTCTCACTCGGAAACGACCTCGGCCGAAGGCAAATATTAAACCACCTTAGTCGAACGACGAAAAAGGCGGAGTCAAGGTTAATTCTCGCCCTATCGAGCCGTGGAAGGAAAGACCTTAGAAGAAAAGGGTATGAGATTTGGGTGCGAATCTTGTAACAGCTTCCGGAATGACAAGCAACGCCCAGCATTGGAAAACGCCGAAGATCACGCTTCGACGCGTCGATTAGGAGTTGAACCTAGACGAAAAACGGCTACTATCCCACTGAGGAGAATCGACTCAAAAGGAAGTAGTTGAGAAATTTACGATGATTCCCCTTCGATCACGATGATTTCTAAAATCGGTGGTTATACACATGGTTCGTAACTGTATAAATAAGAGAACCATCGAAGAAAAGGGGTCCTATAGTCTCGTAAGCCATGACCACCCCCTACTTTTTCATATCTTTCAATACCTGCATCTACCGCATTTTCTAGAAGTAGATTAATTTGTAATCGGTTCCCTGTTACTCTTATAACCCCACTCCAATCAATACAATTTCTTAATCAGCTTCTTAGTCGTGTCAAATTATTGTCTTCTCATCCCAATTCGCTATTCTAGGCAGAACTATGTCTATCTCCAAACCTCAGTTCGACTGATCTAGGCCGAACCGCCCTGAGAGTTTGATTGAGAAGAATCCGGCCGAACAGATCCCTCTTCAGTCCGATCGCTTAATCCTTTGACACACGACGCATTCACACGTAGAGGGTCACCTCAGGGGCCGACGGTCGGTGGTACTTTTCGGCCCCAACAAATAGTACCAAGACAAGTTGAAAAAAGGTGGTCCTTAGGGTGGTTGAAGTTGTAAGATTGCACCTCGTCGAGAGATATAGGACTAGCATTGCGCATATACATTCCAAGGAAAAAAAAAAAAACCAATGTATGAATTATTTTAATAGATACTTTTTTTCTGCAAGCGAAGTTACTAACGAAACAGTCATTTTGATCACATGTCTCACACACGATTGTATACCCTCAAAGCACAAAAAAAAAACTAATTTTTTCTTTTTTCTTATCTTAATTAAACATCAAAATTGTTAGAATAAAGAAAATATGCCTTTTTTGTGTTTTTGAAAGCTTTATAACATTATATGCAATAAAAGTGATCAAAATAACTAAATAATTAGTAACTTTGATGGTGAAGAGGGGCATATTAAATTATTTGACAAAGTTTAAAAAGATTAGTTGCTAAAAATTGAAAGTTTTAAATATCTATTTGCAGAAGTACTAAAGTGAAATTTCTTTCTTCATATATATATATATATATACATGTGTTTATATAGGATTAAATTGAAACTATTTTAAAAGTTGGAGGACCAAATTGAAACTTTGCTAAAGTATCAAGAACTAGTGGAGCAATTTACTCTCTGAAGCAAGTAATTCCGGAAAGTATAAAAGTTTTCAAGGGCCAAATTGAAATTTTGGTAAAAGTTAAAAATAAAAAGGTATAAGGGGTGTTGCGAGAATCGAACTCGCGACCTCTCGCACCCGAAGCGAGAATCATACCACTAGACCAAACACCCGATTTGATAAAATTGCGAAACACAATAAATTTATACAATATAAAATATATTGCACTATGAATTTTATTTCTTTTCTATATTATACACTATTTTATATATTATTTTCCCTACCCCATCGAAAAACTAAATAAAATAAGTATTTTGTCCTTAAAAAAGATATTTTGTTTAAAATTATTATAAATATAATATATCTTAAGTTTCAATTAATTGTACCCCTATAATATTGAATTTAAAACTAGACAAAAAAAATATTCATAAACTAAATTACAAACAAAAGTTGAGTAATTTTTGTATGAAAAATAAATTTATTAGTCCTAAATAATACCACACAATTATTTATAGTTAGTTAAAGTTAAATTTTAAGTTTGATTCATATATTTAAATCTAAATTTAAAATTTAAAGTTAATTCAATTTTGTAAATTTTCTGAAATTGTTTGTTATAGAAGACATATAAAAAAATTATTTATGGTACAACTAAATTAGATTAAAAACAAATCAAATTTAAAAATTAAATTAATTAAAAATAGACTCTATCACAAATAATTATTTAAATTTAACATACAAATTTAAAATTTAAAATTAATTTAATTTATAAATATGAAGTGCACATAGACAATTTGGGAGAAAGTTCAATGGTAGGGGAAAAATTAGAGTGTAATAAATAATATAGTTAATTAGAATTTTTGCTTATTTATTTCAGATAATTATTAAAAATTTTAAATTTATTATAAATTATGAAAATATTTTTAAAATTTTTAATTCTCATTAGTAAACTCCAAAAATTTAGAAATATTTGAAAATTTTTTAAAAATTAAAATAGACATTTTGATCAATCAAAAAAATATTAGATATTTTTAGAATTTTGAATGGTATATAAAATATTATTCATTATTATTTTTTTTTCGAAATATTCTGAAGCGCCCGTTCAAATTGGGTTATAGTTGAAGGGTTGCTTCTCAAAATGCCAATAGTTTAGGGGGTCTCTGTACATTTTTCACCTTCGTCCCAACACTACCACTATAGTGGAGACACTATAGTGGAGACCCCAAAAATGGCGGGAACAAAAGCAATCTAGGGTTTCCGCGTTTCTCTCCCCGCTTCCTCTACGGCGGCGATCGGGGGCGATGGGCTTCGCTCCGCCGCCGCAGTGGGCGTCGGAACCCTGCGTTATGGGCATCGACGAGGCGGGGAGAGGCCCCGTCCTGGGTACAAATTCCCCTCTCCCCCTCCCTTTTTCCATTTTGATTCGAGCAACGTTTTTTTTGGGATCTTCTTCGATCTGCGCTGCGTTCAGATTCGTGCTGCTGTGATGGGTTTCAGGTCCCATGGTGTACGGTTGCTTGTATTGCGCCCTCTCCTACCAGAAAACCCTAGCGTCCCTCAATTTCGCAGGTTCGGATTCTAGGTTTGAGTGGAAATATTTTGTTTTTGAATCATAGAATATGCAAGATCAGTTTTTTTTTTTTTTTTTTTTTTTTTTTTTTTTTCTCATTTTTTAGTGTGATCAATTTTTGTTGTATGGTTTGATTCTCATTTTGGTTCTGGATATTAGAAGTTCGGGGAAAATCTTTCTATATGGATGTTTATTTAGTTGATTGATTCTGTGGGCCTGTTTGGCTCTGCTGAAAGGTGTCTGCTGAAAGGTGTGGTGGTGCTTTTAGCAGAAGCACTTTATTTGTACATTCCTAGTAGTTTCTTTCTGGGGCAGACTCAGAAGCACTAAATTGAAGCTTCTGCATTTGAGGTCTCATTTCTGCTTCCAGCTGTAGCAGAATCTATATTTTCTTCTTCCTTTGGTTTTACATGTTATAGGATATTCTTCCATCAATAATCCTTATAACAAGTAAGAGGAACATATGCTGTTTTACTAAGGTTAGAGGCTGCATTAGGAGTTCCCTATTTTCGACAGAAGCTTGAACTTCACCATGATTATGCATCCAGTAAGTTACTGTTTCGGTGTTTGTACTAAGGCCTAGTTTGATAGTGTAGTAGCTAAAAGCACTGTTTTTATATTATAGAAGGCCTAAAAACTTTCAAAATCATTTTCAATCTTCCTTTCTTTTATATTCTAAAATTGTGGTTGCAATCGCCACCGGAGAAGCAGGTGGCTATTTAGTCACCACATTACCAACCTGGGCCTTAGTGCCTGTGTGGACCTGCTTCTTCTTCAAATTTCAGCTTTATTACCTTACATAGAATGTTGGGCTAATAGAAAAACTTAGAGCATTTGTTGCTGTGGAAAGCTAAAAATAAAATTGTGAAACTTAAAATGTAGAAGCTTTAATTTAGTGCTTCTGTTTCTGCTGCAAAGAGAAGCTTCTGTAGAAATTTCAATACGGTGCTTCTCCTAAACGCACTATCTTCTGTAGAAATTTCAATACGGTGCTTCTCCTAAACGCACTATTTAGGCAATACTTCATTGAATAGTACTGCATCCTACAGCCAGATCAAATATGCCCTTAATGAAGTGCTATTCTCTTATTCAGTTTCTATATTACCGTTGTCTCTGCTATAAGAAATTGTCACTAGTATGTTCATTTTTCATTCGGAAGGAGTTGGCATAACATAAATTTAGCTATCTACACATGAACTCATTGTCATTTGTTTTATCAAAATACCAAAAATGTTGTTAGTAAAATTGACCACTGTTTTTGGTTGAACCGGCTCATGATTGGATTTTCTTGACATCTTTGTGCAAGCTAACAACCCTGAACTTAGTTGGAAGCTTTTGTTATTAATATGTCGATTGGAAATACATAATAGCAGAACTTCCCAAACCTCATAGAAATGATTATGTTATGCCATTATTCAGGCAAATCTAGATTTTCTTTTAGGCCAATTTAACATTTCAGTGTCCTCTTTGTTAGGAAATAAATGAGCAGTGTATGATGAATAATGAAAAAATCAGCATCTAGAAGAAGGAAAACTTTTTCTAGTTAACTTCATCTAAAAAATATGAATGTAATTGATATGAATAGAAAAATGAAGTGTATTTTGCATTTACTCTGTAGTCTACAACCTTCCCAGTGTTACATTTACAAGGGCACTTCTGGAGGAGAATCAATGGTAGCTTCTTGATAGATAGTAGACTGATGATTTTTTAAATCCTATGTAAAGATTCGAAGACCTTGAAGGAGGAAAAGAGGGAGGAGTTATTTGAAAATTTAAAAGCAGATAGCTCCATCGGATGGGAAGTTGATGTCATTGATCCAAGGGAACTATCAGCAAAAATGCTACAGAGGTAGACAGTCAATATTTAAATTTTGCAGATATTTCAAAGCGCCTACGAACTTACACAGAATATCTCTTGCTGTTTGCTCTCAGGGCAAAGGTCAATTTGAATGAGATATCTCACAACTCAGCCATGGGTCTTGTTAGGAGGGTTCTCAATATGGGAGTTCTTTTAGCAGAGGTTATTATTATTGTTATTATTATTATTATGTTAGGTATCCTTAATTTAACTTAACTAGAATTACACATCATCTTAGTAAAATATTATTTTCTTTTTGCACATGCTGGAAAAGGTTTATGTGGATACAGTTGGAGATGCCGAGAAATATAGGGTAAAATTATCTGAGAGATTTCCTGGTATCAAGTTTGTGGTTTCCAAGAAAGCTGATAGCCTTTATCCAGTAGTTAGTGGAGCAAGTATAGTTGCTAAGGTAAGTTCTACTCTTTAAACTTAGAATCGACAGAAATATTTTGAAACAACCAAGTCCTCTCTAGATTATTGGTTGCTATTTGTTTTGGTTAAATTTCATACAAGTTTATCTCTTAACTGTAATTGAGCATTGCAAACACAGGTGACAAGAGATAGAGCCTTGCGGGATTGGGCACTTGATGAAAGTGCTGAGAATATGCATAGGAACTTTGGATCTGGTTATCCGGGAGGTAAAGATTTACATTGCATTCTCTTCTTTTAACGTAGTGTTATCCAAAAGATCGATCCTATGTTGCACAAATATAGATACGAGGGCGTGCCTAAGGCGTGCGCCTCGGCGCCTAGGCGCGAGGCGCAGACTTTAGCACCCTCTTTGAGGCACGCTCCTAGGCTTTGAGGCGTGCGCCTCAGGCGATGGAAGAGGCACGTGCCTCAGGTGCGAGCCGCGATGTTGAAGTTTAATGGGTTTTGGGTCTGGGTTCTCAGGTTTCGAGGTTGTTAATATATACTAACCCGTCAAGAGATTTAAAGAAATCCTATCTAGAACCCTTTACTCCCATATTTTCTTTGTCGTCTTCTCTCTCTCTCTCTCTCTCTCTCTCTCTCTCTCTCATGTTCTCCCCACCTCCTATCTTTTCCCAACGGCATGTTCTCCCCACCTCTTATCTTTTCCCAACGGCAAGAAGCAGCAGCAGAAGCCAGCAGCAGCAGCAGGTAACAGCGGCAGCAAGCGGCAGCGGCAGCAAGCAGTAGCAGTAGTAAGCAGCAATGACCAGAAACAGTAACAGTAGCACACAGCATGGGCTTCGGCATGGCCTTTATACTCCAGTTCTCTAAAATAAAATTCTATTTTGATCTTTTTTTAGTTCTTTTGATGGGGTTTGATGTTTTGGTGAGGTTTTTTTCTTTTTTTTTTCTTCATATTACTTTGAAGGCTTTATTTTTATTTAATGTGTGCCTCGTCCTCTTGAGGAGCGCGCCTCACGATGTGCCTCGCGTTTAAGCTCCTAAAGGCTTTTGCGTTTCATTGTGCTCGTGCCTTTTCAAGCACTAAAATGTGGATACAACACGATACGGATACCATGATAAGGCAATTACTAAAAACTCTAGGATACGATGCATGGTGTATACTTGAATAAAGTATTATTTTAAATAATATTTATTTTTTTTATTATATTTAATGATATATTTAGAACTATCAGCATATCTAGATTATATTAAGAAATATATATTGATATACATTAGCTTAGACAATTGCTCTAGGTTTTGTTCATCAAAAACGATAATCAATTGTATAAAATAATAATTCATAAAGTATCAAGTAAACTATCAGCTAACTTGATCAAATGATAACAATAGGTATTTAGCTGCACAAACTAGATAATTACTAATTAGCCATTCGTCATATGTCTGTTCTATTCGGCCCTATTATATAGACCAGTAATAAAAGAAAATATGCTAACACTTTAATAGAAGCAGAAAAAATTATTCTCTATGACTCTTGTTGATTAGTGCTAGATTGGCAAATTAGATAAAAAAGAGTAAGAGCTAAGTCTTAAAAGCTTGAACCGTAGATTAATACTGTGTGGAGATAGTGAGAATAGAGCGTCTTCCACCATCAAAGAGCAAAAAGATAGAAAAAATGTCGAATTGAAGAGAGGTTGGCATTTTTCTTATTCTTTTATTTATGTCCAATGGGTTAAGATGTGGGATTTTCGAAAAAAATTGAGTTCTGATTATTTAAGTCCAAAAGACAACCTGGCTATATTCTTCCCGTATCCAAGCTGTATTTGATATTTTTAAAATTTTTTAAAAATGCCAAATACTTTATTCTTGTATCGGACTCGTTGGGCGCCATCAGTATCCGATACGTGTCCGATACGGGAACAGCAGGAAATTTGAAGTTTTTGTGCTTCGTAGGATTGATCTGATAAGATGAGATAATCGCACATATGCCTTTTTAAATTTATCAATTAACATAATAGCCCTATGTGGAATCCACATTTTCAATATTTGCCCTTCATTACATCAATTTCTTGCATGTATTGATGTATACCATGTAAAGTATTAATTTATGCCTTTAAAACCACATGTTTTATTTCTTATTTTTTTTAATTTAAAAAAAGACTGGCTAATTTAAAACTATTTCACCCATGAATTGGACGATACTTTAAGTGTCACGTCCTGGGCTATAACGGAAGCTTAATCCGGGCACGTGCGCAGACCCGCCATGTATACAAGAACGCCCTTGTACACACGAAGCGGCAGCATCCAAACAATTCCATTATTATTATACAATAGATTATAATGGATGAAATTAAGTTGAGGGGTATCTAGAGCATAAACATTAATTATTACTAAACTAGAAATAGTTTACATCCAACATCACTCCCAAAATAGATACATAATTTTTCTCATCAACCCTCAAATTTAATACATGAATTAAAATCATAATTAATATATTGTCATATCAACACAACTCCCCAAAATATAGAAGGGTCGATCTTTATTCGGTCCAAAAAAGGTGAAAGGGCTCTAGCTATTACATGACTCCCTTTCTATGATATCACGTCTCCCTCGCAGCTGAAAACTTTGAAAGAATGACACCAAACAACTGGTGTGAGAACTATAAAATATAATTCCTAGTGGGTATAGCGGTCGAGACTGGCGCTCTGCACTACTAGGTTCACTCGAGGCATCAATAGTAAGTAATGAAGTAAACGACTGTGATATAAAAATAACTGACAATTGAAAGGAAAGTACTACCACTACTATTATGCCTCTACAACAACTATGATTGAGTGAGAACTAGATTAACTAAATCAAATATACATCTTCTCAAAGTCCATTAGATGATATGATGGTAAGTATTAAATCATGATCTGTTGTACCCAAATAGAATGCATGCATCAATTATCCAAATTGTGTTATCAATAACATTTTACCCAATCCTTTGGAATCGATCAGGGGGTCCGCCGCCCCTTATGGGAAGTGTCCAGCATCCATCACCCCATCAAATCGTGCTATGCATCAATCACCCAGTGTGACATCCCAAGGCTTGAGAATAACCCCACATTGGGTAGCTATAACTAGGTGTGAGAGTATATAATCCTGAGTAGGCTAGACACAACAACTGTGCTGTAGCATTTTGGATTAGTGGATTAGGCCCAATAAGTTATTGGGTCTTGAGCAAGAAATTAAGTGCCGTGGCACGGGGGCGTGCCGTTGTTCGCCTGGCACGGTACGGTACGGGCACGCTTTCGTGCCGATACGTGACACGTTTGCGTGCCGATGGATACACATGACCTCCCAGTGACACTCCCTGGTACGGTTTTTTTTTTTTTTTTTTTTTTTTTTTGTTCCCAATAAGCTTTTATAATATTATTTTGAAATGTTTAGTTAAAAAATTATGAATATTGGTTATATATAACTTACTATACTCACCAATTAATATACCGATAACTTTTTTTATATATAAAGTACAACTATACCTCATAGAAAATAGAAATAATAATATATAGTAATAAAATTCACAAGTATAATAAGTATTTAAATTTACATATTTATAAAGAGAAAACTGCTTAATTCCACATAGATTGTCGTGGTTGATCATATGGCATATTGTAAGTTTAATCTATATTGTTTTGACGAGAGACCGTATGATAATTAGATTAACTATAATAGGACCGTATCATAATTAAATTAAGTAAATTAATTTTCAACTATTTATAAACTATAAATAAAAAATGACTAATTTTAAATTTCTTTTAAAAAAGAGTTTTATAATTATGAAATATTCAAAAATTCTAAATTAAAACTTAAATTATAATATTTTTTTACTTACCTAATAAGTAGATCTTCGATTTGCATTTTCTTTACCTCTTTCTTAAGCGATGAAAAAAGGAAAAAAAAATTAAGAATTGCAGGAGAAAGAAAGGAAAAGAAAGGAAGAAAGAGGGAGAGAGTATAGAAAATTTGTTGCGGGAGGAGGAGGATGAGGAGGAAGGGGAGGGGGAAAGGGAGGAAGGAAAAGGAAAAAAAATATTCCTTTCCCATTCACGAGTGGAAAGAGAAGGAAAAAACAAAAAACAAAAAAATAAAAACTAACGCGGAAAGAGGAGAAAAATAAAAAAGATGTACGGTTAAATAGTAAAACTATGTGTTTTTGAAAAAAAAAAAAAAAAAAAAAACTCGGGACGCCCGACACGGTACAGGCGATACCCATTGGGTGCGGGCGATACCCATTGGGTATCATCCTGTCTTGAGCGATACCCAATGGGTATCGCCGAGACTGGGGTGGGGTAGATACCCCCCCGTACCGTGCCCCTATTATAGGGGCACGGTACGTGCCGCCCAGTGCCGCTCGTCACTAGGCGGCACTTCATTTCCTGGTCTAGAGTACCGATTTAATCGAGTCGTGGGCTCAGTGATGTGTGACCCTCTGGAAAGCAGGTTATGACATCCAGGGTCATGCATCGCATCCATCACCCAATTGGCACTCAAATAGTAAAGGCGAGCGCACTTGTATGGTTATACCTCCGAAGGTTCAAGCTCGCTCATATGGTTATACCTCCGGAGGTTCAAGCTCGTTGGGTTGCGACCCCCACGAGTGAATGCTAATTGAGCTCATTTTGGCTCTTGAAAGCTATGGTCACATGCTATGATCAAAGAGATCTCATCTATAATAACTACGAGAGCTCTCTCGCTCTATTGTCATTTTCTCTAATAGGTGATAGGCATCTCAAATGTCATAATCCCAATCAACATGAATACTATGTTATCATAGTTATAATCCATTACATTATCAAATCATGAATACTTGAATTAAGAATGACCCGAGTATTAATGTCAATAATGCAATAGTTTACTACATTAGTCCTCTATGCCTAAAGCAAAGATAGCAGGTAATCAAAGTAGAGTAAAATGTCATTTACTCTCTAAGCATAGCCTTTTTAGGAAAAGAAACAACAACGATAATATTCCTCTATACAAGACTCTAGATCTTCCAAAACCCACCAAGTTCCATAATCATAAGAATTATGTTTCTCTCAATTCATGGCCTATATAACAGGCAAATATAAAATCATCATCATAATCATAGATTTTCATACTACCATGGAAGGGAAATAAGTCAAGGAGAAAGAAAAGAGATATAGAAGGAGATCACCAATTTCAAGCAACAATAACTCACCGGATAGCCGGTGAAAGCCCTTTATTTTTCGGAACCAAGTTGTACCGTCCTCTTCTAATTCTAAGATATTTTTTTCAAGTGATGAAAACTTGTAAAAATTTTCATACCAAAATTCACTGAAAATCATATGAAATTGTTGGGAATCTGGTACTCTCCCCGGTACCAGATTTTGTGAATCCGCAACCCTCTCCGGTACCATAATCCATGCTGGTACCGCCTAGTGTTAGGATTTCGCAACGGAAGCATCAAATTGGGTTTTTATCATAAACCCGTCCCTCAACAAAAAATGGAACCAATACAACCACAAAGAGAAGGACAGCCAAAACAGGAAAATGTGTGGGTGAAATAAGATTCATTAACCAAGAGAAGAATTACACCGACTTCTCTTCTACAATAGAGTAGCTTCAACTCGAGCCCTTTTCCTGAATCTCTCACCCTTCTCTCGTCTTTTCTATAAACCAAAAGACTTCTCTTTTCTCTCTCACATGCACCCGTGCACTAAGTGCATGCAACCTATATGGCTTTCTTTAAAGTATGGTTTTATTTTCCAAGAGTCTCACACGTACTCATATATATATATATATATATATATATATATATATATATATATATATATATAAAACTCCACCCTAGATATACCCAAATCTACTTAAATTAGGATTATACTCTAATTAATATTTAAATCCAAATTAATTTCTCTTTTAAATATTAATCCTAATCCAATTAAGATTTAATTACAAATCTAACAAAATCCTAAGAATCTCCACCTTGGTTTGATTTGTAATATTCAATCGCTGCACCGAGCTCACCACGCAAGCTCCATCTTAAGCTTGTCTCCGCCGCTTGATGTTACCGCATCCATCACTCCATCTTGAGCGACTGCACCTCTGTGAACTTTTGGAACCCAAATTGGCATTGCTTTGGTTCTGACTGTACTCCCGTTCAGAACATACAAGTTTTCATTCTTGTTCGCCACGCAAACGACTCGATCTTGTTTTTGGACCCTCATAGCTCCACCTGAAGCTGAAATTTTGCAACCTTTCGAGTCCAACTCACGTAACGAGATCAAATTCCGCTTCAAACTAGGAACGTATCGTACACCTGTCAGCGTCCTCACGACTCCATCGTGCATCCGAATCTTTACTGTGTCGACTCCTAAAACTTTGCACGCCGTCTCGTTCCCCATAAGAGTTTTTCCACCTTTTATCCCCTTATAGGTAGCAAAAGATTCTTTTTCTGGGCAGACGTGAAAGGAACATGCCGAATCGAGCACCCATGCATCATTCGAAATTTTAGTATCATCGGTCACCGCAAATAGCACATCAGAATCTATCATCTCCGATTCTGCCGCCTGTGCCATCGCTGACGTCTCATTGTCCTGATCCGCGATAGTTTTTCTCTTTTGCCGCTTTAACTCCTTCAAATCATCTTTAAGCTTATAACAGTTGCGTTTAATGTGACCTTTCTTATGACAATAGAAGAACTCCACCTCGGATAGCGGCTTCTTTTGTCTACTTCCAATCGCCAATGTTCTTGCCTCATTTTTCGCTTTTACCATCAAAGCTGTATCATGGTTTTTGTCGGACTCTTGAGTCATCTTTCGCATCTCATTCGAGAAAAGCGCCGCCGTAATCGCCCCCACGCTTATGGTCTCCTTACCATAAAGCAACGTGGTCACCAGATGCTCATATGTCGCCGGTAACGAAGAAAGTAAAATAAGCGCATTTTCTTCATCATCTAGATTGACTCCGATACTGGTCAACTGGGTCACCATCTTGTTGAACTCATTCAGATGCTCATGTAAGCTGCCGCTTCTTGCATCTGCAGCGTGAACATTCGCTGCTTCAGATACAATCTGTTCGTTAGGGGTTTGGTATTGTACAGATCTTCCAACTTCTTCCACAACTTCGCCGGTGTCGACTCGTTGACTATGTTGTAAAGAACACCATCTGCTAATAATAGATGAAGCGTACTCAATGCTTTTCACTCATTCTCCCATGCCGCATCCGTGATCTCCGCCGACTTTGCCTCTTTCTCGTTCAACGTTTGGTCCAAATCCTGTTGTACCAAACCGATTCGAACTTTAATCTGCCACAAGCCGAAATTGTTCTTACCGTCGAACTTCTCGATTTCGAACTTCGTGGCCATCTCCGTCGATCTTTTTCGAAGATCGATAACCTTTAGCTCCGATACCAATTGGTGGGAATCTGGTGCTCACCCCGGTACCAGATTCTGTGAATCTGCAACCAGCTCCGGTACCATAATCCACGCCGGTACCGCCTAGTGTTGAAATTCTGCAACCGAAGCGTCAAATTGGGTTTTTATCATAAACCCGTCTCTCAATAAAAACTGAAACCAATACAACCACAAAGAGAAGAAAAACCAAAACAAAAATATATGCGGGTGAAATAAGATTTATTAACCAAGAGAAGAATTACACCGACTCCTCTTCTATAATAGAGTAGTTTCAACTCGAGCCCTCTTCCTGAATCTCTCTTACCTTTCTCTCGTCTTCTATAAACCAGAAGAATTCTCTTTTCTCTCTCACATGCACCCGCGCACAAAGTGCATGCAACCTATATGTCTTTCTTTAAAGTACGGTTCTATTTTTCAAGAGTGTCACACGTGTATATATATATATATATATATATATATATATATATATATATATATATATATATATATATATATATATATATAGGCTAAATTACAGAAAACCCCCCTCTAATATCCCGCTTTTCCACTTTACCCCCCTGTCATTTAAAAGTCGACAATCTGCCCCCTCGTAATTTCAGAAATGTCTTTAGGGGGCAACACCGTTAACGGAGGGGGTAAAATGACCATTATGCCCTCCTCTTTTCTTTTTCCTTTTTTTTTTCTTTTCTATTCCGAAGTTTTTTTTTTTTTTTTTTTTTTTTTTTTTTTTCTTTTCTATTCCGAAGTTTTTCTTTTTTTTTTTTTTTTTTTTTTTAAGGGATATTTTTCAAGGGTATTTTGGGTATATGAAATTATATTTTAAAAAAACTGACGGTCAACTGACGGTCAACTGACGGCGGGGGGGTTATTGCACATTTCTGAAATTACGAGGGGGCAGATTGTCGACTTTTAAATGACAGGGGGGTAAAGTGGAAAAGCGGAATATTAGAGGGGGGTTTTCTGTAATTTAGCCTATATATAAGCTCTCTATATTAGAGATATATATAAAACTCCATCTAAGATATATCCAAATCTACTTAAATTAGAATTATACTCTAATTAATATTTAAATCCAAATTAATTTATCATTTAAATATTAATCCTAATCCAATTAAGATTTAATTACAAATCTAACCAAATCCTAAGATGAAAAATAGATGAAAATACGTTAGCTCAAGAAATCCTTGAAATTACTCCAAATTAAATTGTTGGGACTTCAATTCTAGCCTACAGGAGGGTCTCCACCTCATCAATTCTAAGTAAACACCCTATATTTAAAATTCTCCAATTCTAACCCTAAATTGACGTAAGTTAGGAATCTTCAATTTACTCTCAAATCCATCTCTTAGAGAGTCTAGACTTAGTTACTATACTAGCCTCAATCCAAGCTCTAAATCAAACCCTAGGTGCTAGAGTTGAGGATTGGATGCTCCAAGCCACCTCTCTTGCAAGCCGCTAGCTCCAACTTAAGCTTTTGGTTGGTTGAAGCTCCCTAGGGGGAAAGAATGAAGAAGAAGATGATGGGTGAGAAAAATGGGAGAAGAAAGTGAAGAGGAAGAAGAAAATGAAGAGAAAGAGAAAAATCACCTTCTCTTGTGGAGGAAGTGAATGAGAAGAGAAAGAAGGGAAAAGGGGCATATATAGATTGCTACAATATCTCCAAAAACCTTCCAAACAAAAGAAATTGCAACCAATGAAACTTCAGCACTCGCGGCATTGAGTATCGGTACTCACATTTAGTATTGGTGCATGGTATAGTTAGTACCGGTACTCAGAAGTTCCTCAGAATTCGAACTCTGAGTCTTCGAATTTTTCTATAGTGTACCGATACTCGAATTTCGATACCAGTACTTCCAACTTTAGTCTCAGTACTCCAGAGGAGTTCCACAAAACTTGAACTCTAAATATTCCAACTTTTCTATTGTGTACCTGTGCTCAAATTTAGTATTGGTACACAATACAAATTTGCATTTTTGCATATTTTGCTGATTTTGCTTATCGATCCCCCTTGTCGCAACGAAAACACTCTAACACTTCTCAAAC
The DNA here is from genome assembly GCA_029204045.2 of Tillandsia leiboldiana. Lineage (NCBI taxonomy): Eukaryota > Viridiplantae > Streptophyta > Magnoliopsida > Poales > Bromeliaceae > Tillandsia > Tillandsia leiboldiana. The sequence continues at coordinate 3,529,284 of CM055070.1, read as the reverse complement.
ACAACCAAAACTATTTAAATAGTATTAAATTCTATTTTTTACTAGAACTTAACTAATTTGCAAAATGTCTGATGCATTAAACAACCACGTCTATCTTTCTTCTCCACCCGAAACTTCACCAGCTCACTTCTACGACTTCAAATTCCAGCAAGTATCAAATAAGCATTCCAAATATAATTGTGGGTCGATAATTTGGCAATTAGATCATAATCCGATGCTGATTCATTAAATCCACCTTTCTCATGATTCAAACTACTTTCCACAAGTTTTAACTCATTTTTTACTCTCCAAAATCCTTTCAACTAGCACCACATGCTGTATCCCATTCATATCTGCCCAATATAAAAGTCCCGCTACATTAAGAGACAAGCGAATCATCTCCACCAAACACTGCATTTTTAGGGCTGTAGAGAGAGTATTCCTATTTTGCAGGGATGTATGTGTGAATGGAACTATAATATTTTGCAGGGTTTGTACATCTAAAAGCTCCTTCTGATGTATTGGCAGATCCAGGAACCAAAGCATGGCTGGATGATCACAAACATCCAGTGTTTGGGTTCCCAACATTGGTTCGCTTCAGCTGGGGCACCTGCGTACCCTACTTCAGAAACGTCGCAGAAGTTACATGGTGAGTCTTTTGGAATCTGTGAAGTCTCTATATCCTCTCTAGTAATCGAAGACAGCAAAAAATTGTTCGTGCAAATTACAAGATGTGAATGTTTGTTACTTTCCAGGGAGTCTGATAAAACAGACGAAGACGAGTCAAGCAATGGTAGCGGCAAAAGACAACTGAAACTAACAAATGTTGGTTTTGTCGGATGCAAAAGGAAGAGCGAGGATATCGAGTCGAGCGGTAAAGGCCGGTGTAAGTTCTTTCAGGCCCGTAAACTTGAGTTAGTTACCAAATTTTAGCGATCTGTTTGATCTTGGATTTGTGTCTGTTGTGCATTACTTGTCTTTTAGCTGAATTTACTTGGCAACTGATTTGAGTGTTTATAATGCTGCGTAATGATGCGTAATTTATGCAAAACATTAATGGGATGTGTTGATTCTAAACAACTTGCTTAACGAGCGAACTCTTTTGGCACTTATTTCTATCGTACAAATTTCTGGGTATTATTTAATCGTATTTGTACAAAATTGTCTTATTCGGCCAATATCTTCTAGATTGGCATCAAATTCCTAGCAATTTTTTCTATATTAGCTACAATTTTGTCAACATATCACAAAATGGTCTCATCAGGCCAGTATCCTTCTAGATCGACATTTAATTCGTCGATTTTTTTTCTGAAAAAAGCATGCATAGTTCACCAATTTGTAATTGCCCAAATATTTCTTTGAATTGTTTACTTATGCGTATAAATTAGTAGGATAAATTATGAATCAGACGAAGGTTTTATTCGTTATTTACTACATTATCCAGTGCGCTTTTAATTCTTGGCATCTTAAAAGTTGATAAAGATGAACTTCTCCAATATCTTATTAGTTTTGTTATAACTTGTTACCACTTTATTCTTCTTAGATGGTATGTATGATATTATTCCTTTTGATGTTATATCTCTTCACTTTTTGATCACTTACATGCTTCATATGGTTCAATTTCATAAATAGATTTGGAAAAAAAAATATCGCAGGATCTTCTGAACTTTAGCGTCTAAATTTTCAATCTAAGTAATTTCACGTTGTAAACTTTACCAAGTAGTTCAGCAGCCCTTCTCTTTAAGTGAAGGTACTAATTATATATCTGTTTTGATTTAACGTCGTGCATATAATTTTATCACTCAATTCTTGAATTCTCATGTTTGATTATGAAAAATATTAAAAAATAATTTTTTTACATTTTGAAGTTTTGTAATTTTATATAGATGACATCCAATCAAAATAATTATATAATTAGTAAGTTGGTTTGAAAGGTGGGACTTATTGTACTATTTGATTAAATTTAGGCCCCGTTTGGTTCGGATATAAATTTAAGAGGTATAAATTTTATTATACCTGGAATAGTTTGCTATTTCGGAATAATCAAGTATAAAAGTTAAATTGCGTTTGGTTCAAAAGTTGGTATTCTCTGGAATAAAAAAAAATTATGTTTGGTTTAAATTATGGGATAGTGGAAAAAAAAATTATGTTTGGTTAAAATTATGGGATAGTGGAGAATAGTAGAAAAAGATGATAGATTTTTTATCAAAATACCAATTTTACCCTTACTTTATATATATATATATATATATATAAATTAATTTTAATTATTATAAATTAATTAAAATGATAATTTAATTGTTAATAAATTATATTTTATCTAAATAAAATAATTTTTTATATTTTATAGTATATTTTAGTAAATAATAATGAGTAAATAAAATTAGTAAACATAATTAGTAAATAAAATATAAAATAATTTTTTATATTTTATAGCATATTTTATTAAATAAAATTAGTAAACATAATTAATAAATAGTATATTTTAGTAAATATAGTCTCAGATAGGAAGTTAAGCTAAAGCAAAAAAATTTTCATTCATTGTCCCTAGGTATAAACCTTATTCCAGGGAGGAGGTGGAATAAAAATTAACGGATTATTTCAGAATAACCTGTTAAGCTGAGAATATTTTTCATTTATTCCTAACCAAACAAGGCCTTTCCAACCAAAAAAAGACCTTAGAGAATTTAATTGGCAGGGTGAAAGGCCATGCCCCTATTTGTAAAAGATGTAAAAGGTAAAGTGGGGTCCTATACACCCTATAAAGGAAAGTATGTTTAAAACTTACACTCCTAGGTACTATGTGGACCACATGAATTTAAAACCTTACACTCCTATAAATATGTTTAATACTTACACTCCTAGGTATAAGTGAACCATATGAATCCTTTTGACTTATCATTTGTTTTTTTAATAATAAAAGTCTGTTCGGATGTACAGTACAAAAATTATCATAAAATTTATAAAGGTTTTGGTTTAAATAAAATAAAAAATTTTGTAATTCTAAAAATTTTTACGATTTTAAATTTTAAACTGTTTAGATGTATATTATACAATTATATATTTTTTTTTTCAATTTAAAAATTTTAAAATAAAAAAATATTAATTTCATATTCTAAAATTTTAAAATTAAAAAATTCATAATTTGAAATTAAAAGTTAAAAATTTAAAATTTAAAATTTAAAATTTAAATTTTCAAACTAAAAATTTGAAAAATGAAATCTAAATTTAAAATTTAAAATTCTAAATTTTAAAATTAAAATTTATTATTTTAAAATAATAAATTTTAAAGTTTAAAATTTAAAATCAATATTATAAAATTTAAAAATTTATAATTTAAAATTTAAAATTAAAATTTTTTATTTGAATTTTGAATTTTAAAATTTATAATTTAAAATTAAAAATTTAAAAATTGAATTCAAAATTCAAATTTTGAAATTTAAATTTTGAAATTTTAAATTTTAAATTTTAAATTTGAATATACATTCAAATTTAAAAATTTTAAATTTTAAATTTAAATCCTAATTTAAAAATTTAAATTTTAAAAATTTTAAAGTTGTGTTGAAAGTTTAAATTTTGAAATTTAAAGTTTGAAATTTACCATACCTTGGAGGTGAGGGAGGTGAGGGAGCTTAAGAATGGTAAAAAAATTTTCTTTTGGTTAAAATGCATTTTTACTTTACCCTATTTTTAGGGTATAATATAAGAAAAATACTAGATGTACACTCCAAATGGGGTGTACATCTTACACCCACCCCATTCTGGAGTGGGTGAATTCCACTCGTCACATCGATGTGACGAGTGGATAAATACCCATCCCAAGATGGAGTGGGTGTAGGATGTACACCCTATTTGGGGTGTACACCTAGCACTTCTCATAATATAATTATGCTCTAATAAAAATTATATTTTGAATCATCCAAATACATAAAAAAAAAAAATTTGCATGGATATAACATAGTCTAACTATGCCGCCCTAAAACTCCAAAGTGGTGGTTTGAAACTTTGGATTTAGGGCACGTTTGGTAATTACAGAAAAAAAAAAAATAGAGTTTTATATTTTATTGTAATAGGTTGGCATGAAATTTTAAATATAATATAATATTTTACTCTGTTTTTTCATGTTTAGATAAAATACTATATTTTTACAGGAGTGAAACAATAGCTATTTTTTTAAAAAATTAATTGTTAGTTTTTTCAAAAACTAGTTGTTAGAGTATTTTGAAGATATATATATATATATATATATATATATATATATATATATATATATATATATATATATATATATATATATTGAAGATATATATATAATAATAATAATATTATTATTAATAATCAAACTAGTAATATAAATTTAATAAAATAAATTTAATAATCAAATTAGTTATATAAAATTTAAAAAAAATTACCATTCATGGATGCTGATATGCATATGAAATATATATATATATATATATATATATATATATATATATATATATATATATATATATATATATATATATATATAAAATGGATGTAAAATTAGGGTAAAGAGATTTTTGTAAGCTTAATTAGGGCACATATATATAAAGAAGGAGAAGGAGGAGGAGGAGAAGAAGGAGGAGGAGGAGGAAGAGGAGAAAGAAGAGAGAAAAAATTATCTGAAGATATTATATGAGAAGAAAGGTCGATGGAAATGGAGAGGGATGGGGGCGGCGAAGAGCGGGAAGGGGCGAAAGAGTGAGAAGTCGTACGCGAAAAATGGGGAATTTTTTTTCGCCGCTCAGAGCTTTTTTTTTTTTTTTTTTTTTTTTTTCAAAAATACGCCGAAACAACAAAATTATACTGTTTTATTTTTACGTTGTTGGGCAATTCAAACGGCCAACTAATAAAAAAATAAAAATTTTTATAAAACAGTGTAAAGTGACTTAAAACAGAGTTTTAAAGGTTTCCGAAACGGGCCCTTAGAGTGTAAAATATACTCTATAAGGGGTGTACTTGTAGCCTTTTATTTCCTATTTTTTTGATGAAAATGTGTAAAATTTTACTGAATTATGGATTATTTTGATTAACTGACCTTATCAAATTTTGATTTTACTATCCAATATTTCAATTTGTTTAATTTGAGTCAGACAACAACACTATGACTTTAAAATTTGAATGTAACGTTTATCTTTACAGATTTATTTAGTATATTTTATTCAATTCCCGCAAATATAAATTTATTATAGTGAGTAATTAGCTTAAATTTTAAAATCAAATTATTGTTGACCGATTCAAATCAAATAAATTAAAAGTTTGAATAGTAAAATTAAATTTTTTAAAAATTACGTAGTTAAATAAAAATGGCTCATAGCTCAAAAAAGTTTTGTATATTTTTACTTATTTTTCTAAAAAAAAAAATCATACACTCAATTTCGGAGTTTGTGATTTATATCTATTCATGCAAGGGTGAGATTTTTTTACTTGTTGCATGATGCGACAAGTAAAAAAAATCTCATTCTTTAGATAGATGAGTGTAAATCATACATTTCGAAATAGAGTGTATAAATAGTATTGCTCTTTTCTAAATTACAACTTCTATACCAGATATTTGATGTAGTAGAAACAAATCCAGGCTTTGTAGGTGATTTGAGAGCGACTAGCATTTCTGTGCGGGTTCCACTCATAGCAGTGTAATTGGCAACGAGGAAATCTGATGACCTCCCTCCTACTGAGATCCTCTGGCCGTACCCAAAGGGGTAAGAAAATGACAAAGTCTCTTTCGCGATACCTCGCTACATTGAAGTCGTTCGCGAACCCCACTGAAATTAGAAGCAAAATAGCTTGCCATCATCGCTTGGGGGCAGTGGCCCAGGGTATCGGGCCCGATAAGGTTGGCGGGAACGACGTTCCGACACATCTCTTGGCGGGAGTGGAACCCATCCGTCAACGGGACGAACACTTTTAGCGAGGCCGGCGAAAACGAATGGGGTGATGCATCATCGAATGGGGCGGGGATCTCCTAACTCGGCAGTGGTTAGCCGGATGCCCGGGCCTAAGGCACCACCATTACCTCAAGGGATCTCTACAATTTCTGACTTGGTGGTCTGAGGCCAAGCACCTAAAGCACCTACCTTTGGCGCGATCCCTACCAACTCTCGAGCTCCGAAAGACGGGCTCACGTTTCACCCAAGTGGAGTAATTAGCTTGTGTTGAGGGGTTGGTGCGGGGAAGGAATCTTAGGAGGGCCTCTTTATAGGAGAGTGAAGGAAAAGCCACCTCATATCTAGGTCTACTCTTTGCCCGCTGGCAGGAGGGTTAATATGCATGACGGTGGCGTGATCGATGCTGGGTCAACTGATGGGCACGCGATCGGCAACAGCGACACCTGGAACTCGTCGGAGCTTAGGGACAGATGGTGCAACAGCTGCGTGGCGGATCTGGTGCACCGGCGAGCACTCCCGAGCTCCGACGACTTGTAGTCAAGGTACGAAGAAAGCTCGCTAAAGGGGTCCACCTTTTGCCCGTGGGTCCCGGACTGTAACACAGGTAGCAAGGGGAATTTCCATTCCTGGCTATCCGACGAGGGATTCAAGCAGTCAAAAGAGGGAGTTACTGGTTGTTTTGGCATTTTTTCAAATGGGGCTATGGATTCGAAAACTTTATGGTATGGACAAAAAAGGATACGACGGGGCTACTGTGGAGATCCGGTCTCTGGTCGGTAGCTCGATGCCGTTGTTATCGATGTGAGAACACTCTATGTCGAGTGTTAGGAGTTGTTGGTGCGCGGAGTAGGGTTTTTGTGTAGCCGAGATTGCTGTGGATCGGTTTGGTGGTGGTTTTGTAACTTGGCGACACCTTTTCGGTGTGTCAGAGTCGTCGGCACGCAAAACGGACGTGAAAACCGGATCTAGCGCGAAAAATTACTTGAAATACACCTTTTTTTCGGGGTAAATTCAGGCTGAGGGTCCGGACCCTCAAAGGGAAGGTCTGGACCAGGTCCACAGCCTGGGCTCGCGCCCAGTGCACAGGCTGTGCACCGGCGGGACTAGGCGCGATAGCGCGTGCGTGCATGTGGTGCGGCTGGGTCGCGCTGGGACGCGCGGGTGGCGCCGCGTGTCCCCGCTTGTGGGTTAGGCCGGGCCAGCCGGGGGCACCCGAGTCCGATAGGGCTTTTGGAGGGTTTTTTGGAGGGTTTTTTGATGTTTTGGGATCTTTTGAGAGGGTTTTACTCAGGAAAAGTGGATCAAATTAACGATGATCTTTGAGACTCTTGTTTTCAGCTTGGGTTTTTGAGTAAGGTTCAGTGTTTTTACTTCCATGGGCAGTATAAGGGGAGTTTTGAGTTGATTTTTGGTGAAAAATTTTTAGGATTCGAAGACCTACAGAATGAGATATTGATACTTGATTGATACTTGCCATTGATGACCCATAGACAAGAAAGAAAAGAAATAAAAAAAAAAAAAAAAGGGAATGAGATATAGAATTTGAAATTCAAAATTGAAAAGGAAAAAGGAAAGAAATAAAAAAAAAAAAGAAAAAGAATGAGATATAGAATTTGAAATTCAAAATTGAAAAGAGAAAGGAAGGGAATGAGATATAGAAAAAAAATGAAAAAATGAAGAAAGAAAAAAGGAAAAAGAAATAAAAATATATCGTTGCCTTATATTTTGAAAATTTTTTTATTTTGAAATTTTTTGAATTCTTTCCCAAAACGAAGAGGTCCTAAAATCACTATAAATTGGGCCATTGGATTCAAAAAAAAATAATAAAAAAAACAAAAAGGAGGAGGAGGAGGTTAAAAAGAAGAAGAAGAAGAAGACATAAAACAAAAAAAAAAAGATGGATGCACGATGGTAACGACGACGGTGACGGCGACGGCGGCCATGATGGCGACGACGACGACAACAATGGCCTCTTCTTCCTTCTTCGACAGCGGCCATGATGGCGACGAAGACGACGACGACGATGTGCGAGGAGGTCTCATGGCCTCTTCTTCCTTCTTCGACGGCGGCAACAATGGCGGCCACAAGACTATCCCACCACCAAGATGACGGCGGGCGTGTCGGTGTATGCGCACAAACGACATAGTGGCAATTTTTTTTTGTTGGTTTGATTGTGCGGTCATCTTCATGATAGGCTCGACCAATCAAATCCGGCATTGGATCGTTACTATGTCGTGCGTGCATATTCACTAAACACATGTCTCCCCAAGACGCGCGCCGAACGACATGACGACGATTCTCCAACAGATTTGATTGTGCGGCCATCTTCGTGATAGGCTCGACACACAAATCCCTATTCCAAATCAAACAGTCCTTTCGGTGCGATCGAGCGGCCATCTTCGCGATAGGCTCGACACGATCAAACCTAACTTTAGGTTTTTTTTACCGAGCTGCCATCTTCGTGATGGGCTCGACACGGTCGGAACATGGCGATTTAAACCAAACCGTTCCTTTGGCGCGATCGAGCGGCCATCTTTGTGATAGGTCCGACACGATCAAACCCACCCAAAAAAATAATAATAATAATAAAATTTTAAAAAAAAAATTACAAAAATAAATTGCCATCTTCGTGATAGGCACCGGTCGAGCCAACCGCCATCTTCGTGATAGGTACGGCTCGACTCGATCAAATCGTCATCTTCGTGATAGGCACCGATCGAGCCAACCGCTATCTTCGTGATAGGCACGGCTCGACTCGACCAAACCGCCATCTTCGTGATAGGCACTAGTTGAGCCAACCGCCATCTTCGTGATAGGCACGGCTCGACTTGATCAAATCGCCATCTTCGTGATAGGCACTGGTCGAGCCAATCGCCATCTTCGTGATAGGCACGGCTCGACTCGATCAAATCGCCATCTTCGTGATAGGCACCGATCGAGCCAATCACCATCTTCGTGATAGGCACGGCTCGACTCGATCAAACCGCCATCTTCGTGATACGCACCGATCGAGCTAATCGCCATCTTCGTGATAGGCACGGCTCGACTCGATCAAACCGCCATCTTCGTGATAGGCACCGATCGAGCTAATCGCCATCTTCGTGATAGGCACGGCTCGACTTAATTCGATTTAAATCGAATTACCAACTGAACCCAATGTGGATATGATTTAAAACAAGTACAATTGAGATATATAATTCAAATTGAACCACATAAGGTTTGAGCTGAACCAAATTAAACCACAAACCGGTTTGACTTAAATTGAACCTAAGCCGGTTCAACATAAATGGAATCACAAGAGGATTGAGCCAAGTCGAACCGAATCATAAGCTGGCTCGACCTAAACCAAGCCATGAAGGATACACCTTGAACCTAAGCAGATTCGACTTAAACTGAGTTGCATGAGGTTCGAACCAAACTGAACCACAAGCCGGTTCGACTTAAACATTCAACTTGTCGGTTCAACCCAAACGGAGCCACAAGAGGTCCGAGTCAATCCGAACCACAACCTAGTTGAACCCATACTGAACCACATGAGGCTCGAGTCAAACCGAATGACAAGGCGGTTCTACTTAAATCAAATCTTAAATCAAATCATAAAGGATTCAACTTGAACTGAAGTCGGTTGAACCCAAACAGAACCACATGAGGCCCAAGCCGAGCCGAATCAAATTACAAGCCGGTTCAACTCGAACATTGATTACAAGAGAACCGATGTCACGCCCCGGGGTCGAAACTGCGACCCGGGCTCGCCAACAGATCCGCCGTCGACACGGGAAGCCCCGCACCGACGAAACGTATAACCTTCAAAAGATAGAACTACAGCTATACAGATATCAGAGCGGAAAAATAAAAGCTGTAAATATAAAACCAACTACTAAAAACTGAAATAATACAAGGTCCATCTCCCAAATACATGATGATACAAATAGAAATCCACCTATACAACATCTATGAATCCAAAAAGGGAGATAACTAAAACTAGAAATACAACAATATACCCAGAGAATCCCACAGTCCGGGATGGTACATCTACCTCACTCTAAAGGAACAATGCTGGTAGGGAACTATCTCGCGACTCCCTGTCCTCGGTCCGTCAAGCCAGCTCGGGCAGGAACGGAAGAAAAAACCTCAGCAACCTGTCACCGACAAAGGGTGTGAGAACTACATCCTACAGTAGTTCTCAGTGGGTACCGTCTCCAAGACCCACGGTCTGCCCACTAAGTCTACTAGAGGCATAAGATAACAGAAAAAGACTGTGATAATGAAAAATAAGCTGGAAAAGTATCTACAGCTATCATGCCTCTATCTACTATGCTCAAGGGGAAAAAGAACACAGATGATAGTATGCATCTACTCACTACTGATAATATGTCACAAGTACTATGCTCAAAGGAAAACTCTACTAAGACACATGATATGCATCCACTACTCGCACACGAGGTGCTCACAAAACTGAAATCTCAATGACTGCCAAAACTGGCTCAGTCAAGCCTGCGCCTGTCGTCTAGGAACGCACCTGCCCACTACCTCGCATCCACATGAGGACGGGATTTACGTGGGGCGTCCTAAACTGACTATCTCAATCTCACACAAAGCGACCCCTGGTAACTCGGCCAGGGGCATCATCATCATCGCATCCGGAGCGTAACTCGAGGGGAGCGACCCCACCGAGCTCAAGTGTATCTCATCTGTCTCAACTGTCTCAACAAGCAGCACATGCAGGCTATAATCCACGATCAAACAGATCGGTAACTCGAATACCCAAAAACCATCACTCAGTCGGAGAACCCTCCACGACTCAATCTCATAACACTAACCCACTAAAAGAAGGTACACCACAGCTGGGACCGCTGTCAATCCAAACGGCTCCCAAAACGACACCACACTCATAGGCGAGAAGAACCGACTGACACAGCAAGGGTCCGAGAATCCCGTTAGGCCGGTGCCTAGAACCCCAATCAAACAAGAATAGACTCTAGGCTCAGCCTATCGAAGTTCTCGATCCTTTACCGTTCAGGGATTCGGCCCCTCTCGATTAAAGTGGGAAACCATCTCAATACACAAAACTCACGGGCTGGAGATGCTCTACAGCCAGAACCGCGAAGGGTCCGAAAACCCCGGGAGACTAATACCTACGACCCCGATCAAACAAGAACAGGTTATAGGCGTAGCCTCCCGTTGTTTTCGACCCAAGAATGAAATCAACCCTTAGAACCCAGATCACTCACCCTGGTCAGGTGAGGAAATTTAGGAGAAAAGATGATCTTTATTATAAAATATTATTTCCACTCAACCCCCTTGGGGTGAGGATAAAATTGCCCCTTTTTGAAAACCGTCTTGAATTGAGAAAACTAACTTTTATAGATTTTAGTTCTTGAGAAAATCAGTTAAAAACAAGTTTGTTTTGACGCCTTCGCCCAATCAAACAAGAACAAGCTCCGGCGACCCCTAGGAATTCGAAAGGAAAAAACACTGGTTTACTAAAATCATGAGTGTCCAAAAACATTCTGGGTTGAAGGTCCTGATAACACACGCGCACCACGATCACAACATGGTGGTGACGAACAAAACGGAGAAATATCCAAAGACCCGGGACCACCGTTTACCCAAAACGGTTCCCAAACACTAACACTGGCCTAAACTCAACTACCAGACCACACTCAGCCACCTAGGCCCGAGTGTAACATACGTCCTACAATACTCTGACCACTCGGCCCACTACCCGGGCAAGGAACTCTATGTCCAGAAAGAAATGCAATGTGTGGGATGTCTAAAGCATAAAAGAACCTAGCCCAGATTAAGGTTCTCTATTGGTCTGGTTAAACACATGCAACATATGACGGGGGTGCTAGTCAAAGTTCCAATAAAACACTTAATCTAGCATGCTGAATCCTATCATAATAGAATTAGAAAGAAGTCCGTAGACTTGGAGAGAAAAACCAACCCACATCGGTTTGCCACCAATTGCTCGTAGACACTTGCAATTGGGCACCGTGCGATTTCTTGCCTCCACGTGGTCCGCACGCAAAACGATGCACGCCGCCGGAGTCCGCACGCAAAACAGAGCACACCGCCGGAGTTCGCACGCAAAACGGAGCATGCCGCCGGAGTCCGCACGCAAAACGGAGCACGTCGCCAAAGCCCGCACGCAAAACGGAGCACGCCGTCGGAGTCCGCACGCAAAATAAAGCACGCCGCCGAAATCTACACGCAAAACGGAGCACGGTGCCGGAATCTGCACGCAAAACGGAGTCTGCACGCAAAACGAAGCACGGTGCCGGAGTCCACACGCAAAATGGAGCACGGTGTCGGAATCCGCACGCAAAATGGGTTTCGCACGCAAAACGGAGCACGGTGCCGGAGTCCGCACGCAAAACGGTGAGGTAACAACAGTCCCTATAAGCACAAAGGCACAGGGTCAAAACCAAAAATCCAAACGGGTAAACCCCAAAACTGTGCCGAAAAACACTGCAAAAAGACGAGCAAAACCAACCTTGAAGTCGGCGCATCGTCAAACGAGCACCCACACGTTCGACCGGCTCCAAGGGACACCTCGCGCGCGCTCCACGGCACAAACGGTGCGCTCGCGGCACCCCGAAAATTCCCCCAATCGCTCTCTCTCCTTTCCTCTCGCGTGCAAGGACGGAGCAGAAGAGAAAAATGAGAAAAAGGGGGTCAATTTGGGCTTAAGTAGCCCAAATTGCGCAGATTCGGGCGCCCGAAATCCCTCTCGGGCGACCGCTACAGTGCTCCCTGCCAAACACTCCGCGCCGCGCGTGCCACCGCAGCGCCACATGGCCGCACCACGCTCCCCGCGCGCAGGCGCGACCAGTCGGAGGCCGCCACGTGGTGGCACGACTCCACACCGCGACCACGCGCGCCAGGGACGCGTCCCCTGGCGCGACGCGGGTGAACGGGGTCCCGCCACGTGTTGCGATCCGCGCGCTTCCCGGGCGGCCCGCGCCGCGTGTCGCCACCCGCGCGCATCCCGCGCTGGCCCGTGCCGCTTCCCCGCGCGCGGGTCAACGTGCGGGTTGACGCGCCCAACGCGGGGCAGCCGCGTGGCGCCTCCCACGTGCGCCCCGCTCCCGCGCCAGCGCCTGGGTCGCCGCGCTCCCGCCTGCGCTTGCGACCGGCTCGACCAACCCGCGCCTGCCACGTGGCAGCGGCGCGGGTTCGTTGCTCCCGGTGCACGCGGGTGGGCCGTGGACCGGCCCGCGACCAAAATGGGCCCGTTAGCCCATTTATGCCCGAAAATAGCCGATTTTGACTTTTTTCGCGCTCTGAGTCCGTTTTTGGCATCCATTCGACGCACAACGCACTCGATACACTAAAAATAGGTGTTTTCTCACCACCAACCACACGGTCAAGTCGCACGGGGATTCCGGAACACTACATCCTCCCCCACTAAAAGAAAGTTTCGTCCCCGAGATAAAAAACACACCCCCAACCAAGGAAAGAGAAGCCCTACATCAGGAACTTCATCAACCCCAACTCTCTATTTGTAGAGCAGCCGAAAAAAAATCGCGAACAGTCCGAAAATTTTCAAAAGACGATGCCTTCACCCCAATCAAACAAGAACAAGTTCCAGCATCGTCTCCATTTCTGGAGTAGCCCTTTCGAAGTTTTCGTCCCGTTCGCAAGTTTCGGCGTAAAGACAAGAAAACAAGGAGAGAAGTGTTGAAGCTGTCCCTGCTGTGGCTATAACCAAAAACTACAATCTACCAACTCAAACTTCCTCAGGCCATGCAGGGGTGCAAAAGCTCTAACTTCAACAACTAGAAAAAGAAAGTCATACCTGGTACAATGCGATCCGCTATCCTGCCGCCCTCCAACCGGACGGCCCAACTCATCCTCTCGATGTGGGTGGTCGTCGCTCTGTCTGCCCCAACGTCGTGGCCCTATCCGCCTGGCAGTAAATCGGAGGAACTCCTTCCTCCTGAAGAGGTAGTGGGGGTGCCGTCGCAAGCGGTATTGCTGTGAGCACTGCTCGAGGGCACGCTGCCTGAAAATGTCCCGAGTGTCCACACGAAAAGCATCGCCCCTGTCTGTGGTCACACTGCGGCACCGAATGCGGCCCACCGCAAATGACGCAGTCATCCCGCTGCTGCTGCTGATACATCGGCTGTGGAGAACCTCCTGATCCCTGTCTCCTCTGAAACCCACGACCCTCAGGCTAGAATCGTGGCGGCCCCGGGAGTCTCGATCTACTCGACTGTCCACAATCAGGCGGCACTGGATGCCTCTCCCCGGAGCTGGTCCCTGGCGCTCGCTCCCTCTCTGACATAACCACAAATCCTCGGTCAACCCACCGAGAATGCTCAATAGCCGCATCCAGAGTTGGCGCTCTATACGAATGCACAAGGGGATATAAATCCCGATGCAGCCCTCTCTCAAAAAGCTCAACCCTCTGGGCCTCATCCTGGGCAACATGGGGAACACTACTCAACAATCGCAGAAACTCGCGAACATAATCATGAAGGGGCTGACTCCCCTGCTGAAGACGTCGCAGATCCCCTTCTAATTTCTGCTTTACACTGTCGGGAAAATAGGCCCCGAGTAGCAAAGCACGAAACTCCGCCCAAGTCAGTAACTGTACTCCCGGTGGTCCCACTGGACGAACTCGACGCCACCAAGTCTCGGCGTCCTTCTCCAGAAAGTGTGCGGCCAGGTGCACTTGATGTTTCTCCTGAATGAATAGATTCTCAACTAGCTTCTCCATTGCTGCTATCCAGTTTTCAGCCTCCCAAGGCTCTGAACTCTGCCCGACAAATCACGGGGGATGAAACGAGCTGATAAAGGACAAACGGTCAGTGAGCTCCCTCTGCTCTGAAACTGTCAACGGAGGAATCTGTGACGAGGTCGATGATGTCGCAACCGGAGGTACTGCTGGTGGTGCCACAGGAGGTGCCCTCTGCTCAAGCATGCGCATCATGCGCTCTATGTTCTCCTCCCGACGTCTAGTCATCTCCTCATGGCGTCGTAGCGCCTCTGTCATCTGGGCTACCTGAGCTCGCAGCTCCCGGACCTCACTCTGCTCGGTCTGCTCGGCCTCCCGCCGCTCGGGCTCCTCATCCAAGGTCGAACGCGCCCTCGTCGCTACACGACGTCTCGGCGGCATCGCAGGTAGCTGCAACAAAAACAAACGTCAGGACAAAACAACCATTCGACCCAATCCAGCGAAAGTCTAAGACATGTTATCCATTCCATAGTATTATGTTGTCTGCAGCCAACATAATCGCTTAGGAGAATAAACATGCAAATCACTCATCCCGTCTCATTGGAGAGGTATAAAACTCAATCAGGACTCTCGCTAAAAGTCACGACTCTCACGTAGTCATCCTAATGTCCAACCACAAGCCTAGGGTTTCTAAGTCCTCAATGACCTACATCCTAGGCTCTGATACCACTCTAATCTGTCACGCCCCGAGGTCGAAACTGCGACCCGGGCTCGCCAACAGATCCGTCGTCGACACGGGAAGCCCCGCACCGACGAAGCGTATAACCTGCAAAAGATAGAACTACAGCTATACAGATATGAAAAATAAAAGCTGTAAATATAAAACCAACTACTAAAAACTGAAATAATACAAGGTCCATCTCCCAAATACACGATGATACAAATAGAAATCCACCTATACAACATCTATGAATCCAAAAAGGGAGATAACTAAAACTAGAAATACAACAATATACCCAGAGAATCCCACAGTCCGGGATAGTACATCTACCTCACTCTAAAGGAACAATGCTGGTAGGGAACTATCTCGCGACTCCCTGTCCTCGGTCCGTCAAGCCAGCTCGGGCAGGAACGGAAGAAAAAGCCTCAGCAACCTGTCACCGACAAAGGGTGTGAGAACTATATCCTACAGTAGTTCTCAGTGGGTACCATCTCCAAGACCCACGGTCTGCCCACTAAGTCTACTAGAGGTATAAGATAACAGAAAAATACTGTGATAATGAAAAATAAGCTGGAAAAGTATCTACAGCTATCATGCCTCTATCTACTATGCTCAAGGGGAAAAAGAACACAGATGATAGTATGCATCTACTCACTACTGATAATATGTCACAAGTACTATGCTCAAAGGAAAACTCTACTAAGACACATGATATGCATCCACTACTCGCACACGAGGTGCTCACAAAACTGAAATCTCAATGACTGCCAAAACTGGCTCAGTCAAGCCTGCGCCTGTCGTCTAGGAACGCACCTGCCCACTACCTCGCATCCACATGAGGACGGGATTTACGTGGGGCGTCCTAAACTGACTATCTCAATCTCACACAAAGCGACCCCTGGTAACTCGGCCAGGGGCATCATCATCATCGCATCCGGAGCGTAACTCAAGGGGAGCGACCCCACCGAGCTCAAGTGTATCTCATCTGTCTCAACTGTCTCAACAAGCGGCACATGCAGGCTATAATCCACGATCAAACAGATCGGTAACTCGAATACCCCAAAACCATCACTCAGTCGGAGAACCCTCCACGACTCAATCTCACAACACTAACCCACTAAAAGAAGGTACACCACAGCTGGGACTACCGTCAATCCAAAAGGCTCCCAAAACGACACCCCACTCATAGGCGAGAAGAACCGACTGACACAGCAAGGGTCTGAGAATCCCGTTAGGCCGGTGCCTAGAACCCCAATGAAACAAGAACAGACTGTAGGCTCAGCCTATCGAAGTTCTCGATCCTTTACCGTTCAGGGATTCGGCCCCTCTCGGTTAAAGTGGGAAACCATCTCAACACACAAAACTCACGGGCTGGAGATGCTCTATAGCTAGAACCGCGAAGGGTCCGAAAATCCCGGGAGACTAATACCTACGACCCCGATCAAACAAGAACAGGTTATAGGCGTAGCCTCCCGTTGTTTTCGACCCAAGAATGAAATCAACTCTTAGAACCCAGATCACTCACCTCGGTCGGGTGAGGAAATTTAGGAGAAAAGATGACCTTTATTATAAAATATCATTTCTACTCAACCCCCTTGGGGTGAGGATAAAATTGCCCCTTTTTGAAAACCGTCTTGAATTGAGAAAACCAACTTTTATAGATTTTAGTTCTTGAGAAAATCAGTTAAAAACAAGTTTGTTTTCCGAACTCCCAAGGGTTGACGCCTTCGCCCAATCAAACAAGAACAAGCTCCGGCGACCCCTAGGAATTCGAAAGGAAAACACTGGTTTACTAAAATCATGAGTGTCCAAAAACATTCTGGGTTGAAGGTCCTGATAACACACGCGCACCACGATCACAACATGGTGGTGACGAACAAAACGGAGAAATATCCAAAGACCCGGGACCACCGTTTACCTAAAACAGTTCCCAAACACTAACACTGGCCTAAACTCAACTACCAGACCCCACTCAGCCACCCAGGCCCGAGTGTAACATACGTCCCACAATACTCTGACCACTCGGCCCACTACCCGGGCAAGGAACTCTATGTCCAGAAAGAAATGCAATGTGTGGGATGCCTAAAGGATAAAAGAACCTAGCCTAGATTAAGGTTCTCTATTGGTCTGGTTAAACACATGCAACATATGACGGATGTGCTAGTCAAAGTTCCAATAAAACACTTAATCTAGCATGCTGAATTCTATTATAATAGAATTAGAAAGAAGTCCGCAGACTTGGAGAGAAAAACCAATCCACATCGGTTTGCCACCAATTGCTCGTAGACACTTGCAATTGGGCACCGTGCGATTTCTTGCCTCCACGTGGTCCGCACGCAAAACGATGCACGCCACCGGAGTCCGCACGCAAAATGGAGCATGCCGCCGGAGTCCGCACGCAAACCGAAGCACGCCGTCCGAGTCCGCACACAAAACAGAGCACGCCGTCGGAGTCCGCATGCAAAACGGAGCACGCCGTCGGAATCCGCACGCAAAACGGAGTCCGCACGCAAAACGAAGCACGGTGTCGGAATCCGCACGCAAAACAGAGTCCGCACGCAAAATAGAGCACGGTGCAGGAGTCTGCACGCAAAACGGAGCACGGTGTCGGAATTCGCACGCAAAACGGAGTCCGCATGCAAAATGGAGCACGGTGCCGGAGTCCGCACGCAAAACGGTGAGGTAACAACAGTCCCTACAAGCACAAAGGCACAGGGTCAAAACCAAAAATCCAAAAGGGTAAACCCCAAAACTGTGCCGAAAAACACTGCAAAAAAGACGAGCAAAACCAACCTTAAAGTCGGCGCATCGTCAAACGAGCACCCACACGTTCGCCCGGCTCCAAGGGACACCTCGCGCGCGCTCCACGGCACAAACGGTGCGCTCGCGGCACCCCAAAAATTCCCCCAACCGCTCTCTCTCCCTCCCTCTCGCATGCAAGGACGGAGCATAAGAGAAAAAGGAGAAAAAGGGGGTCAATTTGGGCTTAAATAGCCCAAATTGCGCAGATTCGGGCGCCCGAAATCCACATTCGGGCGCTCGAAATCCCTATCGGGCGACCGCTACAGTGCTCCCTGCCAAACACTCCGCGCCGCGCGTGCCACCGCAGCGCCACGTGGCCGCACCACGCTCCCCGCGCGCAGGCGCGACCAGTCGGAGGCCGCCACGTGGCGGCACGACTCCACACCGCGAGCACGCGCGCCAAGGACGCGTCCCCTCGCGCGACGCGGGCGAACGGGGTCCCGCCACGTGTCGCGATCCGCGTGCTTCCCGCGCGGCCCGCGCCGCGTGTCGCCACCCGCGCGCATCCCGCGCTGGCCCGCGCCTCTTCCCCGCGCGCGGGTCAACGTGCGGGTTGACGCGCCCAACGCGGGGCAGCCGCGTGGCGCCTCCCACGTGCGCCCTGCTCCGCGCCAGCGCCTGGGTCGCTGCGCTCCCGCCTGCGCTTGCGACCGGCTCGACCAACCCGCGCCTGCCACGTGGCAGCGGCGCGGGTTCGTTGCTCCCGGTGCACGCGGGTGGGCCGTGGACCGGCCCGCGACCAAAATGGGCCCGTTAGCCCATTTATGCTCGAAAATAGCCGATTTTGACCGTTTTCGCGCGCTGAGTCTGTTTTTGGCTTCCATTCAACGCACAACGCACTCGATACACCAAAAATAGGTGTTTTCTCACCACCAACCACACGGTCGAGTCGCACGGGGATTCCGGAACACTACAACCGAGCCCATTTATGCCCGAAAATAGCCGATTTTGACTGTTTTCGCGCGCTGAGTCTGTTTTTGGCATCCATTCGACGCACAACGCACTCGATACACAAAAAATAGGTGTTTTCTCACCACCAACCACACGGTCGAGTCGCATGGGGATTCCGGAACACTATAACCGAGCCGACCCAAACCGAATCACAAGCCGGTTCAGCTTAAACCAAACCATAGAGAATTCAACTTGTCGGTTCAATCCAAACAGAACGACATGAGGCCCCAGCTGAACCGAAACCAAGTTACAAGTCGATTCGACTTGAACGTAATCACAAGAGGATTGAGCCAAGCCGAATCTAATTACAAACCAGTTCGACCTAAACCGAGCCACAAAGGATTTAAACTTGAGCCGAAGTTGGTTCAACCTAAACAAAACCACAAAAAGTCCAAGCTGTGCCGAACTGAACTACAACCCAGTTTGACTCGAGCCGAACTATGTGTGATCCAAATTGCAAGTCGGTTCAACCTGAACTGAACCACAAGCCGGACTGAACCACAGGAGGATCAAGCCAAGACGGATCAAACCATAAGCCGATTCAACCTAAATCGAATATGGACGGAACTATATATTGGTTCAGCAACTTAAACTGGACCATGAACCAACTTGACCCCAAATCGAAATCAAAGAGTTCTAAACCAAGCCGCAAAGAGGGCAATTCAAATCAAACTCAAACGGATTTCGAACCAAATCACAGGAGTTTGATTCAAACCAAATGCAAAGGGATTCTAAGTTGAACCGAACCCCAAGGTGGCTCTACCTGAATCAAACTCAAACGGATCTTGAACCAAACCATAAGGTTACGATCCGAACCAAACCTAACTGCATAAGGGTCTAAGTTGAGCCGAATTATAAGGGCCCAACCGAAATCAAATTCAAAGGGTCTCGAACTATCATAAGGGTTCGACCTAAACCATGTCTCAAAGGGTTCTGAACCGAAGTATAACGGTTCGACCCAAATCAAATTCAAAAGGGACAAATCAAGTGAAAGCCTAAACCGCCTTAGCTCAAATTAAATACAAAAGGTTCAAACCAATTCAATTTGAACCCAACCTGAACGAAGGTTCAAACCGAACTTCAGGGATGATCCAAATCAAGCAAACCAGCTCCACCCAAACTGAAACAAATCAAGAGTTCAAACTAAGCTAACTCCAAATGAATCTGCTGAGTCAACTTAATCGACTCACAACCCCAAATCCAAACGACTAAAAAGTCATTAAACTAAACCCAAATTCAAACGACCGAAAAGTCATTAAACTAAACCCAAATCCAAACGACCGAAAAGTCATTAAACTAAACCCAAGTTCAAACGACCGAAAAGTCATTAAACTAAACCCAAATCCAAACGACCGAAAAGTCACTAAACTAAACCCAAATCCAAATGACCGAAAAGTCATTAAACTAAACCCAAATCCAAACGACCGAAAAGTCAATAAACTAAACCAAAATTCAAACGACCGAAAAGTCGTTAAACTAAACCCAAGTTCAAACGACCGAAAAGTCATTAAACTAAACCCAAATCCAAACGACCGAAAAGTCATTAAACTAAACCCAAAATCCAAACAACCAAATCCAAATGACCGAAACGTCATTAAACTAAACCCAAATCCAAACGACCGAAAAGTCATTAAACTAAACCCAAATCCAAACGATCGAAAAGTCATTAAACTAAACCTAAATTCAAACGATCGAAAAGTCATTAAACTAAACCCAAATCCAAACAATCAAATCCAAACGACCGAAAAGTCATTAAACTAAACTCAAATTCAAACGACCGAAAAGTCATTAAACTAAACCCAAATCAAAACAACCAAATCCAAACGACCGAAAAATTATTAAACTAAGCCCAAATTCAAACGACCGAAAAGTCATTAAACTAAACCAAAATCCAAACAACCAAATCCAAATGACCGAAACGTCATTAAACTAAACCGAAATCCAAACGACCGAAAAGTCATTAAACTAAATCCAAATCCAAACGACCGAAAAGTCATTAAACTAAACCCAAATCCAGACGACTGAAAAGTCATTAAACTAAACAACCCAAACAACCTAAATCATATCAAGCTCAACCCCATTCGACCGCTACCCACTTTTGAAGGGCCACCAAGTTTATAAATTGAGCATTTCACTCATGTACAGTGGGGGTATGCCCCTACTTAAACCATGTACTTGAAAATCATATCAATGAAAGTTCGTCTTTATATTACGGTCTCTTTCATCATCAGCATACATTTTGGTCTCTTAATCGAGGGTCCCTTAACACTGCAAGTGTGGGGTAATTAATAGTAGATTCTTGAGTCTGCTGGAAGCTATGAGCCTACAAACCTGATTTCAAATAAAAAAAATCCAAACAAACTCAATCTGTATCATGAATGACCACTCATCGCGGGGTCGGTTCGTTTGTGGCGGCAGACAGGCGGCAACCAACATACAGCTCTGGAAAGGAGCAGAGGGAGTTGAAGGAACCTCACCAATGCTGTCTGGTGCAAAGAGAACTCTGGACTACTGGTTTTTCTTCACCTCACCATTAATGCTAGATAAAATGGTGCCTTCCACTATTTTCGAGCTACACCAATGAAGGGAATGGCTCTGGGGCATGGGGCTCGTGGCAGGGAAGGTAGAAGGAGTGGGGATGAAGCTTGCAGTTACAGAATTTGAATTGAGGTAGCAGTTAGGTTCTCCCCATGGTAGTTATAGTGTAATTTGCAACAATTTGCCTTTTAGTCCTTCCACTCTTCATTACACTCTCTAAGATCCTCATTGTAGCACTATCTTGCAATAAAGCCCCTCACTAAAAACTTTCTTTGCATTTGATCCATAAAATATTAGATCTTTTCTAAAAATACTTCTCTTTTTCCTCTATTTCTCACGCATTTTGAGGCGGTACAGTGGTCAAATCGAAAAACAGACGGCACCACGACGTCCAGATCGACGAAACCTATTGACTGGCGATTTTGTTCGTCAAGTTCGATCCTCTATAAAATCAAAACCCATTTAATACAGTAAATTTATACTGTGTGGCATGCATCTCGATGCTTTAGAGTCGTCAAACGCAAATTTCGTCAGCGCCACTGCACTCAGAACGACGAAACGATTTGAATTGACTATCTGGACCGTCAGATTCAGATACCAGACAGTGAATCGGCCGATGTTCGCCAACGAAGGATTCGAATCAGGGGTTACTATTCACAAGTACTATTCACTTAAGTCGCGGACCCCCCTAGTTTCTTCGCTGATTTCTAGACGATCCGACCATCGGATCGAAAATCAGTCTATACCATTTTCAAACGATTCGACGAGACGGTCACACTGGTGATTTCAGATTTTCGAAATCAGACGCGGATCTGAAAGTCAGGAAATAGCGTCTCGAAAATTGTGCAATTTGCACACTAGTATACAACCACTTAAGTTTAATTTTGCATTTTCTCGCACACATTCACATTTGAATTCCTCAAATTCAAATTTGAATTTCTCATGTACTACATTGGGCGGGACTTTCGAATGAACGATCGGCTCCGTTAAACTTGATCTAGAGTATTTAAAAGGCCTAGAAATTAAATTTTGCGAATTTTCAATATTATTTGCATAGTGATCAAAATGGCTCAAAATCAATAATTTTAATCATTATTGTGAGTCGTTTGCTAGTTTAACGGCGTAGAAATATTTAAATCATGTAAAATTTTGACAAAAAAATTTTTATACTATATAGAACAAGATCAATATCTTTGATCCAAAATTTTATTATCATATCATCATATTTTGTGAAATTTTTATTTTCAGTCGTTGATTTTGAGCCCTTTCGATCACTAGGTAAATAATATAAAAAAATAAAAAATGCTAGTTCTACATCCCTTGTGGGGTGTACATCTCACATCCCGCTCATTCAATGGATAGGGTGTGGTGAGCAATGAAATGACCCCTCACCATTAGACGGGTGGGTGTAGAATGTACACCGCTCTTGGGGTGTATATGTAGCATTGCCCTAGAAAAATAGCAAAATTTAGTTTCTAAATATTTTAAATATTTTAGATCAAATCTAAAAAGCCGATCATCCATTCGAAAATCCCAACATTAAAAATAACTTAAGAACACGAAGAATTTGTACTTCTAAAAACACACCAGTCCTACGTCCTTCTGGTTAGTTGCTTATAAATTCATTACAACTTATATTTGTGTAATCAATCACTTCGAAACTTTCTCCATTGTGCTTGTCACTACCCAAGTTAATTTAAAGATAAAATTCTAAGGAATCTTTTTTGAAAAATACTATCCTAGAGGTGGAAAATTTGAATAAAAAATAGGATAAACTTCAATTCGAACCCTTGAGATCTACAAAAAGTGTATCTAATTATTCTGTAATTTTATTTTAATTTCATTTTGAGGTTTTACTATTAATTAGGGTAGCCAAAAAATATCTTTTGTAAATAATTTGTATCTTATTGTAATAACTACTCACTAACTTTATATTTTAAAAATATTGATGCTAATTAAAAATATTGATGCTAACTCAATTAAAATCAATATAGTGGCAGGGGAAAAAGAAAAGAAATGCATTTTATTTTTAATAGAAGTTTATATTCTATATTCATGATGTGATCAATTTAGCATTGGAGTTTTTTTAGAAATACATGACTCAATCAAGTTGAGCTGAAAATTTCGTTGTATTCAACAATTTTTACAATCAGTGTAAGAAATCTTAAAACGTACAAAACTTTCGCTTGAGTGTCCCATTTTAGTATACAATCCCAATTTTAAAAAAAATACTTTTTAAAATCTACGCGCTGAACAATATAGTTCGTCAAGCCGAGTTTGGAATCTATCTCTATTTTTGCATTTTTAGATTATTTTCAAAATATTTTGTATTTTTTTTATTTTGAGTTTGATTATTTGGTTATTAGGTTTAGAAATATATTAGAATTTATTGTCTTCGTTTATAGTAAAATTCATATATCAATCATATATATATATATAGATTTGGTGTTCAGTTAATTCAATTAGTTTTAAAGTTAATTGATAACATTTTCGTCATTGTCGAAGAATTGATTTTTTATGTTTTTTTTTTTTTTGTTCTTATATTTCTTTCCTCTAAGCATGGCTTACACCCGCGATCATTTATTAGGCAAATAAAATAAATAAATTTATTTTTTAATATATATATATATATATATATATATCCAACAGAATATATGTGATGTGCATTACATATGCACTATGGCTAACTTTTAAAATACATGAAAATTTTCAATTCTAAAATTATTTTGACTAAAATACTCTTCCTAACAATGAAAAGTTATAACTTTTAGAAATAATATTTTGGTCTTATTTGGAGCAACAAATACACTCAACAGTAGCTGATTTAGGGGTGGAACTGGGCCGGGCTTGGGTTGAGTCATACTATGCACAAGTCCGGATCAAAAAAAATTATCCGGCTTTGGATCGGGTTTTTATTCAATTTTTTAAAAAAATTAAGGCCCGGCCCAAGCCCAAGCCCAATGCCGAATACCCATTGGGCTATATGGAGTTCCACTTTATGCATTTGTCCTATAGTACATATAAACCATGCTAATAGCTTTAGTTTGAAATTATATTAACTTTAATTTATAAATTAATTTCAAATTGATAGGAATTACGTTTGATTGTTTATATAGTTCAATGTGTTAATTTATATTGATGTGATTAGGTACAAATTGAACATTATTGTTGACGACGGTAGTGGTACAGTTAACTTTGTTGTTTTTGGCAAGATAGCACAGAAACTTATTCGTATTCCAGCTCAAAATTTAGCCACCTCGTCCGGTTCATATCAGTTCACCCTTCCTCTTGCAATTAAAACAGTTATTGATTAGGAGCATATTTTTCAAGTTGTACATGATGCACTAAAATTTAGATCTGGCATCAAAGTTAAATATCAAAGGAAAGTCTCCTGCATCAATGAATTTGTTTATCAAATGTGAAGAGCATGTACATTTTTCTGAAACTGACAAACAAATCCGCAAAGAAATATTTGTACAAGCATCACCTGACACAGAAGTTTAATCAAGTTATTTTTTTATACTTAAAATTATTATATATAAAAAAATTAATGTTTTATGGACTATATTTGTTTTCTCATTGATTTATGGCCGGATCGGAACAACATTCTAATGATTTATCGAAAATCCAACATGCTAAGAAGCTCCGACTTACGTAATGATTAAACTAAATTGATATTATTACGTATTCATATTCTATTGTAGACAATATTGATTATACTAATTTATATATAAATTAATGTGCACTTTGATGAATTTACCTCTGATGAAGCCAACAAATGACGGATTACTATCCGTACGATCGACTATTTTTATATTTTATCTATTTTATATATATTTTGTGTGAATTTTTATTTCGAATGACGAAGCTATCGGATAAAATATTTGGCAGAATTTAGGCCAAGTCCTCAAATTGTTAATGCATGACAGAACTTAGATATTGGATATTTGTGATGACCTTTGATGATTGTGACTTCTCTGGTAAGAACTAGTGAGAGACCCATACTGTAAATATAAAATTATTTTAATAATAAATTCTAATTATATTTATATATTTTATATAATTTTATTAGTCTAATTATTAATTAAATAAAATTATATAAATATAATTTAATAATTAAATTATTTTATAAAAACTTATATAAAAAAAAGATTGAAAATAAATTTATTAAAATTATTTATATAAATTAATAAATAAAAGAGAAATAATATAGTAAAAAGAAATTGTTTCAAACACCATATGTATGAATAAATCTTGTACATAAAATTTTTAAAATTTTGTTATAAAAATCTAAACTTTATAATTTTTTATGCATAGAGTTTTTATATGGTGTAGATCACATATATTAGATTATATTTAAATTTTACAATATTAATATTAAAATAATAGTATATGGTGTAAATCACATATATTAGATTATATTTTAATTTTATAATATTAATATTAAAAAATAAATTAGGTGCATGCCTGTACTAATATATCAGGTGCAAGCAATAATTTCTCATAGTTGAGAAAAGTAAGATAGGATAATAGAAGAGATTTTTTTTATACACCAGATGTATAAAATATTTTATACTATATTTTTAAAATTTTATTAAAAAATTTAAATTCTGTATATTTTTTTTTGTTCATGGACATTTTACGTGATTTATATCACATCTATCGAAATAAATTTTATTTCATAATTTATTAATAAAATAAATTAATTATATAATTAATTTATTAATTATTTATTATATATATAATGAATTAATTGTATATATAATTATTTTTTTATTTTATATACAAAGAAAGAAGCGCAGAGTGAAGGATTGGTAGTATACGTATTTCTATAAGATCGCCGACTCTCTTTTAGGGCTCGTTTGGTAACGGATTAAGACAGAACTAGCTAATCCAGTGATAAGTATAAAGTACGAAATTAATGTAAAAAAGTATTTGAGATGGTTTCGGGGATAAGAGATTTTGTGTTTGGTATGATAATGAGGAATAAGATGAATAAAGAGTATTAGTTGGGGTAAATTTTCTTCTTGTCCTCAACTTTATTAGTAAATTTTCTTCTTGTCCTCAACTTTATTATGTAAGGAAAAAGTAAGAGGGTGGTTGAGAAAAGTGGGAACAGTAATTCCAGCTTATTCTAGTTGTACTAGAACAAGCTATACCGGTTGATTCCAGATGCGTTTGGAAAAACAAGAAAGTATCCCCTTATTCTCTATTCTAATCCATTTCCAAACAGCCCTTTAATGTAATAAAAATATAGGAGCAATTTCCTATATACTCCTAAAAATTTTCCTGTTTTTAGATTTACCCCTCTTAGAAGGCTAATATTAAAACTACCCTTCGTACGTTCCAACTTCTTTCTAAAGGCTAATATTAAAACTACCCTTCGTACGTTCCAACTTCTTTCTAAAGGCTAATATTAAAACTACCCTTCGTACGTTCCAACTTCTTTCTAAAATATTCCTGAAGTTAAACTCTGTTAGTGTACCGTTTGGAACTGCCGTTATCGGTATAAAATTACTATTTTACCCTTTCAAATATACCTTTCTACCATAACCAACTTTTTTTTTATGTACCCTTAAAATTTTCAATAGTTTTGATAGATAAGGACAAAATAGGTATATCTGATAATTTTCAACTCCGATTATTATTTAACTCTAGTTTAACCCTAATTAACTTAACAAAGGGAAACGGTAGGGATATTTTTAATAACGGTGGAATGTATGAAAGGTATATTGGAAAGAAAAAAATAAAAAGGGTAAATAAAATATTTCTTCAGATTTCAGGAGTACACAGGCAATTATCTCAAAAATATAATAGATAGAATTGAAGTAAAATCTCCAGATGAAATATTCTTCAGGTGAAATATTCGTTTAGTTTCTCATTTCAGCCCATCTTCTTTTATTCTCTTCTTCTTCTTCTTCAATGATTTAAGATCTATATGTAATCTAGTTTATAAAGTGGTTTAATTTAACCTTTCGACTCGAGTAACTCAAAACGCCACATTGAGCAATTCGAACCGATGGTTCAACAGTCGATCGAACTAATGAACTAACTTAGTTTTAATCAAATCGAACAGAATTTTTTATAAAATTCAACGACTTAAATTCAACTTAGCTTATTATATTTTCTATTAATATAGATTAGCTTTATAAAATGTAAAATTTAAAAACTTATATATATATATTTAATTTGATTTAAAAATTAATATTTTATAATTAAGATACTTGAATAATAATAATATAATATATGTATATTTTATTTATATAATAAAATTTAAAATAATAATTTAAATATTTATGCCGTGATACTGAATCTCCCTACTTTTGACCTAATAATATTTTTTGGATTGCTATTTGATCCGATTTTTAAAACATTACTTATTATAGCATATTTCCATTGGGCACCCAAATGTTAATTTATGGACATTTTCAACTGTTAAAGGAGTTGATAGGAATACTATATATATATATATATATATATATATATATATATATACTAATATGGTTGTACAGTCACAATGTTACCTTTTGAATCACTTGCACTGCTATTCATCAATTTCGGGATTTTTTTTAAATTAATCTTAAAAACTTTTAATATTTGTAAACTGATCCTTCAAATTTTTTTTTTTTACAAAAATAATCCTACTTTTGCCAGTAGGGCGCCACGAGGGCAGAACGATCTGAAGACGCTGAATGATTCAGCGCTTTCAGTGTATTTCCTGAAGGCGCTGAATCATTCAGCGTCTTCACAAAACCCCTATGAAGACGCTGAATCATTCAGCGCTGAATCATTCAGCGCCTTTATAGTATATACTGAAGGCGCTGATCATTCGGCGTCTTCAGATCACGAGGGCAGGACGATCTGAAGACGCTGAATGATTCAGCGCTTTCAGTGTATTTCCTGAAGGCGCTGAATCATTCAGCGTCTTCACAAAACCCCTATGAAGACGCTGAATCATTCAGCGCTGAATCATTCAGCGCCTTTATAGTATATACTGAAGGCGCTGATCATTCGGCGTCTTCAGATCGTCCCGCCTCCGTGGCGCCCTGCTGGCAAAAGTAGGATTACTTTTGTAATTTTTTTTTTTGAAGGATTAGTTTGTAAATATTAAAAGTTTTTAAGGTTAGTTTAAAAAAAATCCCTCAATTTCAGCTCATTTATATTTTTCACTTGAGATTTCAATCAGGTTCCTATCACTTGAGATTTCAATCAGCTAATTAAAATAGAAATAAAAAAAAATAAATTAAATTATATTGAAATAAAAAATAAAATGACGAAACAATAAAAAAAAATATTTTGTTTATTATTGAAATGGAAATTAAAATAAACGTCTAGAATTTTGAGTTTGAAAAAATATGTTTTTAGATTTACGCGTCAAAGTACAGCAAAACTGCTTTGGCCGAGCATAGGACTTAAATCAACTCTTTAGTCTGTCATTTTTATATCTTTAAGAAACTTTTTAAAAAAATTAAATTTTGTTTCGATTTTGAACCTGATTATTGAGTTATTTCTGATATGTTTTGTAATACTCGAAAAATTTAAAATTGAATTTTGATAAGTTCGAATATGGATTCGAAATTAAAATATAGTATATGGAAATATTATAAGTCAAAAAATACAAATTACACAGTTTTCGGAGAAACTGTCTCCTAACTTGCAGATCCGGATCTGATCTCGAAAAATTAAAATCGCCAGTGAAATCATCTTGTTGAATTGATTAAAAATGGTGCAAATCGATTTTCGATCTGACGGTCGGATAGTTTCGAAAACGGTGAAGAACGAAGTGGGTCCACGACTTAAGTCGTGAATAGTAACTTCCTGACTTGAATCCCCTTCGGCCAACGTCGATCGATCGACCGTCGGTCGATCGACCGTCTGGAGTCCGAATCTGATGATTCAGATAGTCGATGCAGATGGTTTCATCGATCTGAGCGCAATGGCACAGTCAAAATTTGTGTTTGACAAGCCTAAATCATCGAAAAGCCGAACAGTGTAATTCACTGTAAATGATGGATTTAGTTTTAATAGGGACCTAATCTCAGCGAACCAAAATCGCTATTCGATAGGTTTTGTCGAGCCGGACGTCATGGTGGTGTCTGTTTTTCAGTTTGATGACCCGATTGTCTCAAAAAGCGTGAAAAAAGGCGAAAAGTGGCGTATTTGCATAAAAGTCTCCGCATTTTATGTGCGAAATCTAATGAAATTCTTTGGAGAGGAACCTAGATGTGAGACAAAGTCCCTGTGAAGGACCCAGCTCTAAATAATGCAAGTAGAGGGAGCAAGTGGCATTTTGTGCAAGTTGTATACATAAACTTGGTTTTGGTCCAAGGACGCCCTAGCTTTGGGCTTTTTAGTGTTGGGCCGAGCAGCGCCGCCCACCGCCGCCGTCGCTGTCGCTCCTCCGGCGCCAGCCAACCCCTGGTAAGTCTTCTCTTGCCCAGAACACTCCTCCAGACCCTTTGAATGCAACCTATAATGGTCGAATCCCAACTTGCCATTGTTGCATAGGTTGAAGCTTTAAGTCTCCAACTTCGGCCAACCACCTCATAGGAGCACCGGGGCTGGGTTGGGTGGTGCTCCTGCCACCTCTATGAACCCTCTGCAGGTTGTGCTTGCGCTGGATTGGTGCTAGAATCGAGTTGGAGTGACCTCGGCCAAAACCAAGCTCTAACAAGGTGCATTGTTGGCCACCTTGCTCCGGCGACAATTCCGACAGCCGCGAAACACCCCGAAGGTGAGCCTCTGAGCCTCTGTGATCTTCTGAGCATGATGCTCACACTAAGTTGCACAAGTAGTGAATGTTAATGCAAGTTTAGCAACCTAGCACTTTTAAGGTTAAGTAAACATGGACCAAGTATTGTTTTCATGGCTCAAGTTGCTCCCAAACAGTGAGCATGATGTTTCGAACATCGAGGCCCAGTTAGTGATGATTTTACTTTAGTTTAAAAGTCCATGAATTTAAAGTTGTAGCTTAAATAGTGGTAAATTGCACATAATTATGCGATTTATGTAAATCCTAGGGGTTAATTTGTAATTGTAGTCTGATAGGCTGCTGTAGACAGTGTGCACGTGATCTCTGCACCTTTTGTTGGTAGTCTTTTTCTTTTCGTTGAGCGGGATTTGCTTAACGAACCGTAAATCGGCAAAATTGTCGATTTAACGGCGGTTTCGCGCTAAACGCTCATTTCGAGAGAATTGGGTAGTTATTTTTGGTTGCCAGCTGTCCCTGGCTATTCCCGACACGGTTCCAGTGGATCCGGTGATTTTAGTTTTGCGTCGGTGATTTTCGAGGCCAAAATCGAGCTCCCGGAGGTGTT
This sequence comes from Tillandsia leiboldiana, assembly GCA_029204045.2. Classification (NCBI taxonomy): domain Eukaryota; kingdom Viridiplantae; phylum Streptophyta; class Magnoliopsida; order Poales; family Bromeliaceae; genus Tillandsia; species Tillandsia leiboldiana. Next base: position 3,498,381 of record CM055070.1, on the reverse strand, counting down.
TACGGTCTTTATGACACCATCTGTGCACGGGATTACATAGAGTCAGTTGTTAGTGCCCGAACGTCTTTAATTAAACGTTCCGGGGCAGCACGTGAAGTTTCACGAGATTTGGATGTCGTTTTGCACAGATTGGACCATAGTTGGTCGATCGGCGGATTACCGAAAATTCCGGCGAATCCCGGGACTTAAGAGAAGTTCCCCGTTTTACTTGTCTATATACAGTGAGTATGTGGGTGGGGTGTGAGTGAGTCCTGTTTTGACACATGATCTTATTGCAGGTCCCAACAGTCAGCCACCAGCTTGTGAGCAAGCAAGCGGTTACCGCGATCATCTACCCTGAGGTGGGTTTATTTTCGGTTCGGGCTTTATCATTTCGGCCCTATGGGGTACCATGGTAGGTCAGACCCCTATGTTTGATGTAGTTTTGATCCTATGGTTGAGCCTTTCTACTTGCTTTCATTCCAGCATTCAGTATATATAGCTATGTGGCATTGATCTTACAGTTGAGCTCTCTATATGCTTTCATTCTCAGCACTTAGTATGTATAGTGATAAACATCTAGACATATGCCATGCCTAATTGGACATTAGCTAGAGTGATTATCAGTTCACTTCATATCAGCATTTCCTATTCTTATATTGCATGTTAGAATAGGAGTACAGTTTCAGTTATACAGTTCTGTTATTCAGTTTCAGTGGTTCAGCTTCAGTTATACAGCTTAAGTGATATAACTTCATATATACAGCCTCAGTTGAGATTATAGCTTTCAGCACCCCGACAGGGATTGTCTGTTTTTTGCCAATAGTTCAATCTTTTGACTGCGAGCTTGAGCATTAGCATTATGATCGCCACTGAGCCAGCTTTCAATCACGTAAACCGCGGACTAGCTATCCGCAATGATGTTCTTTACCGGTACAGCGGTCACATCGACCTGTGAGCCCATGGTCACATAGGTGTGCATGGGTTATGATAGCGCATTTAGCCTGAGATTCTGTGAGACCAATAGTGGCATTTGGCAGAGGTTCTGTGAGACCGATAGTGGTATTTGGCCTGAGGTTCTGTGAGACCAATAGTGACATCTGATTGAGTACTTTTGTTTCTGAGATTGATGCATGATTTGCATTATTACTTCAGCATTATTAGCATGACTGGCACATGATTATTGGTACTCTACTTTACAGCTTTGACATTTATGTATTATCATACCTGTCTGTTTTACAGCATGATATATTGATATTGCCCTGATTTATTTGATGGTTAGATATAGCATGTTCAGCTTACTTCATGATTACCTACTTTCTTTTCAACGTGATTATTATCTATCGTTCAGATTATACCTTTTGTTATCCGCTTATTATGGTATCCGGTAGGTACGACTTGTTATTTCTCGGCCCGTCGTGCCCACTGGAATACATTTATGTTGTATCTCACACCCTTTGGGTGACCACCATTTCAGGTCATTCAGATGTTGAGATGTCGGGACGATCCAGTAAACTGTCGCGTTAGAGTTGTCCCCTGGCAGACTTGTGGATGATCATGATTCAGTATTTTGAATTATGTTGCTTTACTTACTTTGATCGTGAGTAGTCGTTGATATCTAGAACTGTGGATATTTGAGTAGTTGTGGATATCTAGAACTGTGGATGCTTCTATGTTTATATTAAACTTTGTGGATGTATTAGAATAGATGTTCATTTTTAATATTCAGTTGTTGTATCTACTCTGATTGATCTATTGTACTCGTCTAGCCGTGCATATATAGGGAAGACTCTGTCTGTTTGTACAGAAGATTTTCTATATGTGTGGCGGTCTGTTCATGCATTGGTTTTCAAAATATACAATTTTGATTAAAAAAAAAATTAGACCCTTTTTCTAAATGCAGAACGTGACAAGTTTAAATTTAGATAAATATTAAAATTAATTATAGTAGGATTCGAATATCGTCCCTAAACATATACATTATTTGTTTTTTTCCACTTGGTGTTATGCTACGAAGGGATTATAAACCTTTGATAAATGTGTTTTATATAATTTATAAAATTTTCCTACCTTTTCAAACCAAAATCAAATTAGTTAACAATGACCACCTAACTAAAATGTTTCAACAGACCAATATTAAATTTCTTAAAAGATTAGAAACCAAGCTAGAAAATATGATTTAGAAAGGATAAATTATACTTTTCGTCCTCAAACTATACAGGACGTTATATTTTAATTTTAAAATTTTAATTTATTATAATTTTTGTTTAATTTTTAAAAATTATTATAATCAAATCCTACAAAATTAATTTAGTCGGCTAAATATTGACAAATTATTAAAATAAAAATAAGTGTTAATTTCTATAGCTCCGGTAAACATATCAAATTGCAGATATACCCCTACAAAGTCTAGCTTTTTATATTTATTTCTTACTGTTAGTATACTGTATATTTTTTAACAGAATATATATGAAATATCAGTTTTGCCTTTTCAAATATGTCCCTTCAAAAATTTCGATTGTTAAAATAATATAAAATTATCTGAAAAGATAAAAAGATAAATTTATCTCACTGACTAATCAAGGTTAAGTATTTAAATTGATGTCAAGACATATATGAACAACTTTGGATTTTTGAAGGTGTAAATATGAAAAATTGAATTTTGTAGGAATATATCTGCTATTCGATAGGTTTACATGGAACCATATGAAATTAACTCTAAAAATAATGTAATCTTCTTTTTTTTTCGTTAATCAAAATACTTTCACATCACTTGTATATTAATTTATTAATATTTCGATAATTAAATTAGATTGTAAAATTTAATTACAATAAACTAGAAAATTCTAACAAAAAAATTATAATAAATAAAAATTATAAATCCTTAGTTCTTCCAAACTGCGTGGAGCCTTCCCAGTGCATCCCAAGCCAACGTGGCGTACTCCCCTGCATCCTCTACTTCTTTTCTTATTTCTTCTATTTTCCTTCACAACACATTGCACATGGGCACATGGGCCCTTCTTTCCTTTTTTTTTTTTTTTTTTTTTCCTACTCCTTCTATTCATAACTATTTTTTTTTTTTTTCCTACTCCTTCTATTCATAACTATAATTTGAGGGCAAATGTAGAAGTTCACAATTTGAGGAACAAGAATGTAAATTAGCCCATTTAGTTTACATATAAGAACTAAAATGTCACAACATCTCATATAATATAAGTTTAAAAATAATAAATAATAAAAGAACGTCACAACATCTCAAACTTTAATTCATTACCATTTTAATTCTAATTCAAATCTTCTAAATTATCGCAATTAAATTTTATAATTTAATTTTTTTAACTAAATATTAATAAATTATTATTGTAGAAGTGATATAATAATATCGTAATTAATAATACAATAATAATTAAGATATTGCATCGATTCTTCATTACTAAGTTATCAAAATTTAGAGATTGTTAGAGATTATTTGGTTCGATATGTATGTTGAAAAAATTTTGTACTCGCTCTGGTACGATACCGTAATTCGCTTTGGCCCCGCGAGTTAAGATTCCGCAACGAAAACGTTAAATCGAAGTTTTACCAAAAATTCATCTTCTTAACAAAACTGGAACCTTCTTAACAAAACTGGAACCAATACAACCACAAAAAGAAAAATTACACAGATTACACATACTTCTTTTCTGCAATAAAGTAGACTTCTCTCTTTTTCTTTTTTTTTTTTGTATCGTACGATTATCCTCAAGATCATACATACTTATATATACTCTCTACATTAGAGATATATATAAACTCCGCTCAATATAAACCCAAATCTACTTAAATTAGAATTATACTCCAATTAATATTTAAATCCAAATTAATTTATCTCTAATAGATTTATTTAAATATTAATCCTAATCCAATTAAAATTTAATTATAAAACTAACCAAATCCTAACAATGTAATTAGAGATGCATATTTTTAGAAATAAATATAATAATTATAATTACGTGTATCTCGTTTGGTAAAAGCGTAGAAATCGATAAATATTTTATTAGGATGCGTATTTACGAAGGAAAAAAAAATTAAATATTATTGGAAAGGTAAGCTCATCTTTGTCTAAAATTAATGTCCACAAGTGATACAGTTAAAATTGTAGTCAATTTAGTTGTAATTTTAATTGCTGCAGTTGAGATTTTTCATGTAATTTTAAGTGCAGCAGTTAAATTTAAATGCATAAAAATAAATGCCAGATTTAAATATGCGTGCAATTGTAAATACGTGTAATCAAATAACATCTTAATCAAAAAATAATTGTTAAAATTGATCGTAATAATTTAAAAAATTTGAACAAAAAATTATAATAATTTAAAATTTAAAAATTTGAAAATTACGTTGTTGCCCCCAGTTTGAGAACTGAAAGTGTAATATAATATAAAAGTAAAGATATGAATTAATAAGTGCTCTAAATTGTTCGTCCAAATCAAGAATCTTTTGTCCAAAAACTTTTAAAATGCCTCATCATGTAGATTTTATACTTTACCCACCATTATTATAAAATAAAATAAAGACTAAAATACAGAAATTTCTAAACAATTATTTATTTATTTATTTATTTCCAACTTTTAAATATTTATATTTTATTTTATAATAAAATATAATATTAATGGAGAGGGTGAATTTGAAATGGTTGTGTTATTCTTATTTATTTTATAAAAATTTTATATTTAATATATTTCTAGAATTTTAAAAATACTTTCGATATAAATTATAAAAAAAATAGATGGAATAATAACATAACTCCGATGAAAAGATAAAATATAAATTTTTAAAAATTAGAAAAAAAATATAAAAAAAAGGAGTATTCTAAAAAAGAAAATTCTATAATTTAGTCTAAAATAAAAGATCATTAAATATACAATGCATGAGTTCATAGATGCGTTCGATAGTACACATAGAAAAAAGAAAAATTTATATATCATTAATAATCTGATTAAAAAATTTAAGATATATAATTATATCAAAATAATATGTAATACTATATAACGTAAATTGAAATATAGCTATAAAGCTATTCTAAATATGAGTTAGATGGTGATTGATTTCACGTAAAATTCAATAAAAAATTATTTTTTTTTAAAAAAAATTGTTTTAGTAAAATAATTTTAGAAATTTATAGAAAACGCATGTTTTTTTGTTTTCGTTCGAAATATGCGAAAACGAAAACTCGGATGCGTGAAAAACATAGTACGTGCCGTTTGAAATATGTGAAAACGAAAACTCCTAAGCGTGAAAAAATAGTACGCACAGATTGCACGCCAAGATGGCAATGGCAAGAAGTGGGAGACTTTGATAACTCTGCATATATATATATATATATATATATATATATATATATATATATATATATATATATAATGACAACTCTTTTATTATATATTATTTTTTTGAGAAATAAATAGTATTCTATCCGTTTCATTCATTTGAACGGTGAACTAAGTAACTGAGGTGAGACAGCTAGATCTCTATTTAATAATAAAAAAAAAGAAAAATAAATTTGGGATTATAGTGGTCCCTTAGGGTTTACTAGGTGGTTGGTTGAATAGTAAATATTTTAGGAGACCACTATAATTCCAACCGCATATCTTTTCATCCAACGGCTGAAAACTTGATAGCACCAATTATTTGATGCTATCGATAGTATTCTAGCCGGACTCTATATATAGAATTAGGCTAGAATACTATCGATAGCACCAAGCTATTGGTGCTATCAAGTTTTTAGTCGTTGGATGAAAAAATATGCGGTTGGGATTATAGTGGTCCCCTAGAGTTTACTAGGTAGTTGGTTGAATAGTAAATATCTTAGGAAACCACTATAATCCAAACCGCATATTTTTTAATCCAAAAGCTGAAAACTTGATAGCACCAATTGTTTGGTGCTATCGATAGTATTCTAGCCGGACTTTCTCTCTCTCTCTCTCTATATATATAAGTCTAGAGAAAAGGTTGAGAGATTTTGAAAAAGCGGGCGCGGTCCGGCCACTATCCCAGACCCCTCCCACAATTCGAAAAAGCCTCTAACCCTACTGACCGCTAGTAAGGAATTAGTATTTTAAAATATACTGTTTGATATTTAGTAGTTATTTTTTATTTAAAATTAAGAATTTGGTACTCTTCTAGTTAATACTAGATTTTATGAATTCGTAATCCGTGTCGGTATCGTCTATCGTTTGTTCAGTACGTGCTGCAGTAATTAGTTATTGAGAAATTGAATTCTTATCGTAAATCCAGGACACAACTACAAAGAAAAATAAAATATATATATAGAAAAAAAAATTCACTATTTAAGAAAAAATTTACACCTGACTTCTCTTTGTGCATTCAAAATTATGACCACCACCATTCGAAAATAATAGCATATATGTTGTATTTATAATTTATATAAAAAACTACTCAAATTCAAATCTAATTAAATTTTTACTCTAATTAATATTTAAATTTTAATTAATTTATCTTTACTAAATTTAAATATTAATTTTAGTCCGACTAGAATAAATTATAAATCTAATTAAATTTTAATATAAATTAAAATTATGAGATAAACTAAATAAGTGATTGAAATGTGATGCGAGTGTACCAAAGTGTTGAGTAGTATAATATTTAGGATATATTATAAAATATTATGGCGTAATATGGTATTATATATTTTATATTTATTATATTTTATAATTAAATATAAATAATGGCGCAAATTTTAAAAAATATATACGTTATATAGCATGATTATATATACATATATGATAACAAGAAAATAAAATAAAATATTTATTTTTCAATATAATTATTTTTTAAATTTTTTTTATGTGGAACCAAACAATATTTTACTACAGTCGATCACTCTAAAGACTCGTGCATTAAAATAAATAAATAAGTAAAATTACGTAGCATTTATCTGAATGATAAATCATTGTGAATTTACTATAAAATTTTTAAAAATTTTAATTTGACTATATTCAATCCTGATTCTACGATCGATGTTTTAAATTCAAATTTTGGCTGTGTTATTTATCTTTAGAAATTTAATTATTATATTTTAATTATTTAACTCTAGTAATTATAAATTCATCAAAATAATTAATTAAATTAAATTTGAAAGTCAAAATATTGTTGACTGATTAAAATTAAATTAATTAAAAGATTTCATAGTAAAATTAAAATTTCTAAAAACTTTGAAAGCCAAATAAAAATAGTTCATACTAAATAAGTTCTGTATATTTATAAAAAATATAGATAAACAAAAATAAATAATGCATAGTCAAATGTGTACTTACAAGGTACATCCCACATAAAATTAAAATAAAATAAAATATTTTCAAAATTTTAGATTAAAATATGGAAATTTTATTTTATTATTTTTAGAGTAAACATAATTTTCTCGAGTAGAATATCACACTGCACATGTAAATAACTCTATTTTAAAAGAAATTGCAATTGGGTCCTTCACCACCTAGTTGGAAAATATCTTAAATTTAAAAATTTATTTAATGTTAGGATTTAAAAACTTTCCGCTTATTCTATTTAAATTCAATTTTTTTTTTAAAAAAAATAAATATATATTGAAGCGCTTTATCTGAATCCAATTCACTAGCTACTACGTTACATCTAAAAAATAATCTAAAACTTAGGGCATATATAAAATATCTGAATCGTAGTGATTCAAACAATTATCCAAAAAATTTATCTCGTAGAAACAGACACTGAAATATATATTAACAATTTCACTTATATACATGATGAATATAAAAAGTATTTAAAATTAATAAATAAGATAGAAAATAAAAATCGTCAAAAGTAAAGATTGAATTCACAATACCTACGAACTCGCAGCGTGGAGAAATTTAAAATTAGTTACAATGTCATATTATTCAAAAAATTTATTCAATTAAAAACTAGTATTTGAAGTTAAAATGGAGCAACCAATCGTACCATCAAATCTAAAGAGTATATACCAAACATGTGCCATAAATCTTTTTTTTTTTTTTTTTTTTCGTAACACCAATTGGTTTTCAAAAATATTATAATAATTTTCAGAGTCGGTAGAGCAAATGGCAAAAGGTTTGATGGTTGGTATTCGATATTCCGAGTTTGAAGCCTAGTTGCTTCACATTTCTAGCTAAGTTTATTTCAATAAACGAAGTGGATAGCATGCTACATTTTTCTTCAAATTGCTAATATTGCGAGTTTATAGCTTAATGGTATAGAAAAATTCAAATTTATTAAAATTTTGATGAAAAATATTTTAAACTATTTAAATCAAGATAAGTATTCTTGATCTTGAATTTAAAAGTTCTATCCTCAAATTTTAAATATTATTCAATTTCTACCAGTCATTTTGATATGATTTACTTACTAAGTAAACGATGTCGAAAAAAATTTAAATTTTATTTCTAATAACTTCATAAATCCTATATCGTATTTAACGGTGTGGATCGTTGATGAACACCTGTTGAGGTCAAAATTGTCGCCATGAGGAACGTGCTGCGGTCAAATTGGGAGCCGACACATGGCGCGGACCATTGCCTAAGGATATCAGCCGATAGAAGAAGTAGCCGACGAAAAGGTACTCGTGTCTTTACCGAGATCGACTCCGGCTGAATGTAAACCATCAGACTATTTCGACAAACAATAACAAGAGGTGAAATCAGGATCAAGAAGCGGCTGCTCGAGCCGCAAAAAAGAAAGATCCTGAGAAAGGAAGGCACGAGATTTTGGGCGCGAATCACGCAACTAATACAGAAATGGCAAGCTTCGCCTTGCGTCGGGAAGCGCCGAGGCGTGGATCATGCCTCGGCGCAACAATCTTGGGGATGAATGTGGACGGAAAAGAGCTGCTATCCAACTAAGAAGAATCAACTTAGAAGTAATTAGTTGAGAGATACGCGATGATTCCCCTTCAATTATGATATATACAACTGTTTATGTCGTTCAATTCCTGCATTTATCGCTTTCTTAGATAGATTTTCATATTAGCATTTACTACTTTCCTTTACAGTTTTTTTAGGAGTAGTCTTACTTGTAATCGTTCCTTTGTAACCCATTCTCGAGTAATGCAACTTTCAATCGGCTATTCAGTCGTTTCAATTCCTGTCTTCAAATCCCGGTTCGGCTCTTATAGGCCGAACTTTATTAAGAGTTCGATTGAGAAGAACCCGGCCGAGTGGATCCCTCCTCGGCCTAATCGTTTGGCACGCGACACATCACATCCAGAAGGTCAATTCGGAGGCCGATCGCGGACTGGACCAGGTCAACGGTCAGCGACGCATTTCGACCCCAACAACTTTTTTGGCACACCGGTGGGACACTCAGGTCATATATATATATATATATATATATATATATATATATATATATATATATATATATATATATATATATATATATATATATATATATATATATATATATATATATAGAGAGAGAGAGAGAGAGAGAGAGAGAGAGAGAGTAGCGCGATTTTCTCCTGTGATCTGAAAAAGGCACCGGGGCCGGATGGTTTTCCTTTGATCTTCTTTCAGCGTTTTTGGACCATTCTTCGCGACGACATTCTGGAGGTCTTTTCTAACTTCTTTTCTGGGTCACTTAATCTAGATGACTTTAACAATAGCTGGATCTGCCTTATACCGAAGAAGAGTGTGGTTACTACTGCTCGTGACCTTCGACCCATCTGTCTGGAGAACAGCTTGGTCAAAATTATCTCGAAGGTTTTGGCCATTAGATTACAACGATTCATGGATGCGCTAATCAACCCCTTTCAGGCAGCATTCATTAAAGGGCGCTCTATACTTGATAATTTTTATTCTGCACACATTCTTAGTCATCACCTTCACTCCACCAAGCAACAGGCTGCGCTTCTGATGATCGACTTTGAGCGGGCTTTTGACCACATTAATTGGCAATTCCGATTGGAACTACTGCAGGCGAGGGGGTTCAGCGCTAAGTGGATTAGCTGGATTTCAACTCTTCTCCATTTGTCTTCTGCGGCGGTGTTACTTAATGGCGTTCTGGGCAAACGTTTCCTTTATAAATGAGGGCTTCGCCAGAGGGACCCTCTCTCTCCTCTTCGCTTTATTCTTTGCATTAATGTGATTTTCAAAATGCTTCAGGTGGCATCCATTAGCTTATCGCTTCCTGTCGTAGGTGTTGGGGATGTCAAGATTCAGACCCTTCAATTTGCCGATGATCTACTTATTTTTTTTTTTATGGCACTTCTAGGTCGGTCGGGGCAATAAAACAGATTTTGGACGCCTTTTCAATAAAATCGGGACTCACGATCAATTACGATAAAAGTTCCCTGATTCCGATCAACCTGACGGTGCCCAATGCTACTGCCCTTGCCAGCCTCTTTGGTTGTACACTGCTTGGTTTTCCTTTTAACTATTTGGGCCTGCTTTTCTCCCCCAAGGCGCTTCGCAAATCCGACTATTTGACCCTAATCGAGAAATTGGACAACCGACTAGCGGGCTGCAGCTGGAAGGCACTCACGCTCTCAAGGGGAGGTCGTCTTGTTCTGCTTAACTCTGTTCTCACTAGCATCCCTTCTTATTTTTGTTCGGTCTTTAGGCTTCCGATTTGGGTTACAAATTCCATTGATAGGATCCGTTAAGGCTTCTTTTGGAAAGGAAAGAAACTTCTCAACAGATTTCACTGTCTTGTCAAATGGGAGCACGTGTGTCACCCCAAAAGGCTTGGCGAAGTAGGGATCCGAAACCTTCGATCCATGAAATCCGCATTTTTGATGAAGGGACTTTGGAATTTCTACAGTTCGAGATCTCTACCATGGGTGTGCCTTTTGATACAGAAGCATTACAGATTTTGATCACCTGCGGCTGCCACCACAGCGCCTATTGGATGTTGTCCCATTTGGAAAGGAATCCTAAGTACGTCCTCGCCTTTTCATACATCCGTTCTTTTCTCTCTTGGGAACGGATCATTGGCGGCTTTTTTGGAGCACGAGATGGAGCGGGGAGTTCTTATTGCCCAACATTTTTCCAAATCTGTATGCTATATCTAACCTTAAACACTTGTCAGTCAAAAATTGGATGCGTCGATTTGCCACAACGAGTAACTTCGGCTACGGCCAGACCCTTAGTTGGGTGGAACAGCAAGAAGTGGGGCAGGTACGTAATCTGATCGATAGAGTAATACTCAATGAAGATACGGACTCGATTACATGGAGATGGTGTAGTAATGGTAAGTTCTCTGTCAGCAGCGCCTACAACTTTATTTCTTTCGACGAAGTTGATGACTGCAAAATTAGTCATCTTTGGTCCATCAAAATACCACTCAGAATCAAATTATTTCTATGGTTGGTTGTGAGGTATAGACTTCTAACAGCTGATTTGCTCGCTAAACGTGGTTGGCATGGCCCTTCGATTTGTGCGTTATGCGGCGCCGATGTAGAAAATCTGGATCACCTTTTTTTCCTCTGTCCTTTTGCTAGGTCTATGTGGGATCGACTTCTTCAAAGTTTTCCAATTACAAGACAACGACTTCGCAGCGATACAAGCGATTTAGCATGTAGATGGAAGAGAGCTAGGTTGTCTCTGCCGGGTTGTTTACATGGTACTTTCGATATTTGGTTCGCAACTGCGTGTTGGGAATTATGAAATGAAAGGAACAGAAGAATTTTCGATAACACATTAACCTCGAGTGATGTTTGCGGAAGAAGAGTGGGCAGCACTGCTATGTTCTGGATCTATGCGCTGGGTGCTTAAGCATGCGACTGGACTAAAAAATCCATCTTCTCCGGCGGAAACTTCTTTTCTTCTTTGTGTCTTACTCTGGTTCTTTCTTGGGAGGGAATCACTGTTTCGGCTGTTTTTGTGAGTTTCTTTTTGTGTTTTTTTGTGTTTTTTGGTATTCTAGTATCGTTTAAGGTTTTAGTTTGCTGTGGAGGGTGGGGCTTTGTTAATACCCCTTTGCAGGACTAAGTCCTCTCCTCTATTCCTTCCTTTGTCAAATAGGGTATATTCCTGTTTAATCAAAAAAAAATTATACTTGTGAATATTTTAGCATTGAGATTTATGCTATTGTAAAGTCAACTAAAGAGAGAGAAGAGAAAGTACAATAGTAAGGATCTCAATACAAATCCAATGATAAAAATTTACAAGTATAGTTAGGCTTGTACTTTTAAAAATATATAAATTTTACTATATATATATATATATATATATATATATATATATATATATATATATATATATATATAATTGACCTTCTATATTTTTAAAAATAGCAAATCATTTGTTTTTGTATGTTTTTAGTTCTTAGATGAAAAGATATGTGGTTAGGATGATAGTGGACCACTTGAATTAAGAGAACAGTTGGTTGAATAAATTGACCTAAGGAATGAAATTAATCAAGGGATAGATCTAACGGTAGAAAACTTACGAGCACCAATTACTTGGTACTTGTACAAATATAATAATCGGACTATATATATATATATATATATATATATATATATATATATATATATATCCAACTCGCTACCACATTGCATTTAAAAAATAATCTAAAACTTAGGGCATCTTTGACTCATAAAAGTGTTGAACTCTTGATACATTGACTCATGTGAGTAGGTTTTTTTTTTTTTTTTTTTTTAAAAAAAAAAAAAAAACCTTCTAAATTTGATTGACTCAGTTTTGGTGAAATAGTTTATGTGCAACAGTTTACACCGTGTCATTAATGTGTATGTAATTTTAGAGCAATGCTACATGTACACCCCGAAGGGGTGTACATCATACATCTCCACTATTTTAATGGTGGCGATATTTCTTACGGGTCACATTAAGTGACCCATCATCAAACCCCCACCCTGGCGATATTTCTTACGGGTGTACACATAGCATTTTCCGTAATTTTAACAGGACCATGTCATTATTTACCATTATTTAAAAATTCAGACAAGATCAGCAAATCAAACAACAGCAAGTAAGAACGCTTCTGACTGCTGATTCGATTTAGATTCGAAAATAATTGTTATAAAGAATAATAATAATAATTATTGTAAACTAGTTAAGTCAGTTGACTAATAAGTGAAATTTTATGTGACACCCAATAATTTTACATCGGAAAGAAATAGAGTTGTGATTGGGTATATAAGATATACGGATACTAATAATAATAACTGGACTTAAATATTTTGGATTGTGCTTTGAGTCTAACGAGTTATTATTACTAGTGAGCTGGATCGTTACATTTGGTATCGGAGCTAATCACCTATCGGAAGTGTGTGACGAGTTTCGGTTGAGCCTGAATTTAGATAACAAGGCTAGCGAGACAAGTCTCACATCACCTGGTGATATTGGGTTTTGTGTGTGTGTTTGGACTGACGAAGACGTCAGGCCTAAACGGGGGATATCTGTGACACTCAATAGTTTCATATCGGATGAGACATGGACACTAGTAATAATAACTGGACTTAAGCATTTTGGGATGTAGTTTGGGTCCAACGAATTATTATTATTTGTGAGTCGGATCGTTATATTTTACGGCTGAACCACCACGGTTCAAACTCTCAACTTTTAAAGTTAAAATTTAACCGCTAATCGAACGAATATATCTAATTTTGTTAAATAGAAAGGTTTTAAAATAAAAAAAATAGTCAGTTAAAACGAGTTGAATCGGTCAATTAAATTATGAAACATCTGAATCTTGGTGGTTCAAATTATTACCCAAAAATATAATTTTGTAGGAGACTAATACAGAAATATGAGGGATATAAAAAATACGTAAAATTAATCGATAAGATAAAAAAATAAAAATTATCAAAAGTGGAGATTAAATTCACGGTATTCACGACTTTACATAATAAAATAATTTAAAATTAACTCTAATATCATATTATTCAAAAATATTTGATCTAATAAAAAATAGGTATAAAATATATAATAATATATATGATCACTAAAAAATTCAAACTCTTATTAGTATTGGAAGTTAAAATTGAACAACAAATCATGCTATAAAATCTAAATAAAAGAGTATATATCAAACATGTCATAAATTTCTTTTTTTTTCTTTTTTTTTTTTTCTTTTTTTGAGGGGTTTTGGGGACACCAAGTTGGTTTACAAAATATTGTAATATTTTAATAAATTTATTAATATTAAATTACTCAGAGTTGATGTTACTTCACATTGAAAGCTCCATTAACAATTCCCAAATATTTATATTTCCAACTTGCTCATAAATAAACATTTAATTCAGTGTACAAAAAAAAATAAAAAATAAAATTTAACACCTTAAGTGTCAAATCAGTTTATTTCACCTACTTTTAAATTTTAAGTAGAGCCCAATCAAAATTCTCCTTAAAATAATTTTACTAAAATTTTGAAAAATAAAAATGTACGTACCTAACAATAATTTAAATAATATCGAGTACATCATACTGTATTTCCTCGTGCAATATACTCTATAAAATTATTTTAAATTTTTAAATATTAAATATTTTGCAATATATAATTTAACAATAATAACATAATAGATAAAGTTATACATTGTACTATAAACAAATCAAGATTAATTTAAATCAAATGTATTATATTTTACTATTTTAAAAGGAGACCCAAATATTATATCCCCAATTCTAAAATTTTTAAAATTTTAAAATTTTTTATATTTAAAAGTAATTAACAAGATAAACAAATAATATGGGCTGTTGGATGATTAATTGTGTGCACAATAACGTCCCCAGTCCCATAATTAATTTGAATTCTCTCGTACATGTATAATAAATCGATTCGATCGTATACATGATGTGGATATACGAAATATTAAAGTAACTATTTCTAAATTAAATCAGCGTAATAGTATAAAATGTACATTCATTCTGCAGTGTACAAATAGCGTTGCTCTAATATTTTAATATTTAAAAATTTAATTTGTTATATTATATAAATGGCAGAGTCAGTTTTTTTTAATTATATATTGTCAATTCTCTTAGGCCTCGTTTGGTTCGAACATAAATTTAAGAGGTATAAATTTTTTTACATCTGGATAGTTTGCAATTCCGAAATAATCAAGTATAAAAGTTAAATTACGTTTGGTTCAAAAGTTGGTATTCTCTGGAATAAAAAAAATTATGTTTGGTTAAAATTATGAGATAGTGAAGAATAGTAGAAAAAGATGATAATTTTTTTATAAAAATACCAATTTTACCCTTACTTTATATATATATATATATATATATATATATATATATATATATATATATATATATATATATATATATATATATATATATATATAAATTAATTTTGATTATTATAAATTAATTAAAATGAAAATTTAATTATTAATAAATTATATCTTACTTAAATAAAATAATTTTTTATATTTTATAGTATATTTTAGTAAATAATAATTAGTAAACAAAATTAGTAAACATAATTAGTAAATAAAATATAAAATAATTTTTTATATTTTATAGCATATTTTATTAAATAAAATTAGTAAACATAATTAGTAATGTGACACCTCCGGAATTTGAAATAGTCCTATATATAAATGATATAATATGACTAAAAAGCATTTTGGATGGTAGCAAGATCCAAGAGGTTATGAGAGTTAAGCGTGCTAGAGCTAGAGTAGTTCTAGGATGGGTGACCCCCTGGGAAGTGGGGCGTCACAGTTGGTATCAGAGCCATTCACCAGCCGGAAATGTGAGATGAGTCTCGGCTGAGACAGGGTTATATAGCGGGTAGAGCGAGGCTCCCCGGTTAATGACCGTTGTGAGTTGAGTGCAGCTCCTCACAAGGTCGGCTAAGGCTAGCGAGACGAGTCTCACATCGCCTGGTACTAGTGAGTGTGCTTGAGTCTGACGTGGACGTCAGGGCTTAAAGGGGGGAGGAATGTGACACCCCCGGAATTTGAAATAGTCCTATATATAAATGATATAATAGGACTAAAACTCTTAACCCGGCTATAGTATTTTGGATGGTAGCAAGATCCAAGAGGTTATGAGAGTTAAGCGTGCTAGAGCTAGAGTAGTTCTACGATGGGTGACCCCCTGGGAAGTGGGGCGTCACAGTTGTGGGAAAAACCATCCACTAGAGAAAAGCCCGATCCCGACTGATGCAAAAATAAACCAGACAACCCCGATCTGATGCAAGGATAAACATCTGGTCGACCGCCTACTGTCCGCGGTCACCGCAATACCCCACAAGTCCACAATCTAGTACCATCCCGGCTACATTATCCCAAACCCCTGCTCATACTCGAGCGACAACATCTGAATGCAAAGGAGAGTAATAAAACATGTCAAGTCCCAATATGATAGTGTAGCAATAAATAGTGGCCTCACTAGATGTCCAGTCATGCATGCCACTGTCTTATTTTAAAAGCTGTAAAATAGTGTCAAATATTTATTTTAAAAGATTGATTTACTGAATAAAAGTTATTTGCATGCGAGATTATAGCCTTTGTCCCAACCACAGTATCCCAAAATAAGCCATCATATAATCTGTGGGGTCAAATGTATGGTTCTTATCAATTGTCATATTTAATTTTTAGGGGAGTTCGTCCCAATGGTTCTCATCAATTAAATTTTAGGAGAGTTCGTCCCAGTGGTTCTCATCAATTAAATTTTAGGAGAGTTCGTCCCAGTGGTTCTCATCAATTAAATTTTGGGGAAGTTCTAATAATCCCAGTGAGCATGTCAAAAATGAGGCAAGCAACAACCGCCCACCTCGAGCAGCTCAAACCACACCCCAAAAGCCTCCTAGCTGTCCACAGTCCTCAAAAACTGTTGTCTGCCGAAAACTGTGCCCTACAGCAACACACATTGTACAAGGTGTAAATATAGTATTCGTAAAAACACAGCTTTTGCTGTTTTTCAAATAGCACGGAAAAAGAGGAGTTTTTCATCTCTGTACAGTGCTTATAAAAATCTAAAAAAATTACGGTTGCGTTCCTTGCGACGAGTAGATCGAAATCGACTCTTTAAACGCCTCGATCCGATGCTCCTAGCTTAAGATAAAAATCGGAGAAGTCAATGCTGTCCAAAAATTACCACAGCAAAAAGGGGGGTCAAAGAGGCCTCGGGAACCATGCCAAAAGTGCGAAATGGAGCAAAGTGATCAACATGAAAATCGAAGCCTTACCTTTTAGGAACGCGCTACCGCAGAAACCGTCCAAAAAGTCCTCCTGGTTAGCACACAGGAATTTTTTGGCTGAACTGCGACGGAAAATGGGCAGAAAAAGGAAATCGTCGCAGTGCACTGCGTCGCAGATAACTCGCTAAGGGGATCTCCAAAAATTCTGAAATTTTTAGGAAAGAGAGAGAAGAGAGAGAGAAAGAATTTTCCTACAGGGCCCAAGCTCTGTTTCTCTCTCTACGGCTCGAAAATCGAGGTGAGAAAGGGGGGGGGGAGAGATCCTATATATAATGGGCCAAGAAATATTCTTGGGCTCCACACAGCATCGAACAGAATAGGAAACACCGAAATAGACCATCCAAAACGCACCACGTGTCTACAAAACAGGAAACAGCCGTGCAAGGACCACTGAGAGTTTGCCACGTGTCCCCCGGGTGCACGTGCTCGGTCCCCGCTCCGGGTTTTCCGGAAAATGTCGGCCAATGGGATCGTGCCACGTGTCACCTCCCCCAGAAGCCGGCCAACCAATCAGAGGACGCCACGTGGCAACAGCAACCTTCGGTGCTCCCGGTGCACGCCATGCCCATGGACCCCGCACCTTTCCGCCTGCCCGTGCCTGCCCGTGCCTGCCCGCGCTGCCCGCGCCGCGCTCCGCTGTGCTCTGCCGTGCTCTGCCGTGCTCCGCCGCTGCGCCGCCGGCCGCCGGTCGCCACCGGCCGCCAGAACAGTAATTCCGGCCGGCCGGAGTTACTGTTCCGGTGAACAGTACTTGTGCGCCGAAAAATAAAGTAAATATACCATTTTGATCGTTTTCGCACGCTGAGTCCGATTCCGCTGTCTGTTTTGCCAAATTCTCATCCGAAAATTTGCCGAAAGCCTCCGGAAAAGCCCACTTGCTCCGTTTTTCGTGCCGGATCCATTTTAAAAATCCGTTTTCGATACTACTAGCTCCGTTACACTGTGTGAGCTTCCTATAGTCACTCCGACACTACTAAGTCCACAGGCATGGCGTGCACCGGGCAGGCGCACTCCGACACTACTAAGTCCCAACTACTTTGGTGAGCTGGGAGATTATTGTACTTATTACAGCTTTATTTGTAGTTCCAGTCTGAGACACTATGTGGTTCTTCTACTTCAGCTCTGTATTATGCTCTTTTATTGTTCATATTATATCGGAGCAGGTTACCAGCGCTTCGTGTACTCGGGAAATCCCGTGTGCACGGCGGATCTGTTGGCGAGCCCGGGTTCCGGAGCGTGACAATTAATATTTTAGATTATCTATCAATAATTAATTAATTAAATTAAATTAGTAATTAATTAATATTTTTATATTAATTAAGGAGATAAAATATTATTAATTTTAAATTTTTAATTACTCTTATTTTTAGAAACAACTTTTTTTTTTTTAAATATAAAATTAGTCTTGTTCCTGTTTATTCTCGAACTTATATCTATTTCTGAAATAAATCGTTCTAACTTATAGCAGACCCAAACGCTGCCTTAAATTCTGACATAAGAATTCTAAAAGATGCAGAAAATGTATGAAGTTCCACTACTCTTTGGCCTTATTACTTAGGATGTCAATGGATATGGATATCCGAAATTTTATCCGAATTCGAATTCGAACGAAATAAATTTATTCGATGTTAAACAGATATAGATTCGAATATGGATATAAAAAATAAAAATCCGACGGACTTGAATTTGGATATGAATTTTGATTGTACCTGATCCGAATCCGACCCGAACCCGAATTGATTTTACGTTATATAATTTATATGTATATAAATATTTGATATTATATTTAAATTTATATTTTAAAAAAATAAATTTAATATAATATATTTTGAAATATTATAAATATAAAAAAAATTAATTATTTCGGGTTTGAATTTTCGGATTCTGATTCGGATTCGGATTTTGAATTTTTGATCGGATTCGAATTTGAACATAAATTTTTAAAATTCGTCGGACTCGAACTTATATCTATTTTTGAAATAAACCGTTCTAACTTATAGCGGATCCAAACACTGACTTAAATTTTGATATAAGAATTTTAAATGATGAAAAAAATATATTTAGTTCCACTACTCCTCGGCCTTATTTGCCGGGACGGGGACAAGGAAGAATTTTCCTACACTCGGGAACACGATGGTAACATGTATACTATTTTTGACCTTGCGAAATCTTTTATACTTATTAATATTCAACAAAATAATAATTTTTCAAATTATTATAAAGTATATTAGTTAAATAAATATTTGATAGATAAATGTTTAGTAATTTGATGTATGTAGTTAGTAATTTTATAATAAATAATAAATAAATTTAATAATTACATGAATTTTAAATCTAACTTGACTTATTTCCATATATATTTTGTTGCTTTAAATAAAAATAAAAAATATATATATACAAAAATAGACGTTCGTAACATCACATTTTCAGTCTAATTATTAAAGT
Organism: Tillandsia leiboldiana; assembly: GCA_029204045.2. Lineage (NCBI taxonomy): Eukaryota > Viridiplantae > Streptophyta > Magnoliopsida > Poales > Bromeliaceae > Tillandsia > Tillandsia leiboldiana. The sequence goes on along the minus strand of CM055070.1, from coordinate 3,478,800 downwards.
TGAAACTAGAACTTAAATAGCTATAACTATAGCCAAATTGGATAGAGTTTCGACTATGACGTGTAGCAAAGAATTAAATCACTTAATATATATATATATATATATATATATATATATATATATATATATATATATATATATATATATATAATAACAAAAAAGTTACCAAAAAGATGAATCGCAAAAAACCAAACAAAAAACCAAACTAAATGTAGACAATTAATTATAATTATTATATTTTCATCTATATATGTGTAACGATTCGTTGGGTCAAAGTGTCGGTCCAAAATGATTAAATGTAATTATGAATTTCTTTTTTCATCCTTTATTAAATAATTGGGACATGGCATATGTTTTCTATATTTTTGGTATAGTAGTTTGTCCTGTATAGCACTTTACTCTTACACTTTCAACTGGTATTCGATTTTGATACCAACAATAACGATCAGACCAATTTGCAATAATAATTCGTTGGATTAAAACTATCAGCCAAAAATATTTAAATTTTTTTTTTATATATATCGAATTCAATATTATTAAATTAAAGGATTAATTACATACGACTCTCTATAAACATATCGAATAGCAGATATATTCCTACAAAGTTCAACTTTTCATATTTATTCCTTCAAAAGTCCAACGTTATTCATATATATCCCTACCGTCTATATCTGTTAGAAAAATCTAGTTAACCATAAGTTAAATATTTAATCTTGATTAGTTAGTGAGATAAATTTACCTTTTTATTCTTCTAGATATTTCGGTATTATTTTTTAAAGAAACATTTTTGAAAGGATAAAACTGTCATTTCACATATAATCTGTTAAAAAATAAAAGGTTAATTGCATACGGCTTTCTGTAAACATATAGAATAGTAGATATATCCCTACAAAGTTCAACTTTTCATATTTATTCCTTCAAAAGTCCAACGTTATTCATATATATTCCTACCGTCTATCACTGTTAGAAAAATTTAGTTAACCATAGGTTAACTATTTAATCTTGATTAGTTAGTGAGGTAAATTTACTTTTTTACCCTTTTAGAAGATATTTCTGTATTATTTTTTGGAGGGACATTTTTAAAATGGCAAAACTGTCATTTCACATATAATCTGTTAAAAATATAATAAATCGGAGGAATATATATGAATAACGTTGAATTTTTAAAGGGATAAATATGAAAAGTTGAACTTTGTAGGGATATATCTGCTATTCGATATGTTTACAGAGAGCCGTATGTAATTAACCCAAAAATAAATCGTGAACTAACGATAATAAACCGGAGGGATATATATGAATAACGTTGGATTTTTAAAATGATAAATATGAAAAATTAAACTTTATAGAAATATATCTGCTATTCGATATGTTTACAGTAAGACGTATGCAATTAATTCTAAATTAAACGATTCTAAATTGGTGATCGTGAGAAATTTAGCAGTACTCCCTCCAAACCTGGCTCTTTCAGATATTCTGAAATAATGGTCAAAGTCTGCTATTGCTGGCAGTAGTTATCACCCTTTACTTTAGAGCACGAAAATTGAAAATAGGAAAACGTGTAGTTTTAAAATTGCTAGATTTTCTAAAATAAGATTAAATAAATGTACCAGAATCATCCCAACTTCAATTCTTATAATTGATCATTGACCATTGATCTAAATTTATATTTTATAATTAATCATTGATCTAAATTTATATTCAATAAATTTAATGTGACTAACAACACTACGTATGTCGTCATAAAATAAATAAATAAATAAAACACGCACAGCTATGATATAATATTATTATTTTTTTTAATATCAAAATTCAGTTTTTGCGGTTTTTGATATTAACTGTAGTCCATTTTATCACTAAAATTGATTTTTGATATTCAAAAATATCATAGATATTACTATTATTTTTAGACCATTTTAAGATAATTTATTAATTTGTATTAATTTTGGTGAAAAAAATTCACGTGTTAAAATTTTAATAAAACTTTAAAAATATATAAAATGTGAATGATTCTTTAATACACCCCCGCCAATCCATCTATTTAATGTAGTCTCCATCCCAATTTCACAAAAAAAATAAAATAAAATAAGATCTCTTAGTATTTCTTTTTTTTCTCATGCTCTATTTAATTAGAATATTTTGTAACTTGAAAATTACATATAAATTTTTTTTGATTAACTTAAACGAAAAGGTTGTGGCGGGTTTGTTGGATTGTTAAAAAAAAAAAAAAAAAAAAAAAAAAAAAAAAAAAAAAAAAAAAAAAAAAAAAAATTATTACATAAGATATTCATTTGATGAAGTAGTTATAAAAAAATAGTTATGTAAAAAGGTCAAAATATTACAATAAAATTAAATTATACAGACATATTTTTATAACACTTTTATACAAGTATCACATCTATATCCAAAATTAGATTATAGAGATACAATTTTAGGACACATCATAGTAATGTGTTGGTATACACCCTAAGGACTGCGCATATAGAGACACTAATAATAAGTTTCAGTATTTTTACCCGCAATACTTTTTTATATTTTAGAGACACTTAAAAGTGTCACTATAGCATAATTTTGTTATAGTGAAATTGATAGAAATGTTTTGTGCAGATAACCAAATTTTCTTTAAATCTTAAACCTCTCTCCGGTTTATTTTTCGGTTCCGTAAATCTTTCTCATCTATATTTTTTCTGAATCAAATTTTTTTTTTTGAACCGAACAAGCTATTTTCTTTCAAATGGAACGGAACGCCGAACCAAATTTTTTTAAAACCTTAAATCTCTATCCTCTTTATATTTTCAAAATCAAAATTTCTCTTTTGAACCGAGCCATCATTTCTTTCAAGCATGAACTGAACTCTAAACCAAAAAACCAAACCATCTCTTTCTCCTCTCTGTTTTTTCGGCAACAAATTAATTTTTCTTTTGAGTCGAACATTCCATTTTCTTTCAAACCGAATTGAACTTTGAAAAGATGAAATCTGACCCAAATAAATTAATTAAAGTTAAAATGTATAGAACTTATTTTAATTATAATAAATTTTTATGACAGTTTTATACAAGTGTCCTATCTATATTCAAAATTAGATTATAGGGACACATTTTTGGGGCACATCATAGTAATGTATTGCTATACACCTTAACGACTGTACATATAGAGACACTAATGATAAGTGTCAGTATTTTTATCAACAATACTTTTTTATATTATAGAGACACTTAAAAGTGTCACTATAGCATAATTTTATTATAGTGAAATTGATTGAAATGTTTTGTGCAAAGAACCAAATTTTCTTTAAATCTTAAACCTCTCTCCTTTTTTTTGTTTTTTTTGGTTCCTTAAACCTTCCTCATCTTTATTTTTTCTGATTCAAAATTTTTCTTTTGAACCGAACAAGTCATTTTCTTTCAAATTGAACTGAACTCTAAACCAAATTTTCCTTAAACCTTAAATCTCTCTCCTCTCTATGTTTTCAAAATCAAAATTTTTCCTTTGAACCGAGCCACCCTTTCTTTCAAATAAGAACCGAACTCTAAACCAAAAAACAAAACCATCTATTTCTCCTCTCTGTTTTTTCTGCATCAAATTTCTCTTTTATGTCGAACATCCCATTTTCTCTCAAACTGAATTGAACTTTGAAAAAATGGAATATGGCCCAAATAAATTAATTAAAGTTAAAATGTATAGTTATTATTTTAATTATAATAAATTTTTATGACACTATTATACAAGTGTTCAATCTATATCTAAAATAGGATTATAGAGACACATTTTTTGGACACATCACAGTAATGTGTTGCTATACACCTTAGCGGCTGCACATATAGCGACACTAATAATGAGTGTCGGTATTTTTGCGAACAACACTTTTTTATATTTTAGAAACACTTGAATGTGTCAATATAACATAATTTTGTTATAGTGAAACTCATGAAAATGTTTTGTGCAAATAACAAAATTTTCTTTAAATCTTAAACCTCTCTACTCTCTATTATTTGGTTCCTTAAACCTTTCTCATCTCTATTTTTCTAAATCAAAATTATTCTTTTGAACCGAACAAGCCATTTTCTTCCAAATCGAACCGAACTCTGAACCAAATTTTTCTTAAACCTTAAATCTCTCTCCTCTTTATATTTTCAAAATCAAAATTTCTCTTTTGAACCGAGCCACCATTTCTTTCTAACATGAACTGAACTCTAAACCAAGAAACCAAACCATCTCTTTCTCCTCTCTGTTTTTTCTGCAACAAATTAATTTCCCTTTTGAGTTGAACATTCCATTTTCACTCATACCGAACTGAACTTTGAAAAGATGGAATCTGGCCCAAATAAATTAATTAAAGTTAAAACGTATAGAACTTAGTTTAATTACAACAAATTTTTATGACACTTTTATACAAGTGTCCTATTTATATCTAAAATTAGATTATAGGGATACATTTTTGGGGCACATCACAGTAATGTGTTACTATACATCCTAACGACTGCACATATAGCGACACTAATAATAAGTGTCAGTATTTTTGTCAGTAACATTTTTTTATATTTTAGAGACACTTAAAAGTATCACTATAGCATAATTTTGTTATAATGAAACTGATTGAAATATTTTGTGCAAAGAACCAAATTTTCTTTAAATCTTAAACCTCTCTCCTCTCTATTTTTTGGTTCCTTAAACCTTTCTCATCTCTATTTTTTCTGAATCAAAATTTTTCTTTTGAACCGAACAAACCATTTTCTTTCAAATCGAACCGAACCCTAAACCAAATTTTCCTTAAACCTTAAGTCTCTCTCCTCTCTATTTTTTCAAAATCAAAATTTTCCCTTTGAACCGAGCCACCCTTTCTTTCAAACATGAAACGAACTCTAAACCAAGAAACCAAACTATCTATTTCTCCTCTCTGTTTTTTCTGCATCAAATTTCTGTTTTGAATCGAACATCCCATTTTCTCTCAAACCGAATTGAATTTTGAAAAAATAGAATCTGACCCAAATAAATTAATTAAAGTTAAAAAGTATAGTTATTATTTTAATTATAACAAATTTTTATGACACTTTTATACAAGTGTCCTATCTATATCCAAAATTGGATTATATGGACACATTTTTGGGACACATCACAATAAGGTGTTACTATACCGCCTAACGACTATACATATAGCGATTATAATAATAAGTGTCAGTATTTTTACTAGCAACACTTTTTTATATTTTAGAGACACTTAAAAGTGTCGTAATAGCATAATTTTGTTATAGTGAAACCGATTGAAATATTTTATCCAAAGAACCAAATTTTCTTTAAATCTTAAACCTCTCTCCTCTCTATTTTTTGGTTCCTTAAACCTTTCTCATCTCTATTTTTTCTGAATCAAAATTTTTCTTTTGAACTAAACACGCCATTTTCTTTCAAATCGAACCGAACTCTAAACCAAATTTTCCTTAAACCTTAAATCTCTCTCCTCTTTATTTTTTCAAAATCAAAATTTTTCCTTTGAACCGAGCCACCCTTTCTTTCAAACATGAACCGAACTCTAAACCAAGAAACCAAACCATCTATTTCCCCGCTCTGTTTTTTCTGCATCAAATTTCTGTTTTGAGTCGAACATCCCATTTTCTCTCAAACCGAATTGAACTTTGAAAAGATGGAATCTGACACAAATAAATTAATTAAAGTTAAAAAGTATAATTATTATTTTAATTATAACAAATTTTTATGACACTTTTATACAAGTGTTCTATATATATATATAAAATTAGATTATAGAGATACATTTTTAGGACACATCACAGTAACGTGTTACTATACACCCTAACGACTGCACATATAGTGACAGTAATAATAAGTTTCGGTATTTTTGTGAGCAACATTTTTTTATATTTTAGAAATATTTAAAAGTGTCACTATATCATAATTTTTTCACAGTGAAATTGATACAAATGTTTTGTGCAAAGAACCAAATTTTCTTTAAATCTTAAACCTCACTCTCTATTTTTTGGTTCCTTAAAACTTTCTCATCTCTATTTTTTTTGAATCAAAAATTTTCTTTTGAACCGAATAAGCCATTTTCTTTCCAATCAAACCAAACTCTGAACCAAAATTTTCTTAAACCTTAAATCTCTCTCCTCTTTATATTTTCAAAATCAAAATTTCTCTTTGGAACCGAGCCACCATTTCTTTCAAACATGAACTGAACTCTAAACCAAGAAACCAAACCATCTATTTCTCCTCTCTGTTTTTTTTGCATCAAATTAATTTTTCTTTTGAGTCGAACATCCCATTTTCTCTCACACCGAATTGAACTTTGAAAAGATGGAATCTGGCACAAATAAATTAATTAAAGTTAAAACGTGTAAAACTTATTTTAATTATAACAAATTTTTATGACACTTTTATACAAGTGTTCTATCTATATCTAAAATGGGATTATAGAGACACATTTTTGATACACATCACAGTAATGTGTTACTATACACCCTAACGACTTCACATATAGCGTCACTAATAATAAGTGTCAGTATTTTTACCAGCAATATTTTTATATAATTTTGAGACACTTAAAAGTGTTAATATAGCTAAATTTTGTTATAGGGAAACTGATTGAAATATTTTGTGCAAAGAATCAATTTTTCTTTAAATCTTAAACCTCTATCCTCTCTATTTTTTGGTTCCTTAAACCTTTCTCATCTCTATTTTTTCTGAATCAATTTTTTTTTTTGAACCGAACAAGCCATTTTCTTTCAAACGAACCGAACTCTAAACCAAAATTTTCTTAAACCTTAAATCTCTCTCCTCTTTATTTTTTCAAAATCAAAATTTTTTTCTTTCAACCGAGTCACCCTTTCTTTCAAACCTAAACCGAGCTCTAAACCAAGAAACCAAACCATCTATTTCTCCTCTCTGTTTTTTCTGCATCAAATTAATTTCTCTTTTGAGTCGAACATCCCATTTTCTCTCAAACCGAATTGAATTTTGAAAAGATTGAATCTAGCCCAAATAAATTAAATAGAGTTAAAACGTATAGAAGTTATTTTAATTATAACAAATTTTGGTGACACTTTTATACAAGTATTCTATCTATATCCAAAATTGGATTATAGGGACACATTTTTGGGACACATCACAGTAATGTGTTACTATACACCCTAACGACTATATATAGCAACACTAATAATAAGTGTCAGTATTTTTACCAGCAATACTTTTTTATATTTTAGAGACACTTAAAAGTGTTTCTATAGCATAATTTTATTATAGTGAAACTGATTAAAATATTTTGTGCAAAGAACCAAATTTTCTTTAAATCTTAAACCTCTCTCCTCTCTATTTTTTGGTTCCTTAAACATTTCTCATCTCTATTTTTTCTGAATCAAAATTTTTCTTTTGAACCGAACAAGCCATTTTCTTTCAAATCGAACTGAACTCTAAACCAAATTTTCCTTAAACCTAAAATCTCTCTCCTCTTTATTTTTTCAAAATCCAAAATTTTTCTTTTGAACTGAGCCACCCTTTCTTTCAAACATGAACCGAACTCTAAACCATGAAACCAAACCATCTATTTCTCCTCTCTGTTTTTTCTGCATCAAATTTCTATTTTGAGTCGAACATCCTATTTTCTCTCAAACCGAATTGAACTTTGAAAAGATGGAATCTGACCCAAATAAATTAATTAAAGTTAACACTACAATTAAATTATGCTATAGCGACACTTTTAAGTGTTGCTAAATACTAAAAAAAATGTTGCTGAAAGAAATACCGACACTTGTCATTAGTGTCGCTATATGTGCCGTCGCTAGGGTGTATAGCGACACATTACTATAATGTGTCCTAAAAATGTTTTCCTATAACCTAATTTTGAATATAGATGGACTATAAATGGAACATTTGCAAAAAAGTGTCATAAACATGTGTTCCTATAATCTAATTTTGTTGTAGTGTAAAAAGTATAGTCATTATTTTAATTATAACAAATTTTTATGACACTTTTATACAAGTATTCTATATATAAGTAAAATTGGATTATAGAGACACATTTTTAGGACACATCACAGTAATGTGTTACTATACACCCTAACGACTGCACATATAGTTACACTAATATAAGTGTCAATATTTTTGCCAGCAACACTTTTTTATATTTTAGAAATATTTAAAAATGTCACTATATCAAAATTTTGTTATAGTGAAACTGATTGAAATGTTTTGGAACCAAATTTTCTTTAAATCTTAAACCTCACTCCTCTCTATTTTTTGGTTCCTTAAACCTTTCTTATTTCTATTTTTTCTGAATCAAAATTTTTCTTTTGAACCGAACAAGACATTTTCTTTCAAATCGAATCGAACTCTGAACCAAATTTTTCTTAAACCTTAAATCTCTCTCCTCTTGATATTTTCAAAATCAAAAGTTCTCTTTTGAACCGAGCCACCATTTCTTTCAAACATGAACTGAACTTTAAACCAAGAAACCAAACCATCTCATTCTCCTCTCTGTTTTTTCTGCATCAAATTAATTTCTCTTTTGAGTCGAACATCCCATTTTCTCTCACACCGAATTGAACTTTAAAAAGATGGTATCTGACCCAAATAAATTAATCAAAGTTAAAACGTATAGAACTTATTTTAATTATAACAAATTTTTATGACACTTTTATACAAGTGTTCTATCTATATCCAAAATTAGATTATAGGGACACATTTTTAGGTCACATCACAGTTATGTGTTGCTATATATATATATATATATATATATATATATATATATATATATATATATATATATATATATATATATATATATATATATATATATATATATATATCGTAGAGCTTATATGCTTTTAAAAGTTTAAGTTCATCCATATTTGTGAATTTTTTACCATCACTACAACAAAATTAGGTTATAGGGACACATGTTTGTGACACTCTTTTGCAAGTGTCCTATTTATAGTCCATCTATATCCAAAATTAGATTATAGGGACATATTTTTGGGACACATTATTGTAATGTGTCGCTATACACTCTAGCGACGACACATATAGCGACACTAATGATAAGTGTCGGTATTTTTTCCAGTAGTATTTTTTTTAGTATTTAGTAATACTTAAAAGTGTCGCTATAGCATAATTTTGTTGTAGTGCATTCAATTTATATTGGGATTTATGTTTTTGTAAAGTCAACTAAAGAGAGAAAGATAAAATAAAAAACACAAATCCTAATACAAATCCAATAGTAAATAATCACAAGTATGAATGGACTTATGCTTTTAAAAGCACATAAGCTCTACTCTCACTACAACAAAATTAGATTATAGGGACACATGTTTGTGACACTTTTTTGCAAGTGTCCCATTTATAGTCAATCTATATCCAAAATTAGGCTATAGGGACACATTTTTGGAACACATTATAGTAATGTGTCGCTATACACCCTAGCGACGGCATATATAGCGACACTAATAACAAGTATCGGTATTTTTTCTAGCAACATTTTTTTTAGTTTTTAGCAACACTTAATAGTGTCGCTATGGCATAGTTTTGTTAGTCTCTCTCTCTCTCTCTCTCTCTCTCTCTCTCTCTCTCTCTCTCTCTCTTTACATATATATATATATATAGAGTTTGACTTGAATACTATCGATTTTAAACGGACGTGTTTACTATCGATTTATTTTCGATGTTGGAGCCTCCAAATTGATGATCGGCATCGTTGAATATGATCTATACTACTAGAACTATCTAGAAATCAAATTTTATGTTTTTTCGATATTCTTTTCTTGTCCATCAAGTGAACACAAAAATGAACGGCTGAAAATAAATATCCTTCAAAAATTGATGATAAGAGTCTTGTAATCAAAATCCAGAGTATATATCTTCTTTTAAATAGTTTTAAAAAATATCTAACAAAAATTCTATTGATTTAGATTTATGTACACCGTTAAACGAGCAAACGTCTCATATCTACAATTAAAATTATAAATTTTGCAACTTTTGGATCATTAGGGTAATGATGTCGAAAAGATTTAAAATTTAATTTCTAGATAGTTCTAGTGGTCTAGATCATATTCAACGGCGGCGATCATCGATTCGGAGGCTCCATCATCAAGAACAAATCGGTGGTAGAAACGTCTGATTACTACTGATAGTATTCCGGTCAAACTCTCTCTCTCTCTAGATCATATTCAACGGTGCTGATCATGAATTTGGAGGCTTCATCATAAAAAATGAATCGGTAGTAGAAACGTCCGTTTACTACCGATAGTATTCCGGTCAAACTGTCTCGGTAGAGAGAGAGTTTCATCATCGAAAACAAATCAGTAGTAGAAACGTCCGTTTACTACCGATAGTATTCCGGTCAAACTCTCTCAATGTAACTACCCGACCCATTAGCAAGTTACCCGACCCATTAGCAATAATAACTCGTTGGGTCCAAACCACAACCCAAAATGCTTAAACCCAGTTATTATTACTAGTATCCATGTCTCTTATATACCAAATCACAATCTCAATCACATTCGATGTGGGACTATTGGGGTGTCAAAAACTCCCCCCGTTTAGGTCTGACGTCCTCGTTAGCCCAAACACACACACAACAGCCTAAGATCACCAAGCGATGTGAGAGCGATGTGAGACTTGTCTCGCTAGCCCCGCCATCTAAATCCAGGCTCAGCCGAGACTCGTCACACACTTCCAGCTGGTTATTGGCTTCGATACCAAATTTAACAACCCGATCCACTAGCAATAATAATTCGTTTGGAGAGAGAGTTTGACTGGAATATTATCGGTAGTAAACGGACGTTTCTACTACCGATTTGTTTTTTATGATGGAGCCTCCGAGTTTGACTGGAATACTATCGGTAGTAAACGGGCGTTTCTACTACCGATTTGTTTTCGATGATGGAGCCTCCGAATCGATGATCGACACCGTTGACTATGATTTAGACCACTAGAACTATTTAGAAATCAAATTTTATATTTTTTCGATATTTTTTTCTTGTCTATTAAGTGAACACAAAAATGAATGGCTGAAAATGAATATCCTTCAAAAAATGATGATAGGACTCTTGAAATCAAGATCAAAAGTTTAGATATTGTTTTAAATAGTTTAAAAAATATTCTAACAAAAAATCAATTGATTTAGATTTTTTTACACCGTTAAACGAGTAAACATCTTATATCTACCATTAAAATTATAAATTTTGTACTTTTTGATCATTAGGCTAATGATGTCGAAAAGATTGAAATTTGATTTCTAGATAGTTCTACTAGTTTAGATCATATTCAACGACACCGATCATCGATTCGGAGGCTAAAGAGAGAGTTTGATCGGAATACTATCGGTAGTAAACAGACGTTTCTACTATCGATTTGTTTTCGATGATGGAGCCTCCAAGTTTGACTGGAATACTATCGGTAGTAAACGAACGTTCCTACTATCGATTTGTTTTCGATGATTGAACATCCGAATCGATGATTGGCATCGTTGAATATGATCTAGACCACTAGAACTATCTAGAATTCAAATATCATATTTTTTTGGTCATCTACCATTAAAATTATAAATTTTATAACTCTTTGATCATTAGGCTAATGATGTCGAAATGATTTAAAATTTGATTTTTAAATAGTTCTAGTGATTTAGATCATATTCAACGATGTCGATCATCGATTCGAAGGTTGCATCATCGAAAAAAAATTAGTAATAAAAACGTCTGTGTACTACCAATAGTATTCTGGTCAACCCCTCTCTCTCTCTCTCTCTCTCTCTCTCTCTCTATATATATATATATATATATATATATATATATATATATATATATATATATATATATATATATATATATTATGTATTATTGGGAGATTTAGATTTTATTAAATAATTTATACAACTTATTAAATATTAACCTAGTCAAAGTCTAAACCTTATACACATAAAAGTCGCCCCGTAGAAGATAACGTTTCGCTATAAATGAGGTTCCACAAAGAGGATATTTTTATATTTAGTTAAATAGGTGGCTTAACACATGTGCACCAAAAAGAAATAATAATAATAAAAATAATAATAATAATAATAAAAATTATCTTTTTAATTTGGAAAAATCATTCACCTTGATGAAAAAGATTTTGTTCTTGTTGTTACCTAATTAATTTTTTTTCTTTTTCTTAAATCTAGAGATTTGAATAAATATTTTAAATGGGTGAAAAATAAATATATTAAAAAAATGTAGATTTCATGCTATAAAGAATCTGTGGATATATTTATATCAATGGATAAATTAAAAGGAAACCAAAATTTAAGATCCAACTCATTGCACACACAACTACAATAACTTCCCCAACACATAACCCAATAACTCCCCCACCCTCTCTCCTCTATATATACACCCCTTCTTAGTCCATATTCTCCTACACTTCTCCTCTCTCTCGTCCTCGCTTTGCCAATAGAGGAAAACTATGGAGGCCTTGTGCAAAATTGTAGGGACTTGCGCCGCGGTGGTTGTGCTGCTGCTTTTGCGGTGGGGCGGCGACAGTGTCGGCGTCGGCGTCGGCGTCGTGGAAGCGTCGCATGCGGTGTATGAGCATATGCAATCTCTAGAATCGTCAAATTATGATCCAAAGTTGAGAACTGGGTACCATTTTCAACCCCCCAAGCATTGGATCAATGGTACATTTTTTTTTAATTTTTTTATTTTTTTTTATTATTATTTTTTATCTCTCCCTCTTTCGTAATTTACACCCTACATTTGTTCATATTTGCTTTTCTTTTGTATTCATTTTTCACTTAAAAACTACGACTTTTCAATTTTTACGTGCATTCGTATTTTAGTTAATTCTGTCGACGATTAGGAACTAGTGACCAGAATTAAAGAAAATTATTTTCCCATAATATTAGATTTTTTAAATAAAAGTGTAGGGATCGAACTGTAATATCAGAATAATCAGAGTATAAATAATTCATATATTCTCACACATTTTGACTATTTATTTATTATATATTATATAATAATATTTTGAAAGAAGATTTAAATTGTCTCGTGGAAATTATTATAATTTTTATAATAATTAATCAATTAATTAATTATGATTAATTAATTGTTTAATTATTAATTGTATCTACGTGTCGGGTTGGATAGGGTGCATTTTAGCCGATAAGTATGGCGTTTAGCTAACGTGCTCCCGTGGTCGTTAACTAATTACTCCTTTTTTGGAGGGCCCCGACGAGCAATTTTATGCGTACAACAATGTGTACCCATGCGTGTCCCCCATAATAATATTCAAAATTTTCAGGAATGGGTTAGATTAAATCCGACTAAAATTACCATTTTGTCCCCCCCTACAAAGATTTAACTACTCCCTCCATGCCCCCAAATTTCTTATTATTATTATTATTATTATTATTATTATTATTATTATTATTATAAATTACAAATTTCCATTTTTAAAAAATAATTTTTAATTTTTAACGACTAATATTATTTCCATTTTGACAACTTCCTCAAAAATTTTTAAAAAAATTCTGTATTTGGCGTGTCAGAATAAGGCGAGAGATTTAGCACTCGTTGTGGTTATCAAAATTTAAATTTTATTTTTTTTCATCATTTTATAAATAATAATATTCTAAATAAGTTTAATAAAATCTAAGGCACACATGAATGCACCACCATTGAAAGCAATTTTTGTGGTGCAATTTTTCTCCCCAGTAAATAAGATGATGATCTAATGGACCAAAATTTTGAGAGCAACAATTTGTCAAAATGATTCCACAATTAAATTAAATTAAATTAAATTAAATTAAATTCAACTTGATCATAGAATTTATATATGTTGTTATTTTCATTGAGATTTGTTATTTTATTCTTGATTTTTACTTAAATTAAATTCTAACTCATGTTTTGTCCCTTCTCCTGGTTTTTTCTTTTTTTTTTTTTTTTTTTTTTTTTTTTTTTTATGTGGATGCGCTTCACTGGACCACATATGACAAGCAGATCCAAATGGTATGTTCTTTATACTTTTGAGCTCTTAATTTATTTGTAATTTACTCAATAAATTTTTTTTTTCTTTTTTTTTTTTATTGAGTCTCTCACTTTTGTTGTACTAGTCGAGTCCTTTTTAACTTATGCAGTTGAGTCACAAATATTTTTTATTTATTTTATTTGGACTATATTTTTTATATCAAAGAGTTTGTTAATTTCGGCCGAAAAGCATACTCTAATTCGGTGTTAATGTGGCGATTTTCTATCTAAATTGAGAGGCGATTTGAACGAATTATGTTCGATTGGTAAATGTTCAAAATTTAATTGGTAAAAAAATTTGAATCTGAATTGAAATGAACTTCATCAGGACCGATGCATTACAACGGAGTCTACCACCTATTTTATCAGTACAACCCTAAAGGCGCCGTCTGGGGGAACATTGTGTGGGCCCATTCGGTCTCGACCGATCTGATCAACTGGCTGGCCCTCGAACCGGCCATTCATCCGACCGAACCGTTTGATATCAATGGTTGCTGGTCTGGCTCCGCCACCATCCTCCCTGGCAACCGTCCCGTCATCTTCTACACCGGCATCGACACCCTCAACCGTCAGGTCCAAAACATCGCACTCCCAAAGAACCTATCGGACCCGTACCTTCGCCAATGGGTCAAGCCCAAATACAACCCATTGATTCAACCTGTTGGTGGCATTAATGCTAGCGCATTCCGTGACCCTACGACCGCATGGTATTACTGTTATTCTCTAAAAACTAATGCTGTCAAAACATAGCATCTTTAATAATTGGGATAATTGCTTGTGTACCCCTGAAATCTGAAGAAATATCTAATTTACCCCTCTTATTTTTTTCTTTTTAATATATCCCTCATACGTTCCACGGTTATTAAAAATATCCCTACCGTTTCCCTTTGTTAAGTTAACTAGGGTTAAACTAGAGTTAAATAATAATCGGAGTTGAAAACTATCAGATATACCTATTTTGCCCCTATCTACGAAAACATTGGTTTAGGGTTTAGGGTTTAGGGTTTTTTTAAGGTTTAGGGTTTAGGGTTTAGGGTTTTGGGTTTTGGGTTTTGGGTTAGGGTTTAGGGTTTAGGGTTTAGGGTTTCAGATGTTTTTATTTAATTTCAGATGTTTTCATTTAATTTTTGCATTATTATTATGCTATGAAGGATATATTTTAAGGATAAATACGAAAATTATTGAAAATTTTAAGAGTACATAAGAAAAGTTGATTATGATAGAAGGATATATTTGAAAGGGCAAAATTATAATTTCACACAGATAACGGTAGCTCCAAACGGTACACTAACAGAGTTTAACTTCAGGCGTATTTTAGAAAGAAGTTGGAACGTAAGAAGGGTAGTTTTAATATTAGCCTTCTAAGAATGATAAATCTGAAAACAGAAAAATTTTTAGAAATATATAAGAAATTACCCCTTAATAATTTATAATTTTATATTCAACACTCTCAGGAAGATCTGAGCTTGAACTCATGATCTGATACTATACAAAACAATCATTGTTCTTTGATAACTTGACTTGTTGAAGAACAATATTTTTAATAATTTATGTTCAACAGGTATGGTAGGGACGGGCGTTGGCGGTTGGTGATCGGGAGCAAGAGGGAGAAGAGAGGGGAGGCGATCTTGTACAGAAGTCGGGATTTTAAGCGGTGGGTGAAGGCGAAGCACTCGCTGCATACGGCTGCCGATACGGGCATGTGGGAGTGCCCCGATTTTTACCCGGTGTCCATTGACGGCAAACAAGGGCTCGATACGTCGGAGTATGGGGAAGGGGTGAAGCATGTGCTCAAGGTGAGCTTGGACTTGACGAGGTACGAGTACTATACGGTCGGTGCGTATGATCAGGAAAAAGATCGGTATGTACCAGATGGTACAACATCTGATAGTAATACCGGGTTGAGATACGATTACGGAAACTTTTATGCGTCGAAGACGTTTTACGATGCCGCAAAAAAGAGAAGGATTTTGTGGGGGTGGGCGAATGAGTCGGACTCCGTGGCAGATGATAATGCCAAGGGTTGGGCAGGCATTCAGGTCGGTCTCAAATATCTATCTGGCTTAGATTTTAGGGTTAATTGCATACATGTTCCTGCAAATATGTCGAATTATAAATATATTCCTGCAAAATTTAACTGTTCATATTTATTACTTCAAAAATTCACCGTTATTCAAATATGCCCCTACCGTTCTCTGTTAGAAAAGTTGATTTAACCCTAGGTTAAATGCTTAACCTTAGTTAAATTAAAAATTGAATTTACATATTTATCCTTTCCATATTTTTTTTGGAGAGAGATATTTTTGTAACAAGTATAATGGTATTACTTTTAGAGGGATATATTTATAAAGGGGCAAAAAAATAATTTCATATCAAATCTGTTAAAAAATAAACAGATTCCAAACGGGGATTAACCAGAGGGACATATTTGAAGAACTTTGAATTTTTGAAGGGATAAATATGAAAAGTTGAATTTTACAGGGATATATTTGTAATTCGACATATTTGGAGGGACATGTATGTAATTAACCCTAGATTTTATTTTTTCTTTTAAAATTAGAAGTATAGTATTTGGTAATGAAAAAAAAGTCTAGAGCCTATTTTAGTAATTACTTGTTTTGCATCACCAATAATTTTTTAAGAAAAAAATGAAATATTAATAATTAATTAATTATTGAAATTTTTATTTTCTAATTGCTTTATTTTTATCTTGTAGCTTATTCCTAGGGCTGTGTGGCTAGATGGAGAAGGAAAGCAATTGGTGCAGTGGCCAGTGGAGGAGATTGAAACTCTGAGGGGAAAGCAAATTCAAATCAAGAACAAAATTGTTAAGAGTGGAAAGTTTTTTGAAGTTAAAGGAATTCAAAGTGCACAGGTTAATCTTAATTTTCACTCTTTTAATTTACTAATTTTCTTGTTGATTTAATTATTTTTTACTGGTATAGTTTATTTCTCTCTAGTTTCCTCTTAATAATGGTTTTTTTTGGTACATTTAATTCATATTAAAGTAGGAGGTTCCCAGAAGATGGAATTTTCTTTTCATTTATAACCCTCAAAATGAACCTATTAGCATACATGCCCCTCCAAAAGTAAGTGTTTTTGAGTCTATATTTGCCTTATAAAATATAATAGGGTTTATTGCATACGGCTCTCTATAAACATATCGAATAACAGATATATTCCTACAAAGTTTAACTTTTCATATTTATTCATTCAAAAGTCCAACGTTATTCATATATATCCCTCCGGTTTATTATCGTTACTTCACTGTTTAATTTTTAACGGATTATATATTAAATGACAATTTTGCCCTTAAAAAAATATCCCTCCAAAAAATAATACAGAAATATCTGAAAGGGTAAAAAGATAAATTATCTCACTAACTAACGAAGATTAAGTATTTAATCTGTGGTTAACTAAATTTTTCTAACAGAGATAGACGGTAGGGATATATATGAATAATGTTGGACTTTTGAAAGAATAAATATAAAAAATTGAACTTTATAGGAATATATCTGCTATTCGATATGTTTATAGAAAGCTGTATGCAATTAATCCAATATAATATGTATATCTCTACTCTAAGAAATAGCGCATATTTATACATAATTTTTTTCATTCATGTGTTTTTTTTTTTAATTGAAAAAGTGAAATTTGGGTTCGAATTTTTGATATTGCAAATGCTCAATTAATAGGCTTTTTCTTTCGTCAAAAATTTACTTTTTCAATTTGAAAAGCTCTTAAAAAATATATATATAAACAAATAGAAACTTCTTTTCACGCATATATTAATACTTTTTTACGTTATAGGTGTAAATTGTAGTTTTTGAACGGTTTACAAAACAAATTCATATATTTCGATATATATATATATATATATATATATATATATATATATATATATATATATATATATATATATGGATACTTTTTGACGTTATATAGCAGTAAATTATTATTTTTGAATGGTTTACAATATTAATTATTATATTTTGATATATATATATATATATATATATATATATATATATATATATATATATATATATATATATATATATATATATATATATATATATATATAGCTAAACTGGAATACTATTAATAGCACCAAGTCATCGGTATTATTAAATTTTTAACCGCTGAATTAAAAAATGTGTGATTGAGATGATAGTGGGCTCATTAGATTTTATCAATAGTTGAAAAAATAATAAAATCTAACGAATAAAAATAATCAAAATAATTGTTATAGTAGAAAACTTGATAGCACCAAATGCTTGGTATAATATAGTAGCAGTCTCTCTTTCTCTCTCTCTCTCTCTCTCTCTATATATATATATATATATATATATATATATATATATATATATATATATATATATATATATATATATATATATATTAGCAGACTCTCTCTCTCTATATATATATATATATATGTATATATATATATATATATATATGAGCAATGCTACATGTACATCCCGAAGGGGTGTACATCATACATCTCCACCATTTTAATGGTGGCGATATTTTTTACGGGTCACATCAAGTGACCCATCATCACACCCCCACCCTTAGATGGGTGGGGGTGTGAGATGTACACCCCTTACGGATGTACACATAGCATTTTCCTATATATATATATACATTAGTCTCTATATATATATATATATATATATATATATATATAAAGTGTACGTATCTATGAAGTTATTGCTCTGAAACTGAAGAATATTTTCCAATTGGTTGTTGCGCATTTCATGACTTTTGGTGGAAAAGTTTGTGTTAGGCAAAGCTTGCATTTCATGACTTGCAAAAGTTTGAATGCAACTCTTGAGATTCTACAACTTTCTTTATTGTCTCTTCTCTTCTTTTTTTTCTTTTTTTTTTTTTTTTTATTGTTCCCATTGCAGCAAGTTCTCCCAAGTCACCTTTTACTATGTATAATAATGTTCTTTGGTTTGAATGTTACTTCCAATTTAGAAATCCAAGTGACCTTGATTTATTATGTTTTATGATAGTGATTTTTTTTAATGAGAAAAAAAATGTTGCCCAATTTGTATTTAATTTTACCACATAACTTATCTATTACTTTTTCTAGCAAATGTGTGAAAAAATTGAGAGGGCTCTTGGGGCTTTGTGATGGATATTTCAAAGTGATAAATTACAAATTGAACAAAATATATACTCACTACAATAAAATTAGACTATAACGGCACTTTTAAGTGTTTCTAAAATCTAAAAAAAATGTCGCTGACAAAAATACCGATACTTATTGTAAGTGTTGTTATATGTGCAGCCGTTAGGGTGTATAGCGATACATTTTTTTAATGTGTTCCAAAAATATATTTCTATAACCTAATTTTAAATATAGGTAAAATATAGATAGAACACTTATACAAAAATATTATAAATATATATTTCTATAATCTAATTTTATTGTAGTGATTAGTGAGATTTTTTTTTTTTTTTTTCCTTACTACCTTTTAATTTGAATGTTCTAATCATGGTGATGTTATTTTCTTTTTTCTTCCTTTGTTTTTGTTTTTGTTTTTTTTTTTTTTTTCAACAGGCTGATGTGGAGGTGATCTTTGATGTGAAAAGCTTGGAGAAAGCTGAGCCTTTTGATCCATCATGGAGCACCAATCCCCAGGCCCTGTGTGAGATCAAGAGTGGAGAGGTGAAGGGTGGGGTTGGGCCTTTTGGTCTTTTTGTCTTGGCCTCCTCCAAGCTTGAGGAGAGAACTGCTGTCTTCTTCAGGGTTTTCAAAAGTGTTGACAAGCATGTGGTCCTCATGTGCAATGATCCCACAAGGTAACTTCAATACTTTCTACTTAAATATGTTAGTAGCTGAATTTTCAACATACACACACTGTGCTTTAATTTAGGGCCCGTTTGGTAACGAGTTAATACAGAACTAGCTAATCCAGGAATAAGTATAAAATACGGAATTAGTGTAAAAAAGCGTTTGGGATGATTCCAGGAATAAGAGATTTTGTGCTTGGTATGATAATAAAGAATAAGATGAATAAAGAGTATTAGTTGGGATAAATTATTTTTTTGCCCTCAACTTTATTATGTAATAATAAAGTGAAAGAGGATGCCTCGGTAGACATGAGAGGGTATTTAAGGAAAAAGTAAGAGGGTGATTGGGAAGTGTGAGAACAGTAATTCCAACTTATTCTAGTTGTACTGAGACAAACTATACCGGTTGATTTCAGATGCGTTTGGAAGAATAAAGAAGATATCTTCCTATTCTCTATTCTAATCCGTTTCCAAACAGTTCCTTAATATCTGACTATTGAAAAAGTTGGACTGTTATCAGTAAATGACATTTAATCGCATTGGACTTAAACTATGATAAAATGGTTATTTTATTTTAAAAAAAGAGTTTTTTTTTTTTTTTAAAAAAATATATCTAAAACTAGTAGTGTTTTTACAAATAAATACAAATAAATAGTCGGTGGAGATTGAAATAAGAGTTAAGATAAATGACAGAACTATGAAACGATATGCTCTAATTAATAGTTTTTTTTTGTATGTGCATGCTTTTCTGTGCTTAGAAAAGTAAATTATTGTACATTATCAATAACTACAAGTTTCTAAATTACAACATAATATTACCTTTGTCCCTCATTTAAACTAATCTCAAGTGGAGAGTACTTTATGATGAATCACTCCTGATCTGCATAAGCCAAGTACTTGCAACAAAAAAAAAAAAAAAAAAACTATAGGTTTCTCTACCTGCCCATTATTATCTCGATTACTATTATTTATATATTTCAAAAGAGTGTATATTTTATATTTCAACTATTTAATAAATCACTCCTAATATGCACTCTATTTTGAATATTTAATTAATATTTTTTCTTGTTTCTTTTTATGTCGACATAAACTTAGCATAATTTTAAAAAGTTGCTATTATATTATATTTCTATCAATCCAAACAATTTTTATGACATATGTTTTACTCTTATTTACTCTTGGGATTAGTCGTTGATCATTTTTTTTTTTTAAATATTCTATATATAATTGATTAGTTTATGTAGTAACTTTTGATGATCACAAAGAGGTAGAATAATTGTTTTGTAAGCCCAATGGCACAATCTATAATAATAAATATCTTCTACACAAGAAGTTGACAAATAGTGGATCTCAAGGTAAGTTATGGCCATGAGGGGATTGGCACCACAGTATCAAATCAATGTCTCAAACTTGCCACCTTATTAGTGATGGTGATGTGCACAAGTTAGTCAAAGTGGGAATCTTCCTTTGTTTGTGACTCAACTTTTATTGTATCACTACAACAAAATTAGATTATAGAGACACATATTTATGGCACTTTTGTATAAGCGTTCTATCTATATTCTATTTATATCCAAAATTAGATTATAGGAATATATTTTTAGGACACATTACAAAAATGTATCGCTATACACTCTAGCGACGGCACATATAATAATATTTACAATAAGTGTCGTTATTTTTGTCAGCGACACTTTTTTTATATTTTAAAAACACTTAAAAATATCGCTATAGCCTAATTTTATTGTAGTGTATGTGTGTGTTTGACATGCAAACCAAATTAAAAAGAAAAAAGTTCACACTTTGTGAGCCCAAGTTTGGACCAAAAGCTATAAACTGAGGATGAGTCCCTTTATGATTCAATAGCATTTTAACATTATATCAAATAAGGTTTTCAAGTAAATAAAAATTCTTGGCATGATCTTAGTTTATGCGCGTTATTAATCAATTGACTTTTCTCTTAATAAATAGGTCATCTTATAGATCAAATTTGTACAAACCAACTTTTGCGGGGTTTGTCGACGTCGACATTGCGAAGCATAGCAAGATATCGCTGCGGACTTTGGTATGTCAAATAAATCTTCGTTTTCTTTATGCTGTTAATTACCATAAAACTCTATTTTGCTGTAGTTACAACTGCAGCAAATTAAAGTGAAAATTAGTTTATCCATTTTGTTACTAGTTAATTTGAATATCATAAGCTTATAGTCATGCTAAATTTCTTTCATTTTGTTTTTAAAAATTTCTCTTAGATTGATCACTCTGTGGTGGAGAGCTTCGGAGAGCGCGGAAAAACATGCATTTCATCGAGAGTTTATCCGAGTTTGGCAGTAGGGTCGAATGCGCATTTGTTCGTGTTCAACAATGGCGAAGAGGATATAGAAATGTCGCAATTGAAGGGATGGGAGATGAAGAAACCTCGTATGAATGTTGGAGAGATTTAGATGTTCTACAATTAACGTAGGGAATAGTATATCCTAATTTAAAATAAGTAGCATGAGGGAGGGCTTTTTACTCCTTTTTCCCATTTTGCTGTGACAGATTGAAAATAATGTCACTGCTTGGACTAATGATTTTGAGACACAGTAGAGCATAAATTGCTTATGTTCAATCAACAAGTTTTCTCTTCTTATAACAAAAGTGTCACATTAGGGGAGAAGAGATTTTGGTGACTCTAAAGTGTCAGATTTGACCTTATTGGATTTAATTTCAATATCTTAGGATTTCAATGTCTTTGAACGTGATTTGACTCGTTATTCAATTCTGAGCGTCTAACAATATTTTGTTATGAAAATAATAATAATAATATATATATATATATATATATATATATATATATATATATATATATATATATATATATATATATATATATATATATATATGCTTAATAAGAACATTGCTACTATTTTATTATCAAAATAGTATATATTGCTATTATTTTATGTTTATCCGTAGAATAGCTAGTTATTCTCATTAGATGGGCAACCACATACCAAAAATAGGGATTTAATCTTTCTTGTGAGTGTTTAGTGGAATTAGTTGGTATATCTTCTACTATACCTACTCTTATTCCCCATCCAAGCACCGTAAAAAAAAAACCAAATTAAGAAAATAATTTGAAAAATCAAATGTATTTGATATACATAACCTCATAAATTATTATAGTACAACATATAATTACCATTGCACTATATTAATAACTACATTCAAATCAAATATAGTATTTGATTTGGTGCATTTAAATACAATTGGTATTATTGTAGCTAGCTACAGGAGAAAGCTTAGTTGTAACAGTTAAAACTATATCTAAATTAGTTACAGCTCTAATTAAATACCGTTGTTTGAAAGAATAATTTTAAATAACATATAAATTTTCCTACGTAATCACCTTTAATTACAATCCAAATAAACATTCTCACTGTACGTATAAAAAATAATAAAATTTATAAATATAGTTTCATATTGTACGCAACCAAATAAATTATTTGTAATTGAAAGTATGTTAAAATTAGTTGCAAAATTATGTCAAAATTGATTACAGCTGCAACTGCAACAGTTGGAGAAAGCAAGTTTAAACAACAAATTAATAAGCTTAATTACCAACTTAGTTATCTTTTAAATAGAATAATTATAATTGCTACCACATTGGAGGGTAATTTTATCATTCATATTTAAATTAGTTAATTTCATAAATGCCCTTCCTCCCTAATTACATGAAAAGTCCTCCAAAAGTGATAAATATAAAAAATGCCGCTCAAATTTAGTAAAATCATTAAAACTATCCATGATAATTTTATTCCACCCAAAATATGGCTAAAATATTCATTTCACCCCTCCTTCCCTTTCAGTTGTTGCAATACATGTTATGATCAAAATGTTATACATTTATTATTAGTGTTTTTCTAGTTTAGTTTAATTATTTTAATATGTTAGATTTTTGTCGACTGATCAACCACATGGGTTAGGGTTGAGTAAGAGATCAATTAACCATTATTTTCAAATATAGCATAATTTCAAATGAGACTTTCAATACAGTATAAATTCAAAAGGGTTAAAGAATTTTCAATATTATGATGAATTCAAAAGTGGTTATATATATATATATATATATATATATATATATATATATATATATATATATATATATCTGTGTGTGTGTGTGTGTGTGTGTGTGTTGTGGAGCAAAAGAAGTGGCTGCACTGCAATCGAACCGTGGGGGTGACTCTCAGAGATTGTCGAATGCGCCGCGTGCCAACAGATTAAGCGATCGGACCGAGGAGGCCTCCTCTGGTAACTCTCACGACCGCTCGTCTGGGATAGCTGAATCGGATTTATGGAGGTAGAGAGGGATCACCGATTTCGACTTAAAATAACCGAACCGGGTAAAAAGATAATAATACGGCTAAGGAGACGATTGTAACTTTAAAACACAAAAAACACAAATAAAGACACGACCGATGAGCCGGTTTACACTTTATATTAATTGGGGAAGGGGATATAATAAAAAAGGTAGAAATGGAAGGATTACAATTACGCCTACTCATAGAAAAGCGGTAAATGCAGGTATGAAAAGTTAAGTTAACCTACTTCTAAATAAATAAAGAAGCTGGGGAGGTACCGGGCTTACGAAGTTGCAAGACCCCTTTTCCTTCGATGGTTCGAGTATTTATACACTTTTCGAACCAAATTATTAGGCGCCGATTTGAATTATCGGCGTGATTCGGGGAGAATCATTGGGAAATCCACAACGGCTTCCTTTTGAGTTGATTGTCCTTAATAGGATAGTAGCTGTTTTCCGTCTAAGTTCATCCTCTCATTCGTTGCATCAGAGCGTGATTCTCAGCACTTTTCGGCGCTGGGCGTTGCTTGCCTTTCCGGATTAGTTGCGGGATTTGCGCCATAATCTCGCACTATTCCGTTCAAGATTTTTCCCTCCATTGTAATACTCGAGAATTTTTAAATCTGAAATTTAAATTAAATTATTTCTGGATTTTCTGAAATTCAAAAATTTAGATTTTTGGTGTATTTGGAGAACTGTTAATTGATTGGCCTAACCTGACCCAGTTTCGACAAAGTATAGACACTACTTGACCAGTTTCATCGAGTTGAAGACTGTGCAATTAGATCTTGAATCTGATATCCAGATCTCCCGAAAACGCACATTTTATGTGATAGATCTGATCGAAAATTTAATCAGTGAGATTTTTGGTAAAGTAAAATTGTCACTCTGACGGCGTTGTCGAGCTGAAGACGGTGGTGCGATCGGATCTTAAATCTGATTTCCGAATCTCTCAGAAATGTAGTTTTCGCGCATAAATCGGACCACGGGGAATTCGGTATTTGATACAGCTGTTGCACGTAAAAATTGGTAAAATTAGTTGTTTTGGAATGTTTTGGCTTTTGGCACATTTTTCAAAGATTTTGAAATTCAAAATTTTGAAATTGAGACATGAATCCAAGAGAATTGGAAATAGGGACGCAAAGGTATTTTTCGTAATTGTTTGCTAAGGGAATTAGGATTAGTGATTCTCTAAACTAAATCCCTAACCCTAATTAAAATCCGAATCCCCTCTTTTCCCTTCTCCCCTCAGCCGCCATCACCCACCAACTACCCATGTACGTACGCTGCTCGAGACCGGAGCCTTAGCCGTCGCCGCCGGAGCTGAGGACCGAGATTTCGGGCTCTTCTCCTATAGATCCGGATGGCTGGACCATCACAATGCCCTAGCTACCACGCGCCTCCGCTCCGCACGCATGCCGCACGCTGCTCGCACAGTCGCGTGCAGCCGCGGTGCTGTTGGGGCAGTCGCCGTGCCCTAGCCCCGCTCGGTCGCGCACCTATTGGGCGTGCCTCTACGCGCAAGCCGCCTGTGCCACTGCGAGCGCGCCGCCTGCGCGTGCCGCTGCGCGCATGCTGCCGTCAGCGCCCATGCGCGCGTGCTGCCGCCTGCGCCCTCTGTGCGCGCCGTGCGCCTGCTGCCGCTCGTACCGCCCGCGCGCGCCTGCCACACCATCCCGCGCGCGTCCCTTGCCCTGGCCGCCCCTGCCTGCGCCTTGCCCTGGCCGCACCTGCATGTGCCTTACCTTGGCCGCCCCTCCCCTGCGCGCAACCTGCAGCCAGCCTCCCGTGCACCCCTACGCGCGGCACAACCTGCGTGCAGCCGATCTGCGCGATGTGTGCGCCGCCTTACGCCGCGCTGCATGAGACTCATTGCGTCGCGCCGCTTGCGCGCAGCCCACGCCACGCCCGTGCGCAGCCCGCACCGCGCCGCGCGCAGCACGCGCTGCGTCGCCTAGCCATGCGCAGCCCGCGTTGCTTAGCTGAGCACAGCTGCGTGCCGCATGCGCGCAGCCCGCACACTGCTTGTGTCACGCCCCGGGTGTAAACCAGAATCCGAGCCCGTCTATAGATCCGCTGTGCACACGGAATTTTCCGTGTATACGAAGCGCCGGTAACCTGCTCAGATATAAGAGATACAATAAAAGAGCAAAAAAAAGTAGAACTGAACTAGAAACTACTACATCTCAGACTGAATCTGGAAGTAAAATACAATACATCTGTAAAATAATACATCTGTCTTTCCCAGCTCACCAAAAATAAATACAACCTGCTGGCAAAAGCCAGACCCAAAAGTAAAAGTACAACAGTCTGAGTAAAATGGGTACACCAACAGTCCAGCTAACTCTCTCATCCTGCTAGGAGATCTATCTACTCAGCCGTCCTCTCTTCTCGACCCGCCGTTGAAAGCCCAGCAGCTCCCGCAGAAGACACTGCAAAACAAAGGAGAAGAAAAAAAGAAAAAGAAGAATGGGGATGAAACTACTAGTAAACCAGTAGCCTCCCCTAGTGGGTAAATCCTCAGACTCCGCCGCACCCACTAGGTCTACCAGAGGCAAAAAGGGGAAGAAGATTGGTAAGTAATAAAACTGCTGAAAAAGAAAACTATCAGTACTATGCCTCTAAACGCATCTACTATGCCTCTAAATGCATCAGTAACCAAAACCGTCCCGGTAACCCAATCTATCCACCAGTAAAAACTGGTACTGCCTGCTGCCACCCTCATCATCGGGCATATAAAGCCGCGCCGTTGTGATGGCAAAACTCCTGCTGCCGGCCTCATCATCGGGCAAGTAAGCCGCGCCGATGTGATAGCAAAAACTTAATAACTGTCTGACCCCACGCTCCGGAGGGGAACTCGAGGGGAGCTACCCACACGAGGAAAGTAACCATGTCACAAGTATCATAAAAGCAGGACTGGGTCACTACAATGCCTAAGTGGAACAAATCCCTCCACTAAAGAAATGATGACGGCAGAGAGGTAAGTGCATAATTCCGTAATTAGGAGGGAGTAAAGTGTAGGTTTTTAAAAGTCAGGATGGAATTTGAAAAAGCAAAATTTTACAGAAGAGTTTTCTATAATTTAGCCATATATATATATATATATATATATATATATATATATATATATAAAGTCCGTCTACTATGCTTGTACAAGCACCAAGCAATTGGTACTTGTAAGTTTTATACCGTTAGATCTACCCCTTTGGCTAATTTCATCCCTTAGATTATTCTATTCCATCAACCACTCACTTAACCCAAAGGGCCCACTATCATCCTAACCACACATTCTTTCATCCAAGGGCTAAAAATCTACAAGCATCAATGACTTGATATTTTAAAAAAAATAAGAGCTCAATTATATATATATTGAAAGGTTTATATATTTTCAAAAGTACAAGCCCAACTATGCTTGTAATTTTTTTATTATTGAATTTGCATTGAGATCCGTGTTATTATAAAATGAACTTTAAAGAGAGAGAGAGAGATCGTAAGTACAATAGCATGGATCTCAATGCAAATCTAATGGTAAAAAAATTACAAGCATAGTTAGATTTGTGCTTTTGAAAGTATATAAGTTGTATTCTCTCTCTCTGTTTTTATATATATATACATAATTGCACTCCTATGTTTTTGAAAGCACTAATTTATTTGTTCTTGTAGATTTTTTATCCTTTGAATGAATATTTGTATGGTTCAGGTAAATTTGTGTTTAGATAAAAATTTGGTTATTATTAGATATAAGAAAAATAGTACTTGAATATATAAAGTGGAATAAGAAAAATGTTTAGTAGTATAATAACAATATTACCTTTCTCATTATATTTGAATTTGAATTTTTAAATTTTAATTTTTTATAAACTTTAAAATTTAAAATTTGAATATTTAAAATTCGATGAATAAAGGGGGATAAGGGGGTAAGGGGTTTGTGCTCTTGAAAGTATATAAGTTGTACTCTCTCTCTCTCTATATATATATACATAATTGCGCTACTATGTTTTTGAAAGCACTAATTTATTTGTTCTTGTGAAATTTTTTGCCTTTGAATGAATATTTGTACGGTTCAGGTAAATTTGTGTTTAGATGAAAATTTGATTATTATTAGATATAAGAAAATTAGTACTTGAATATATAAAGTGGAATAAGAAAAATGTTGAGTAGTATAATAACAATATTACCTCTCTCATTATATTTGAATTTAAATTTTTAAATTTTAATTTTTTATAAAATTTAAAATTTAAAATTTGAATATTTATTATTAGGTGTATAAAGAGGATAAGGAGTTATCCTCCTTTTATACCCAAACATTATTTGATGTATGGTGGAAACTAACAACAGTTCTCACCGTACATCAAAGATTCCCTCCCCCCCTCCCCCCTCCCCTCCTTAAACCCCAACCAAACACAATCCTAGATTTAGTGGGTGATTGATGGAATACCATGATTTAAATAACGGAATTAGTCAAAGGAATTGCAAGCACCATGTGCTTAGTGCGTTTAAAATCACCGACTCTCTCTATATATAGCCTTTTTACGGTGTTTTTAATAATACTAGTGAAGTACCCGCGCTGCGCCGCAGATATAATTTTTTCAACAAATATTATTTTTTATTTCATACTTTTCGGTAATTATTACCTAATCTCCATACAGTTCACCAACACAGGTATAGGACAAAAGCAAGGTGAACACAAAGGAACATAAGCAAGCTAAGCAGAAATGATCATCATAGCAAGGAACTAAACTTACAAATAAATAGTCAAAGCATAATAGTAATCATTCATACAAAATAATCCCTCATACAAAGTAATATTTCCACAAAATAATTCTTCACAATCGAATCCACTTTACATTTGGGGACTACTGTAACATTCACTTTACATCTGAAAACTTACAAACTTACGAACTTACAAATAAATAATCAAAGGACAAAAATAATCATTAACACAAAATAATCCCTTACACAAAGTAATGCTTCCACAAAATAATTCTTCACAATGTAATCCACTTTACATTTGGAAACTATAGTAACATTTGGAAACTTACAAACTTACAAAAGAAATTAAACTTATAAATTGACAATAGAATTCACTTTACATTTGAAAAACCTCAGCAACATTTACAAATCATTTACAAAGTGCGCTGACATTCACATTCGAAAACTGCACTAAATAAAAGTTGGGCAATATATTTTAGGATTAAATGAAATTTTTTAGGATCATATGTAGGTTGGGCAACATATTTCTTTTGTATTCTTCAAGCAGGAACAGTTCAGCAGCATCAGAATCAACAGTAACTGGGAGAAGAAGCAGCATCAGCAGTTGGAAGCACCAGTAGTTGCAGTGTAAGTAACCTACAGCAGTTGCTGCAGTTTTGGTAGCAGTAGTAGCAGCAGCAGAAACGCATCAAAACAAAGGGGATAGTAACTCACTTGGAAGTTTTTTGATCATTTCTGCAATTCCATCATCATCTTCTTCTTCTCCTCCTCGTCCTTCTATTCTGTTAGCAGCAACAGGTAGAGAGGCACCCTACAAACTAAGTTCAAATTGATTTCAGTCATTTCATCTAAAATAATTTTGCAAATATAAGGATCAAACTTCAACATATTTGGAGATAACAGTTTATTGTTTAATTAGCCAATCTTGTGTAATAGAAAACGCAAGATAATTTTTCGACAGTTAAAAGAATACAGGAACTATATACATATAACCTTTTGTTTTGTTATAGCTTTCTTCAAGAACTATATACATATAACCTTCAATAATTAAAGTTGAACCAAACCCAAAGCATGTCGTATATTCAAACTTTTTTGTTTTAAAACATCAAGAATGATCGAAGAATACATTTTCTTTTGTTTTCTTATACAGGAGTTCTACCTCTTTTAACTATAAACAAAACCATTACTTGCACTATGTCTAGCAATACATTGCATGATCCAAACAAATTTTTTAAAGATAGATATAGCAAATTCAAAGTCTAATCTTATAAACACAATATATACTATTTGTCGCCAAAAGAATCAGCTCTAGTATTCAAAAGTTAATCTGAATTCCTGTTGTTTACATCCCGTTAATTTTTATTGTTTCCTGGCTCCTGTTTCGCAACCTTCGCTTAGTCTCTAAATAAAAGAGAAAATTCTAAAAGTAGTGGCACAAAACAAATGGATGATTAGACCACTCAAACAGAACAAAAAAAATCTCACAGTATGTAGGAAAACAGTGGGAAATAAAAACTAGAATTATAGAGTAATAGAGAAAGACAAACCAAAAATGAAACTAAAAAATATTTTGCTCAGAGCTCCCTCTTAATCAATCATTGTTAGATTCACGCGAAAACATTCTATTTAGCAGTGGTGAATGATTTGAAGTCATAAGCTAGACACAAATATAGATAACATCACAAATGAGAGAAACTGGCTGCCCACGAAGTAGCCCGTCCAAAGTTTACTTGATGTTACCCAAGAAGCCAAGAAGAAAAGGATTTTTTCTAATCATCGAGGAAAGTCCAACGAAGAAAGATGCTAAATTTTTGCGCAGATTAGGTAAGAAGAGAGATTGCTGATATTATCGGGAAGAAACTGTCGACAGTTTTGACATTCAAGGGGAAGATCATCATAGTAAACATCTAAAATAAACAACGAAAAAGGAAGTTAAATGGTAAGTGATCTCAATCAAATGAATCTCACATTTTAGAGTAATTTAAGTACAGAACTGAAGCGTTTAAAATTCATCAGTCCAGAAAATGAAAGTAAGAGCGATGAAATTTAACCAAAAGTATTTAACTGCATCTTATGTCTAACCCAGCCGAAAATCAGATTCTCAAGAATGCACACAATCCAAAACACAAACAGCACAAAAATGGAAGTTAAATGGGAAGTGATCTCAATGTAATGCATCTCAGATTTTAGAATAACATGAATACAAAACTAAACCATTTAAAGTCAACGAATAACTTTATTACAACTATAGTTTGAGTAGGAATTGCATACTATGTTTATACTTCAAACGACATTGCTCGCTACGCGTGTTGTTAAAACTGAAGAGTTCAAACTGGGTTACATGTAATAAAGGGATTCCTTGACTTTAAGGTAAAGTGATTCATTGGCTTTAAACACTTCATTACATACATCTCAAATTTTAGCACTTCAGTTTTGTTTAAAGTCAAGGAATCACTTCATTTTAACATGTAAGATAGAAAACTGAAGAGTTCAAACCGGATTACATCCGTCTTACTTCAACAATGTACAGAATCCAAAGCATGAACAACACAAAACTGCGGCAACTTCAAATGACGAAAGATTCAGCTCAATATGTACACTATTGGAACACTACTATGTAGGTTTGATCAGAAGAAAAACAATATATGACACCAAAGGCAACCAAAGGCTACATTTGGCAATCAAAGGCAAAACATATGGTAGGCATTCAAAGTTATGAGTTAGGAACACCCAATTTACTTAAAATTATATCTTTCATAAAACCAAGTGCAACCATTTAAAACCACGGCTAACCACAATAAGAGAAGCTTTCTAATTAATACTAAAGAATTCCACTCATTACCTTTCATATAGAGGCAACCAGCTCAATTGGCTTGTGCGTAAACAGTTCTAAATAGTATAGAAGTCCTCGTGGAAAAAAATATACACGTACATATGTACAGTTGAGAATATAGTTCACATTTTCAAATTTTATTTCTCTAACCACATAACAGATGATGTGTTGCTCAAATAAATTACGTACCTCTGATGTCCACTGCTCAATTGCCGCCTCAAGACAATGAATCACGCAGTGTCCTTCGGCCTTGGAACTTATTGGATGCCTATCAATATGCCTGATGTAGTATTCCTGAAAACAAAACACACTCCAAATTCAGATGCAAATTATAATTTCAAGCTCAAATTTACTGATCATTCAATACACAACATGTCACATCTGATAAGCTCCTTCAGTTGAAGTGCTGACCGTTCCGTGGAACACGACATATTTCATATCAGTGAGAGTACAAACCGTGTCGAACAAAAGCTTCGGTTGATCCTTTGAGTTCGTTATGATCACAGTATGATCCCTCTCGGCGCAATCCAATGCTAACACTTGAGGCCTAGCGGAGGAGCTCTTATCATATGCCTCACAAACCCTCTCGTAGTCGCTGTCATCGAACATCATCTAATGCAACCTCCTCTCAGTGTGAGTCAAGTCCATCGAGACCGAAGTTTTCGCGGTTTCAGATTCGCTATCCCCCTCGAGGATGTTTTTGAGGAGCCTTTTGATTGTCGAGAGCCTAGCAGGGTGTTTTTTGATGGGCTCCGCAGAGCGGTTATCGGTTACGTGCACAACGGCCGCAACCCCGGCATTGTGAGTCCACATGTCGGCGCTCATGACGCTGCAGTGGAGATCGATTAACACGGCGGTTATGTCGGAGAATAGGCCAGGCCGGTCGGCTTGATCGACGTGTATTCCGTCGAGGGTATCACGCTGACCGAGTTACGGATTGCAGGGAAGAAGTAAGAATCCGATTCCAACATGAATTAAGATGTGCTTAGATTATTACTCATCACTCAAATATGTTGCAAGCAAACTTTGGTAAATTAGTTACCTCTTGTATTTGAGAAATGATTGCTTCGTCCCAAATTTTTCGCCCTTCATAATTGCCGGATGTATAAAGTATGTCTAGTGCAAGACATTAATTGCTATGCTCTTAAGCTAGACTGTCACGCCCCGAGTTTTAAAATTCGGTCTAATTTTTTTTTTTTTTTATAAATCAGAGTTCGCAAACTGGGCGTAACAAACCGCCACATATATAGGAAATCCTCTATCCAGATGGACAGAGTCTCCCCTATACATGCACGGCTAGGCAAGTACGATGTTCATCAATCAGAGATCAACTAGTATCTTAACTAAACCAACAACATAATCAATAGGAATAATCCAAGATAAAACATGCTAACATCAGTTTGAAACATCTAAATCAAATAGAAGCTGAAATACTATGAAATGGAAGGCAGCTACAAATCATCGAGAATCTCAATCATCAATATATATCATCAGGGGGACAGCTCTATCGTGACGGCCTCACTCGATCGTCCCGACATCTCTCCACCCGATGGATCTGGAAAATGGTCACCCAGGGGGTGTGAGATACACTGTACATGTATCCCAGTGGGCACGACGAGCCGAGAAATAGCTAATCGTACCTACTGGATACTAAAATCTGCGGATAGTAATAATCGATGGGTAAGGCTGAAATAAACAGGTAGTGTCTACTGATAATCAATAATCAATGGCTAAAGCTGGAATAAGCAGATAATGTCTACTGACAATCAATAAGTCAATGGATAAGCTGAAATAAGCAGACAATGTCTACTGATAATCAATAATCAATGGCTAAAGCTGGAATAAACAGATAATGTCTACTGACAATCAATAAGTCAATGGATAAGCTGAAATAAGCAGACAATGTCTACTGATAATCAATAATCAATGAATAAAACTGAATAAGCAGGTAAGTAATACTGGAAATCATGATGTAACTGAAATAATCAAGCATAAACTGAGCAGCGATGGTACAAGGTAAATAGCTACAAATGACAGTGCAAGCTAAAAATGATGCGTCAAAAATAGAAACTCAAGTACCCAATCATATGCCATTATTGGTCTCACAGAACCTCAGGCAATACCACTGATCCGCACCCCATCCGCTGACAATAACCCGGCACTCACAGATGCAATCGGGGCTCACGGGTCCCATCTCTAGACCACTTTACCGGTAAAGAACAATATCCACGGGGTGCGACCCCGGCAATGTTCGTGAAGTACAACAGTGCGTGGCAATCATAATACTATGCTCAAGCTCGCGGTCTAATGACCGGATAGTCGGCAACCCTGCCGAGATCCCCTCAGGGAAGCAACTATCTGTCTGTATATCAATCATGGGTCGATCATGCATATCTGAATATATAAGCAAGTATCTCTGGATATAAATGTAGTATAACAAGTGGCCGATATGATAGAAATCACCAGGTATGATCAGACCATGAAAATCTACTGTACTGGGATATAGGAACTATCTGAATATATCAATCATGGGCCTGTCATGCATATCTGAATATATAAGCAAGTATCTCTGGATATAAATGCAGTATAACAAGTGGCATATATGATAGAAATCAACAGGCATGATCAGACCATGAAAATCTACTGTACTGGGATATAAAAGCTGACGAGCAGGTATACATGATATGTCTAAGGAGATCAGTCTATCAGGAAAGATCATATGGCATATAGGCAAAATCATCAGGACTAAATCAAGAACATGTGTCCGACTGGACTAAAGCAACCAGAGGGCTGAAAAGATAAAGCCCGGACCGAAGATAACCCACCTGAATGTAGGCAGATCCTCGTACTCCCGCTCAGCTACTGGGAGGCTGGTGCTGAACAACTAGGCCCTGAATAGAAACTGTAGTCAGTAACAGACTCACACATACCCATCCCGA
This sequence comes from Tillandsia leiboldiana, assembly GCA_029204045.2. Lineage (NCBI taxonomy): Eukaryota > Viridiplantae > Streptophyta > Magnoliopsida > Poales > Bromeliaceae > Tillandsia > Tillandsia leiboldiana. The sequence continues at coordinate 3,444,168 of CM055070.1, read as the reverse complement.
CAACACTACAGTAACGCAACGCCAACACGGGACAATAAAGTCGATTTACGGAACAAGATCCGATTCCCGCTCAACAAGAACCCACGGAACTCTAACAAAATGCCCAGTAGGTATGAAAACACTGTCTAAAGATAGCCAGCGTGTCCCGACTACATCTAGGTCCATGGTACATCTTAATTTTCCATAATAATATTATCTTGATTACTTGTTTCGACTCATTCTTACAATCCGGGAACCCAAAAGCAGTACTGTAAATTCTGTCGCGTCCGTTTCGACGAGACGAAGCTCGTGCTCACAAGCTTGGGCTGGCATGGGGCCCGAGGGCAAAGTTGGCCCAATAATTACTAAGTCCCTAAAACCTCTCTTAGCTAATCAACCTTACAACTTGATTAAAGCAGTGTTTAGCATGAGCATCATGTACAGAGGGATGAATAGGGTTGAGGGCTCACCTCAGGTGCGCCGAAGGGTGGCCGGAACAGTCGCCGGAGTAACCCCACACTTGGTTCAAGCTCGGGTTGGCCAAGTCCAGATCCACTCTTGCTCAAACTGATTAGATGGCCGGAGCCCGGGGACGTCGGCGGTGGCCGGAGCTAAAGCTCGGATGTAAGGGATGGTGCAACTGAGTAGCTTTCCCACCGCGCGAAGCCCCGACGATCGCCGGAGTGCAAGATCACCGGAGTTGCACCCTCTAATGGTGGAGTCCGATCGTCGGTGATCGGCCCGGCGCAACCTGGACCATGTTGATCTCCTCGGCGTCAGGAAGCTTCCTGCAGTGGTGGCCGGCGTCGGGAGTGAGCGGCGGCGCCGGACGGCGAAGCTCGGCCGAAAAGCTTAAAAACCCGGTTCTAGGGTTGGCTCGTGCAGCGCGGATCCTCAACGGATGATGACCAATCTTGCTGGGCTTCTTGCAGTCACTGAGAGAACGCGATCCACCGGTTTTGATCTCGAGTTCACCGGCCGGATGACAGCGGCGCTCACGTTCGACCAAAAGCGATAATTCCGGCGGTCGAAGCTCCCGCCGGCGATCGGAACGACGGCAATGGCTCGGTCTGCACCAGGATGGTCCCCTCGGTGTTAGTAACACACTGGTTGTGTCCATGGGCCAATTCAAAATGAAAAGTTCCATAAACTCACCTCGCCGGAAAGTTGAAGGAAGAAGGGATGCTCCCGCGGCGGCGTGCGGTGGCGGTTGACGCCGGGTTCACCTCAGCCAGGTGTCTCAGTCTCCGAGGAGCCTCCAGGTGAAGCTAGGAGTCTCCAAGGTCTTCAGGAAGACACTCCACCCTCACAACCAAGATGAGGAGGGTTGTTGCCTCACCTCCTTCTCCGGCGACGAAGCAGCGGCGGCCGGTGCGCTCCCACCGGGGAGTGCTGTGGTGACCCAGATCTCCGCAGGGCTTCTACAGTGCGATTAGCAGCTTCTGGAGGCCTGTGTGGCCTGTCGGCGGTGTTTCTGCACCAATTTGGACTCAAGTGATGGACTTCGGGTGTATAATGGATCACGTGAGTGATCGGAGGACCCCGTCGGATGTTTTGATGTGGTTTCGCGCGAAATGGTTATTAAAATTGGACTCAGCGCGAAATTTGAGTAAAGAACACTTCTCCGGGAATTTTCGGCAAATTTTAGAAGAGGAATTTGGCAAATCGGACTTCGGATTTGGATTCAGCGCGCGAAAACGGTCAAGATGGACTATTTATTTGTATTTTTCGGAGTCCGGATGCGAAAACACGCATTTCGAGGATTTTGGTACTGTTCCGGCCGCCGGAGGGGCGCCGGCGGCGGCGGCGGGCGGCGGAGCGCGGCGGTTGGCGGCGGCGGAGGCGCGCGGTCCACCGCGGAGGTCGTGCACCGGGCGGAGGACGCGTGGCGCCTTCTGGTTGGCCGGCGCAGCGGGCGCGGTCCACAGAAGAGGCGCGGGTGCACGGTGCACCGGGTGCGGACACGTGGCCGAGCGTGGTTGGCGGGTCCTGGTGCGCGCGGTCCACGCTGCGGCTGGAGCAGGTGGCCGTACGGCGGGGCGGTTGGGAGGCAACGTGGGGGCGCCACGTGGCGCCCCGCGATTGGCCGGGCGTAGCCACCCCACGCCCGCGTGTCGGCCACATGTCGCTTCGCGATTCGCGGGCGCGCGTACGCCGGGCGCGGGGAGTGTCGGTGGACGCGTGGCGGGCCTAGGGGCTTTCGGGCGTGAACAGTAACGGGCCCGGCCCGTTACTGTAGCAGCCCGGAAGTGCCAAGCGCCCGAAACTTTGGGCCAAAAGTCCAAAATTCGGATTTTCGGGCTGGGCCTATAAATGGCTGTCTTGTGGGGGAGTTTTGCCCCCTTTCCCGAGCTCCCCTGCCCATGGCCCCTTTAGCAAAGTTGGAGATCTTCATCTTGCGCATCTTCTGGCAGAGGCCCGGATTTTTTGGAAGCCGCGGCGTCGACGACTTCGGCATCGGAGCGCAGTGTGGCGATTTTTCATCGGAGGCCCGTTATCGTCACAGTTTGATCTGAGAGGTCTACAGAGCTACTCCGTCAGTATTTTTGGACGATTTCTGCGGCGTTGGAATCACGAGAGGTACGTCTTCGACTTTCGTGTTGATCATCTTGCTGGATTCAGAGTTTATGACACGGTTTTCGAGGCATTTCTAAGCCGCTGTTTTCTGGTGGAGTTTTTGGACAGCGGCCCATTGCCGGAATTTTATCTCCGCACCCGAGTGTCGGATCGAGACGAGCCTATACACTTTTTGGATCTACTCGTCGCAAAGATTATCATTGTATTTTTCCGGGATTTTTCTGAGGCTTTCCCGAAGGTATACTATTCCCCTTTTATCTGTGTTTGAGTTTACAGTTGTGTGGTTGTGAGTGTTTGCGCACCTGTACTGTGGATTTTGTAACTCGGCCTACGGGGCTCGGATTTGGGCGTGCAGGTACCCGTTTCGAAGGTCTCGACGAGACGCTCGCTGTGATATTTTTATTGGAATTTTTGGAGTTCGTTTTACAGGTGAAAATTTCGCATTAAGGGGACTGTTCCCAGCAGATTTGTGATGCTTGGATTTTATGGAATTAAGTGTAACTTTGGGTTGTGTTTTTGTACCCAGGAGGTATTGATCACTGTTCCTATATTGTTGGATTGGTGGGTGTGTAGAGATATCTGTTTCTGGACTTTCTCAGCTGTGCGACTCCGGACAGTTAGCATTTTCAGGTGGGTGGCCTTGTCTCCAAGATTGATGGACTGTGCTTTAAATCTGCTATAGTAGGACTATGCATGATAGTGAAATGCTTGTGCAGCATGTTAGAATGTAGGAATTGCTATTCCTTGTATTATCTGATGGTATTGTCATCTCCTTGCTTTCTACCATCTGTAAATTATAGTTATTGGAACTTGACCTAGCACCCCGTCATATGTTGCATGTGTAACCAGACTAGTAGAAAACCCTCACTTGGGCTAGGGTTATTTCTGCTTTAGACATCCACACTTCTACTTTCCTGGACATAGTGTTCTTCCTCGCCCGGGTAGTGGGCCGAGTGGTCAGGAGTTATCTTTTAGTGCGGGATGCATGTTACACTCGTGCTTGGGAGCAGAGTGGAGTCTGGTAGATGTAGTTGGTTGTTCATCTGTAGCGGGAGCTGTTTGGGTAGACGGCGGTCCCGAGATGTTTTATTTTTCTTGTTTTATCTGTCGCCGCTGTGTTAGTGGCAGCGGTAGATCAGTGTTAGCAGGACCTTAAACCCAGAACCTTTTTGGACACACATATGATTTTTGTCAACCAAATATTTTCTTCCAAGCATCGTAGGGTCGCCTGAGTCTGTTCCTGTTTGATTGGACGAAGGCATTAGCTCTTCGAGGCTTAGATGTAAAACTTGGTTTCAACTGTTTTCCTAAAAAGAACTAAAAATCATTAAATATGGATTTCTTACAGATCAGATGGCTTCAGTAAGAAATGTCACCTTTTTCCTATAATTAACCACCCGAGATGATTCGAGTGGTCTGGGTTCTAAGGTCTGCCTTCTTCTTGGGACGAGAACAACGAGAGGCTATGCCTAGAGCCTGTTCTTGTTTGATTTGGATTGTAGGTTCTAGTCTTTCGGGGTTCCCGGACCCTTCCTCGGGTCAGTGGATGCGATGTTGGCCTGTAGAGGCAGTTGTTCGCAGTGGATGCGACTTTGTGCTATGAGTTGGTAGAGTGTGATCTAGAGGTTGTTTTCTTGACTTAGTGGTGGAGGTGGTTCTCCCACTTAGCCCTGAGGATCTTGGGGTTCTGGCAGATCGAGTCGTGGAGGTTCCCGACTCAGCCATGGTCGTGCATTTATCAGATTGAGTCGTTGAGGGTTCTCCGACATAGCTGTGAGAGTGTTTTGGGCTATTCCTGTTCGAGTCTAGGTCCTTTTTCCGACTGAGTTGTGCTTGAGCTTGGAGTTACCGATCTTTTTGATCGTGGATCATTGCCTGCATGAGCCACATTTGAGCTTGACAGAGATACTTTACAGAGATACTTGAGATGGGTTACTTTTTACTCGAGCGGGTCGCTCCCCTCGAGGGCCACTCCGGAGTAGGCGAGACCGGGTTGTGTACCGGCGTGAGATTGAGCTTTTCTATCGCGACTTGTCGTTGCATTTGTCCCTCTGGCTGTGCTGGTGTTGGCAGTCATGGACGTCCTACGTAAGTCCGCTCCTCCGGGACGTAACGGCAGTAGGTTGGCGCATGTTGGCAGTCATGGACGTCCTACGTAAGTCCGCTCCTCCGGGACGTAACGGCAGTAGGTTGGCGCAGGCTTGACTGGACCTGATGAGGCAGTCAGTTCAGATTGGGTGATCAGAGATGAGAGTTAGTTGTGGCATCATGTTCTTTCTGTTCCACTCCTTGAGCATCTAGATAGAGGCATAGTAGCTGTAGAGTTTACTTTTCCAGCTTTCCTTACAGCATTGCTTTTGTTACTTGATGCCTCTAGTGGACTTAGTGGGCAGACCGTCGGGCTTGTTGGCGGCACCCACTGAGAACTACTTGGGACGTAGTTCTCACACCCGTCGTGGTGTCTTTTCCCACAGGAACTTCTACTCTGGTTCCTGTTGTTCCTGTTGCTGATCCGTCTGACCGAGCGAGGGAGTCGCGAGCTAGTTCCCTACCCGTCGTTGGAGTGTAGCGGTACCCCTTCAGAGGAGAGCTTCAGTAGATTAGTTATTTTATTTTCCTTCTTTGAGAGACTGTTGTAGTGAGGATTGTTGTATTGAGAGCCTATACACTGTTGTATTTATTGGAGATACCTCCCGGTTGAGTTCTGAGTTTGTATATGAGGATATTGTATGATTATCTTTTTGGGAGACGGACATTGTTGTATTATTTCCAGTTGTACAGTGATTGATTTAGTTATACAGCAGACTTTTTATTTTTAGCTCTGATATCTGTTTAGCTGTAGTACTTTTCTTGCAGGTAGGACGCTTCGCCTATGCTGGTTTGGCATAGGTGGCGGATCTGTTGGCGAGCCGGGTCGCAGTTTCGACCCCGGGGCGTGACAAGTGCGGCAGAAGGAGTGGAAGAAGTTGAGCTGAGGCTGCGGGCTGGGCTCAGGGGTTTAGGGTTTTTAGAGAACCCTAACCCGAGTCAGTTTTATATAGTGTATGCACAATTTCAATTTCATCCCTCAACTCTTGATATTAAGAGTTCAGTCCCTCACAGCAGCTTACATTCACACTTAGGTCCCTCCCCAATGAGTGGCACGCAAAACGAGGCATAAAATATAGGGACATTGTGCAAAATACCGCATTTTTCATTTTATTTTACGCTTTTCGAGACATTTTAGTCGTCGAATCGTGAAACGGACTTCGCCACGACGTCCGGCTCGACGAAACCTATCAGGTAGCGATTTTTGTTTTTCGAGAAAACACCCGGATAAATTCTCGGTCCATAAAGTACTATACAGATATACAGTTTATCGCGCTTTTCAAGACTCTAGGGTCGTCAAACGGAAATTCCGTTAGCGTCATTGCATTCAGATCGACGAAACCGTTTAAATCGACTACCTGGATTGCTATGATCGGAGTCCAGACAGCGAATTGGCTAACGTTGGCACTAAGGGGATTTAAAATTAGGGGTTACTATTCACCCACGGTTCAAAACACTATTCACTTAAGTCGCGGGTCCCGCCCGCTTCTTCGCTGATTTCTGGAAGATCCGACTGTTGGATCTGAATTTGCTCAATATCATTTTCGATCAGTTCGACGAGACAGTCACACTGGTGATCTCGGATTTTTGAGATTAGGCTCGGATTGAAAAGCGACATTTCAGCCTCGTAAACTGTGCAATTTACACAGTGGCAAAAGGTCAACTGCGCTATTTATGCCATATATATTTCAAAATCAACTCGAACTTTCATTCTTTTCCTTTTATTTATTTACAATAAAAATTCAAGTTATTACATAGACTTTTTAATGATCAGAAGCCAAGCTCTGGAGATTAAGGAAAGCTACTTATTTCATGCCTACCTTGTGCCATGGATGAGCTTTTCTCTGAGGAAACCTAAAGTCCGTGTAGTTAGGATTCATACAACGAATTTCCTCACGAGTTGGAGTACCAAGAACCTGTAGGTGAATCTGTAATTATACTTTCTCTTCTCCAATCAGGAAAATTACAAAAAAAAAAAAGGCATATTATGCTATACCTTGATTATCTCAACAAGCTGATCAACAACACTTTCTCCAGAAAAGTGTGGCTGATGAATGTAATACAAACAAAGTAACATACATGTAAGCTTCAAAAACCAAACTTGCATAGTCAAGAAGATAAGCTAAGAACAGAATAAGCAAAAGCACAAACCTGTCCAAGAAGTAACTCATCAAGAGCACATCCAGCTGACCATATATCAATAGATGTAGTATATTCAGTTGCACCAAATTTGAGCTATGGAGCTTGGTAATAGTGAGAGCATATGTATGATATGTTTGCCTTACCAATCTACCAATCAACTTCCACCAGAAAAACTACCTTCACCTAGATAGCATAAAAATAAAAATATAAGAAAGATTTAATGGAGAATCATAAGTGTAGTTAGCAAATCAACAATGAAATAAATTAATTGCGATATTTCTATAATTAATCACACAAATCAAAGAATAAAACAGAAAATTATAGAGAAAATAGAGCAAAATTCATATTAAATCCCTTTCTAAACCCCAAAAAAGGAAAAAAGAAAACGAAAAAGAGGGATCAATAAAATGAAAAGGACGATAGAGATCTACAAATGTTCAAGCTGTTGGAGGACTCGCGGAGGGGCGTTGGGATGCAGCGGCTTCAGGCTTGCGGAGGGGCGAAGGGGCTGCAGGCGCGAGGGCTGCAAGCGCGACCGGTTGTAGGCGACGGGTTGCAGCCGCGACTGGCTGCAGGCGCGAGGGCTGCAGGCCACGGGCTGCAGGCGCGACCGCTTGCAGGCGCGACCGGCTGCAGGCACGAGGGCTGGAGGCGCGAGAGCAGCAGGCGACGGGCTGCAGCCGCAACCGGCTGCAGGCGCGACTGCTGGCGCGACCGACTGCACGCGACCGGCTGCTTCAGGTCTTCGTCCCCTGCTTCATTCTTGCAAGGGTTTAGGAGTGGGGAAGTAGGAAAATGGGGAAAATGATGATTTGGGGAAGGGGAAGGAGAGAGAGAGAGAGAGAGAGAGAGAGAGAGAGAGAGAGAGATAGAGAGAGAGAGAGAGAGAGGAAACTACTGCAGACACCCCATGTGCAAACACATGAATAGAATGTAGTAGAAGGTAGAGGAAGGAAGGGACGCATGTGCAAATGCGGGCAAAGAGAGAAAACAGAGGAAATTGAAAGAGGATGCACGGAGCAAGGGACGCACGCCACGTCGGCTCGGGATGCCTTGGGAAGGCTCCACGCGGGTTCGAAAGAACTGAGGATTTATATTCTTTATTGATATATAATTCGGCTAGAGTGCTTCTAATAGCATTAACTATTTGGTACTACTATCTTCTCCACCATTAAATTTATTCTCTTGATCATTAGTCTATTCTTTGGATCAATACTATTCTTCCATTCATCCTTAAACCATAGGACGACCATGCACTATCATCCCAATCACACAATTTTCGAATAAACAATCGGCTCCGTTAGACTTAATCTAGAATATTTAAACTATTTAGAAACTAAATTTTGTATTTTTTCGATATCATTCACCTAGTGATCGAAATGGTTCAAAATCAACGGCTGAAAATAAAAATCTCACAAAATATGATGATATGATACTAAAATTTTAGATCAAAGATATTGATTTTGTTTTATATAGTATAAAAATTTTCTATCAAAATTTTACGTGCTTGGATATTTCTATACCGTTAAATTTGCTAACGACTCACCACAATCATTAAAATTGTTGATTTTGAGCCACATTAGGCAAATAATATTAAAAATTCGTAAAATTTAATTTTTAGACATTTTAAATATTTTAGATTAAGTTTAACAGAGCCGATCGTCCATTCGGAAGTTCCTACATCGAAAACAACTTGAGAGCACGGAAGCCTCCGTGCTTTTAAAAACACACAATTACTACAATAAAATTAGGTTATTGGGATACATGTTTGTGACACTTTTTTATAAGTGTCCTATTTATAGTCTATCTGTATTCAAAATTAGGTTATAGGGACACATTTTTGGGACACATTATAATAATTTGTCACTATACACCCTAGCGACGGCACATATAGCGACACTAATGACAAGTATCGGTATTTTTTTCAATAATATTTTTTTTAGTATTTTGCAACACTTAAAAGTATCTATATAGCATAGTTTTGTTGTAGTGTGCACAAGCCTAACTATATATATTCTTGGGAGCATGGGAGACTCCGTGCTCTTAAAAGCAAACAAGCCTAGCTATATATATATATATATATATATATATATATATATATATATATATATATATATATATATATATATATATATATATATATATATATATGTGTGTGTGTGCTGAAATACTATTAATATCACCAAATTATTGGTACTATCAATTTTTTGTAAAAAATAATGTGCCTTTTCGTTTTTCATCTATCATTTATTTTTTAATATCTTAGTCCAAACCATTTTGTATATAGCAGTATTTTTAAAAAATTTTAAAATTTAGATAAATTAAAAGTATGAAATAAAATTGTAATTTTTTTTTGAACCACGGTGCAGTTCATGGGTGCATAAGGTGTATAAATAAATTTTTTTTGCGCCAACATTGTTGCAATAATAAATAATATATATATATATATATATATATATATATATATATATATATATATATATATATATATATATATATATATACATAGTTAATGCTACCTGTACACCCCAATTGGGGTGTACATCTTACACCATCCCATTCTGGGGTGGGGTGAACTTCACTCGTCCCATCGATGGGACGAGTGAAGAAATACCCATTCCAGGATGGGGTTGGTGTAGGATGTACACCCCATTTAGAATGTACAAATAGCAGTGCTATATATATATATATATATATATAATAGAAGAAAATAATATAAAATAATTTTTTTTTGTTTTTGTTTTAACCAAATAAGTATGAATTGTGACATTCCAATAATTTCATATCGGATCATAATATAATTGTTATTGAGTTATAAGAGACCGTAGAGACTTGTAATAATAACTGTGTTTAAATATTTTGTGAATAGAAAAAAAAAATTATAAACAAAATATTTAAAAAGATAAAACATTTTTTTTAAAAAAATATTTTTGTATGGAAAACTATATTTTTACTTAAAAACAAACAAAACTTTATCATCTATAGTTTTACCTAACCCCTTTTTTTTTTTTCTTCCTATCTAAAGTCAATCCACTTACATTGAAGCTTCAAGTTAGCACTTTTACTCTTCACTTTTTAGGAGTTCAAAAGTTTTTATTTTATTTGGATTCCTTAACACCTAACTCATGATCTCATTGCATACAAAAGTGACCCACCAAATAGACACCAAAAGGTACCTCAGCAAAAGACCCACAAAGAAGCTAGTGCTATTGGAAAAAACCTTTTTTTTTTTATAATAAAATTTCAAAAATAATATTTTAAAAAAAAAATTAATTATAAAGGTAGATCTGAAATATGTCAGGACTTTACAAGAGATGAATCATTCATCGCTTTTAGTGCATCGTATTTTTTTTTTTCGATTATGTGTTGGCAGATGCGTATAAATATTAAAAGATGATAAATTATTTATCGTATTTATAAAAATAATAAATAATTCATCGTTTTATAATATTATTATTTATAAAAATAATAAACTATTTATTATTTTTATAGATGTAATAAATAATTTATCGATTTTAAATGATGTCATATCTAACGGATCCCATTTGTATAGCTAAAACTTTTTTTTATAAATAAAAATTTTTAAAAATTTAATTTTCAAATAGAATCAGTTAATAAGAGGATAAGTGAGCTAAAAATCACGTTGAAAAAAAAAGGTATGCACTTTACGAGTTCAAAAGAAAGAAAAAAAAAAAAATGATGAATGCTAGAGGGGTGTGCATCCTACCTACCCACCCACCTAAAATTAGAAATATTTTTTAGAATCACTTGAGGCGATCCCTCATCACATCCCACCCTTAGATGAGTGGGAGTGTGAGTACATCCTAAAAGAATGTACACTAGCTTTTTTTGAAAAAAAAAAAAAAAAAAATGCTAGAGAGGTGTACATCCTACATTCCAACCCATCTAAAAATAAAAATATGTTTTAGGATCACTTAAGGTGACCCCTCATCACAATCCATCTTTAGATGAGTGGTGATATGAAATGTATATCCCAAAAATAAAAATTACATTTAGTTTTTTTCAAAAAAAAAAAGAGAAGAAAAAAAACAAAGCTTCTTACTGCTTTAAAAAAGCAACAAGTACTCTAGAACCTCGTCCAAACACTGACATAAAGTACAAAGATAAGAAGTTAAAAAAATCAAAATATATATAATAATTAATATACATATATAAAGGGGGGAATGCTACCTCTACACCCAAAAATAGATGAAGAGGGTACACTCCTCCTATTTAAGGATGGAAATTTTTTCATCCATCATTTCGAAATGATGAGTGAAATTCACCCCACCCTAAGATGGGTGGGATGTATGATGTATACCCAAATTTAAGTGTATATCAAATATTTTTCATAAACTAATAAATAGGGGTATATATAAATATACATCCCTTTAGGGATATATATCTTACATCCATTTTATTCAGAGATGAGATAAATTTCACTCGTCACTCAATTCAACTACACTATAATTCTTTAAGCCGGAGTGTTTGATTGTGTACTGTTTCAACTACACTACAGCTGTAATTGTGTATAAATAAAATACAGTGTTTAATTTAACGTATGTATGTGTATAAATAATAACTCGTTGAGTTCAAACCACAGTCCAAAATGTTTAAACCCAGTTATTATTACTAGTGTTTATGTCTTTTATATATCCGATCATAATTCCATTCACATCATATCCAACTGCGATAGTTAGAAAGAGAAATTTAGAACAAAAAATTATATGTACATATTTAATTATCTTTTTAAACAGATTAATTAATTATTCTGCTGGAGAATAATATCATCATGGATATATAAAATGATAAAATTTATGAATAAAATTTCTAGCTGTATGTAATAAAAAAAAATTATTTATAATTATAGCACTTTTCTAATATATATACTCAACTAAATAAAAAACATGTAACTACAACTTATTACATTTTTAATCACATACATCTTTAGCTACACTGCAATTTCAGTTACACTCAACAAAATTGTGACGTACCCGAAATTTTGATTAGTCCAATATATAAATAATATAATAGGACTAAATCTCTTAACTCGACTATAGTATTTTGGATGGTAGCAAAATTCAAGAGGTTAAGAGAGTTAAGCATGTTAGAACTAGAGTAGTTCTAGGATGGATGACCCTCTGGGAAGTTGGGGCGTCACAGTTAGTATCAGAGCCAATCACCAGCCGGAAATGTGAGATGAGTCTCGACTGAGCCAGAGTTATTTAGCGGGTAGAGCGAGACTTCCCGGCTAATGACCGTTGTGGGTGGAGTGCAGCTTCCCACAAGGTCGACTAAGGCTAGCGAAATGAGTCTCACATCACCTGGTGCTGGTGAGTGTCTTAGAGCCTAACGAAGACGTCAAGACTTAAAGGGAAGAAGAATGTGACACTCCCGAAATTTGGATTAGTCCTATATATAAATGATATAATATGACTAAATCACTTAATCCGGTTATAATATTTTGGGTGGTAGTAAAACTCAAGAGATTAAGAGAATTAAGCGGGCTAGAACTAGAGTAGTTTTAGAACAGATGACCCCCTGAAAAATTGGAACGTCACACAAATGGCGCCTAAGCCGACCTAACTTATCCTCTATTAGCTGCAACACTCAAATCTTAAAGCAATATACACGAGAAAGCAACCACTCCCCTTCCCCCTAAATAAACATGCACACGCATGCGCGAACATGCGCGCGCGCGCACACACAGAACCATGCATGTTTATAGCCTATAGAGAAGTGGTAACCCTTTTGTTTAGTAAGCCAGTTCCATGGAGCACTTTTACTTTTTAGCTTTTTGAGTTCCAGGCTCTTATTTCTTGTACGTGGCTTTTCCGTAGTTCGAAGAGGCACCAAATTGGACCAAATTGGACACCAAGGAATCTCACCAAATGCGCCACAAAGAGATAGCTAGTGCTGTTGAAAAAAAGCTATTCACTTATTAAATTAAAGAGAGCTCCTCATTGCTGCAAAAGGCAATAAGTTCCAAAATCAGTGGAGTGAATGCGTTATCCGCACGTTCTATTTTTGTACATCATGTGGCACGCGCTAATATATATATATATATATATATATATATATATATATATATATTAAAATTTATATACTTTTAAAAGTATAAGATAATTTATTTTTGTAAATTTTTATTATTGAATTTGTATTGGAATTAGTGTTTTTATAAAATTAACTAAAAAGAGAGAAAAATAAAGTAAAAAATACAAAACTCAATACAAATTCAATAATAAAAAATTCACAAGTATATATATATATATATATATATATATATATATATATATATATATATATATATATATATATATATATATAATTCAGCTACTATGCTATCGATAGTACCAATCATTTGATACTATCAAGTTTTTTACCCATAGATCAACCCCTTTGATCATTTTCACCCGTTATATTTTACTATTTTTCCAACCACATATTAAATCCAAGGAGCCCACTATCATCTCAACCACACATCTTTTAACTCAAGGGTTAAAAACTTAATAGCACCAATGACTTGGTGCTATTAATAGCATTCCAGCCTAACTCTCTCTCTTTATATATATATAACTAGACTGGAATACTATCAATAATATCAAGTCATTGGTGCTATTAATTTTTTAGTCCTTAGGTTAAGAGATGCGCGATTAGGATAATAGTAGTTCCCTAGGGTTTAGTGGGTGGTTGGTTGATGAATAATAAAAATTTTAGGGGACCACTATAATCCCAACTGCACATCCTTTTATCCAAGAGCTGAAAATTTGGTAGCACCTGTTGCTTGGTGCTATCGTTATTATTCCAGTCGAACTTATATATATATATATAGCGTAGGGTTATTATACTGTTACGAGTATAAATCCTTTTGTACTCATAACTTTTTCGTCCTTGGATGAAGGGATGTACAGTTCGGATGATATTGGTTCTCCTAGGATTTAGTGGGTTATTGGTGAAATAGTATAAATTATAGAGGATCACTATAATTCTAACCGTGCATTACTTCATCAAAGGGCCGAAATCTTATGAGTACGAAAGAATTTTACTAATAAAAGTATAGTAATCGGACTCTCTCTCTATATATATATATATATATATATATATATATATATATATATATATAGTTGGACTTGTATGCTTTTAGAAGCACGAAGCCCTTCATACTCTCAAGTTGTTTTTAATGTTGGGACTTCCGAATATTGGACGATCGACTTTATTAGACTTGATCTAAAATTTTGATGTATTTAGAAACTAAATTTTACGATTTTTTGATATCATTTACCTAGTGATCGAAAGGGCTTAAAATAAAAGTTTGAAAATAAAAATCTCACAAAATATTATGATATGATACTAAAATTTTAGATCAAAAATATTGATCTTGTTCTATATAATATAAATTTTTTTTTTTCAAAATTTTACATGATTTGGATATTTCTATACCGTTAAACTTGCAAACGGCACACCACAACCATTAAAATTGTTGATTTTGAAACACTTTGATCACTAGGCAAATGATATCCAAATTTCGTGAAATTTAATTTCTAGACTTTTTAAATACTCTATATCAAGTTTAACGGAACCGATCGTCCATTTGTAAGTCTCAATATCGAAAACAACTTCGAAGCACAGACGTCTCCGTGCTTTTAAAAACAGACAAGCCTAGCTATATATATATATATATATATATATAATCCGACTAATATATTTGTTAAAATACCAAGCAATTTATATTTATAAGTTTTTAACCGTTAGATCTATTCATTTGACTAATTTTAATCATTATATCATGCTATTGCACCAACCACCACTAAACCCAAGGGGCCTACTATCATACTAACCATATATCATTTCATCTAAAGGCAAAAAATTTACAAGTACCAATATCTTGATACTTTTAAAAATATATAAGCTCATTCGATACACTATTTATAATTATCTATAAATTTTAATCATAAAAATAATAAAAGATAACTACTGCTCTTTTTGTGACTATTTTCTTATTGTGACGAGCGCACCAACAAATCTACTTCACCCCACTGCTGCCCTTTTCGAAGTGAATGTCACTTCATTCCCTGATTCCAAACTCCACTTTTCAGAAGTTAGAAAAGATCACTTGAGCAAACATAGAAAGAAGCTCAACATCTTATAAGTTTATAGGGGATGTGGTGCTACACAGTGGTAGGTATATATATTGCAAAGCTTTGCCCTATTAGGAAAGCACTTCATAGCCTAGTAACCCTTTTTTTTTTTTTTTCTTATCTTTTATTATGTTTTGTGCAATTTGTTGATGTGGTTAATTGGCCAAATCAAAAGTCACTTTCATTACCTTGTAATCAACAAGAAAATAAATGGTAATTCTATAAATAACTGATCAATCCTAAAGTGCTCTTTCTTAAACTTGTCTCGTTATTTTTTTTAAAAAAAAATTCAAAAAAAATAATGAACTAGAAAATAAATGGTAATTCTATAAATAACTGATCAATCCTAAAGCGCTCTTTCTTAAACTTGTCTCGTTATTTTAACAAAAAAAAAAAATTCAAAAAAGGTAATGTACTAGAAAATAAATGGTAATTCTATAAATAACTGATCAATCCTAAAGCGCTCTTTCTTAAACTTGTCTCGTTATTTTTTTAAAAAAAAAATTCAAAAAAAGTAATGAACTAGAAAATAAATGGTAATTCTATAAATAACTGATCAATCCTAAAGCGCTCTTTCTTAAACTTGTCTCGTTATTTTAACAAAAAAACAAAATTCAAAAAAGGTAATGAACTAGAAAATAAATGGTAATTCTATAAATAACTGATCAATCCTAAAGCGCTCTTTCTTAAACTTGTCTCGTTATTTTTTAAAAAAAAATAATTCAAAAAAGGTTCGGTAAATCCAGCATTAGAATTTTTTTTTATCTGGTTTGTTTATTTTTAAAATAAACTTAGCTAGAAATGTGAAATAACTAGGCTTCGAACTCGGGTCACGAGTATCAACCACCCAATCCTTTGCCACTTGCACTAGAAACAATTGATAACTTAAAATTTCTCAAAATATATATTGGTGACCAAAGGATCAAAATTTTGTTGAAGTTTATATATATAGAAATATTATTTTAGTAAAATTATTCAAATACACAAGAGTAATTGTTAAATATTAAATATATAAATATCGTTAACTAATTGTTTAAAATTTTGAAAAATAATGATTATTTTATATAATTTTATATGGTATCAGAATAGAAGATTTTGAGTTCAAGTTCTGCCACACTTCCAAAAGTCCTGTTAGATTTTTATCGTTATTTATTTATTTTTTTATATATTTAATTAAGTTCACGTCTTTGGCTATTAAAATGTCTGAAGCCTAGATATAAGGGAAAGTGTTGAATATAAAATAGGGTTAATTACATACAGGTCCCTAAAAACATATCGAATAGTAAATTTATTTCTACAAAATTTAATTTTTCATATTTATTCTTTTAAAAATCTTAAATTATTCATATATATCCCTCTGGTTTATTACTGCTTATATTTTAACAGAATATATGTGAAATATCTATTTTGCCCCTACAAATATATTTTTCTAAAAATCATGGCTATAATATGAAAAGGGTAAAAAAATAAATTTATTTTTTTGCTTAACTAAGGTTAAGTATTTAACCTATGATTAACTAGATTTTTCTAACAGACATAGACGGTAGGGATATATATGAATAACGTTGGATTTTTGAAGAGATAAATATAAAAAGTTGGATTTTATAGGGATATATTTGCTATTCAATATGTTTTTAAGGATATGTATATAATTAACACTATAAAATATATAGAGTTTAACTTCTGTGCCTTTAGAAGCACGGAGGCTTTCGTACTCCCAAATTATTTTTGATGTTGGAACTTCCGAATGGACGATAAGCTTCGTTAAACTTTGATTTAAAATATTTAAAATATCTAGAAAATAAATTTTATGACTTTTCGATATCATTTACCTAGTAATCGAAAGGGTTCAAAATCAAAGGCTGAAAATAAAAATCTCACAAAATTTGATAATATGTTACTAAAATTTTAGATTAAAAATATTGATATTGTTTTATATAGTACGTATTAAAATTTTCTATCAAAATTTTATATGATTTGAATATTCTGCACTGTTAAACTTGCAAACGACTCATCATAATCATTAAAATTATTGATTTTGAGCCCCTTTGATCACTAGGTAAATGATATACAAAAATCACAAAATTGATTTTCTAAACTTTTTAAATACTCTAGATCATGTTTAACGGAGCCGATCATCCATTCGAAAGTTTCAACATTGAAAACAACTTGGGAGCATGGAGGCCTTTAAATAGCTTAAGGTTTTAGAGCATAACGTTTGTTTCGTATAATTTCACATTGTATCAGAGCAGTAGGTTTTGAATTCGAGTCAGGCACATGCCCGAACGCGAAAGAATGTTGAATATAAAATATATAAAAATCGTTATTTAATAACTTAAATTTTTTTTAAAAAAATAACTGTTGTTTTATATAATTTTACAAAAATTACACTTTTGGTCCTCAAATTATGACGCGCGTGATATTTTAGTCATCAAAATTTAATTCGTTGTAATTTCTGATTCGATTTATGAGACTTGTGACACTGTAATCCTCGAACTTTATTTAGCTGTAATTTTTAGCTCAAACTATGAGGAATATATGTAACATTTTAGTCCTAAAACTTTCTAAATTATAGCAATATTATATTTGCTGATGCAATAATAATTAAAATACTATATTATATCAATATAACTAATTCATCAACGCATATTAAAAGAATTTAGATAGTGAGACTAGATTGTAATAATTTAAAAAAATTAAGAATAAAAGTGTCGCATGCTTTATAATTTGAGGTAGAAATTATAACTAATTAAAGTTCAATGACTAAAATTACAGACAAAATATACTACATGTAATGACAAATTACAATAAATTATTTTATTTATTTATTTACTTGTGTGATGACACTTTTGAGCAGATCACATTGATTACATTACAATATAACTTATGTGGCCTTACTAACAAAAAAAAAAAAAAAAAAAAAAAAAAAGAGAAACATATATCTAGTGCTTATATTCGTATCTTCTGAGTCAAAAGCATTAAACAGATTTTTAATACAATTATAAATATCCCCAAGAAAAAAAAAAGAGTATATTTTATATTTTATTTATTTTAAAATAAAATAAATCTTATTACTTACATTAATATAATTAATAAATAAAATTTAATCTAAAATAAATAAAACGTAATATGTACAAATAGTAATTTTTATAATTAACACCCTTCATGTCAGTATGTTTATTTTATTTTGGTCTTATACTTGTATAAATATAAAATTCTTTTATTAGATATTTTATTCATCCATATAATTATACTATTAATAAAAGAGCCAGTTCTCTTTTTTTTTTTCTTTTTTTTTTTTTAAATGTTCTTCAAATTTACGCCTCTCTTCTATTTTATAAATATTTTTATAATATAATAAATTGGTGCCATTAAATCAAATCTAATGTATAACAGAAAAAAAAACATCTGTCATTTTTTAAGCCATAATTGCTCTTGCTCATTTACGACGCCGATAAACAAAAATATATATCATTAAGTTTCGGATATAAGTTCGAATATTTTATATTCATATACGATCAGAATTCGATTCGAACTCGATCTTCTAATGAGTAGAATTCGAAATAATTTTCAAATTCGGATCCGGTGAAATAGTAAAAAATAAAAATAAAAAATTTAAGTTAAAAAATATGTGATTTAACTATATAATAGGTGGATGTGTTTTAAACCCCTATGTATTGTAATAGTATATGGTTCATATTATATTAGGTTAGATGTATATATTTTAGACCCATATGTATTGAAATAATATATTATTAATAAAATTTATAAAAATACATACATGCAGTTATTCATATCCGATCTTGACCCAATACAATTCGTATCCGGTCTTAAACAGATAGTATACGGGTAGCTACTATCCATACCTATTGGATATATTAGTAACTTAAATATTCAGATCCGAATCCTACCCGAAGTTAAATGATAGGGAATATTTTTTTTCCTACATATTTTTTTTAGAATATAGATACAGTATATCAACTATCTGAATCTAGGGGTGTCAACGAGCCGAACATGAGCGAGCTGGGGTCGGCTCGTGTTCGAACACGAGCTAGCTCGTTTAAATATCGAGTTGAAAATTTCGGCTCGTGTTCGACTCGTTTATTAACGAGCCGAACACGAGCTAGCTCGCAAACAACAAGTTTGATTTTCATTCCTACTATTAGGTTTTAACTCGGCTCGTGTTCGGCTCGTTTATTAACGAGCCGAACACGAACTGGCTCGCGAACAACAAATTTGATTTTTATTTCTAGTATTAGGTATAAAATTAAAAATTAAAATAAAAAATTAAAATTTTAATCTAATAATTAAAATTCACAAAAAATTGATGGCTTAAAATCTAAATAGTAATATATATCCAGAGCGGATTGCGGTATCGAAGCGGGTTGCGGATTCAGAGAATCTGGTACCGAGGCGAGTACCGGATTTTTTCAATAATTGGTATCGGAGCTAAAGGTTGGCGATCCTCAGGAGATATCGACATCAGAGTACTGGATTACCGATCATCACGGGAGGCGATCACAATTTGATCTCACTTGGCGTGTTGGACTCGAAGGTATGTAATTTTTCGGCTTCAGGTGGAGCTAGAGAGTCCAAAAGTGAGATCGGAGATGCAGTCACTCAAGGTGGAGCGGAGGAGAGCTCGATGTAGCGATTGACGACTACAAATCAAATCAAGGTGGAGATTGTTAGGATTTGATTATATTTGTAGTTAAATCCTAGTTGGATTAAGATTAATATTTAAATCTTAAAGAGATAAGTTTGTTAAGATTTAAATATTAATTAGAATAAAAATATATTTAGACTAGGATTTGGATAGCTTTTGACATAAGCTATAAATATAGCATATGTGTTATTATTTTAAGGTGGTGTTAACGTGGTCACACCCATGGAGACGGTGGTGGTAATACCCATGGAGGTGGTGGGGGCTAGGATTTAGCCACACCCATATAGTGGTATATACACCCACCTATGGAGGTGGTGGGGGGTAGGATTTAGCCACACCCATAGTCTTCTAGATTTATACAAGACGAGAGAATGGTGAGAGAGATTCAGGAGGAGGGCTCGGGTTGAAGCTACTCTATTGCAGAAGAGAAGTCGGTGTAATCGGTGTAATTCTTCTCTTGGTTAATGAATCTTATTTCAACCGCATATTTTCTGTTTTGGTTTTCTTCTCTTTTTGGTTGTATTGGTTCCAGTTTTGTTGAGAGAACGGGTTTATGATAAAAATCCGATTTGACGTTTTCGCTGTGGAATCTCAACTCTAGGCGGTACCAGAGCGGATTGCGGTATCGAAGCGGGTTGCGGATTCAGAGAATCTGGTACCGGGACGAGTAGCGGATTTTTCCAACAATATATATATATATATATATATATATATATATATATATATATATATATATATATATATATATATATAGAGAGAGAGAGAGAGAGAGAGAGAGAGAGAGAGAGAGAGAGCTGTTATCGAGCCGAACACGAACGAGCTAACCCCAGCTCGTTATTCGGCTCGTTTATTAAACGAGCTGAAAAATTCGGCTCGTGTTCGGCTCGTTTACTAAACGAGCGATTCGATCTCGAGCTCATTTCGAACCGAACACGAGCTTGACTCGCGAACAGCGAGCTGGATTGCCACCCCTATCTGAACCTGACTCGATTCATGGACATCTCTTCCAGGCAGCATGGTGTACGCACACAAGGTGCATGCAATAATTCAGAGAGTTGGATATATTTGTTGATGATTTCTTGATACCCACATATCTATTAATCTATTTAACTTATATTAATCCTCATGTTTAGTTGCCACGGGTCGTTCTCTCTTTTAATTCAATTTTTATTTTCATTTTTATTTTCATGCTTCTCAATTAATTTTATTAAATTAAATAGATCATCTTTTCAATTATTTTCACCCTTTCTAACATTTTTTACAGGATTAATAAATAAAATATTTAATTACTTAATAATTATTAATGTGATTTTTAGTTTTTCTATAAGTTTTTTTATTTTTTCAAAAAAAAAACTTATTGTGATATAGAATAATGTGTCTTTTAGTATTTCTATAAATATTTTTTAATATTTCTAAAAATATCTCTTAGTTTTCCTATAAAAATTATAAGTGAACTAATGCATAAGATAAAAAATTTAATTACTTAATAATTATTAATGTGACTTTTAGTTTTTTTATAAGTTCCTTTTGTTTTTGCAAAAAATAAAAAAATTATGGTGATTTAGATAATGTGTGTCCTTTAATATTCCTATAAATATGTTTTAATATTTCTAGAAGCGTCACTTAGTTTTTCTATAAAAATTATAAGTGAATTAATACATAAAAAAAAGTTGAAAGGTTTATATATATATATATATATATATATATATATATATATATATATATATATATATATATATATATATATTCTATGATAAAAAAGACATGTCAATCTGAGTTGAATTTTCTACTTTTCTTTAAATATGTACTTTTGTTTTCAAATATTTTTTATTCTTTTTTTTTTGTAAAACTTTAAAATATTTTTATTTACATTGAATTTTTTTTTTTTCTATTGTAGGTGAGATAACATTATTTTTTTACTAATTGATTTGACAAGAATAGTTTAGTTTGTATATTAAGTGAGATTATTGTTTATATATATATTTTTTACATTTTTAATTTATGTTCGTCTAGTAAATTATTTTTTTAGCTCTACAATAATAGCTATTCGTCACAAAATACGATCACTATATTATATCAATTAATTATAAATTTAAAAATGATGCATGTTTAATATATTTTTTATGGCATTAATTATTAAAAGATACTCTTTAAAATTTTTATTTTAATAATATCTACCTGCTGCATCGCGTGGGTCACTACTCTAGTATAAAAATATACTAGGCCAGCATGGCACGGGCCGAACCGGGATTGGACCAAGATCGAACTGGGATTGGACTGGAATCGGACCGGAATTGGACCGAGATTGGACCGGAATCGGGCCGGATTTGGACCGGGATTGAACTGGAATCGAACTATGCAGGAATCTCGGTTCGAGCCGGGATCGTGCCAGGAAAGGGATCGGACCAGGACCGAGATCTTGCAGCAATCGAGCGTGGCAGGTGTCACGCCCCCGGGTCGAAACTGCAACCCGGGCTCGCTAACAGATCCGTCATCCATACGGAAAACCCCGCATAGGTGAAGCGTCTAACCTGCAAAAGATAGTATTACAGCTATACAGATATCAGAGCGGAAAATAAACTGCTGTAAATAAAATCGAAATCATTGTATAACTGGAATAAGGTACAAGATCCTTCTCCCAAATATAAATAATACAAAATTTGATCCATAGGAATAGTACAAATAAAAATTCTACTATACAATATTTATGAATCCAAAAAAGGAGGTAAACTAAAATAATAATACATCAGTGTTCAATAAAATCTCACAATCCGGGATGGTACATCTATCTCACCAAAATGAAATACCCTGGTAGGGATCTATCTCGTGACTTCCAGTCCTCGATCCATCAAGCCAGCTAGAGTAGGAACGGAGGGAAAAGCCTCTGCAAAACTGTCATCAACAGAGGGTGTGAGAACTACATCCTGCAATAGTTCTCAGTAGGTACCGTCTCCAAGACCAACAATCTGCCCACTAAGTCTACTAGAGACATAAGATAACGAAAATACTGAAATACTGAAAGGATAAGTTGGAAAGAAATCTACAACTATCATACCTCTATCTAC
This sequence comes from Tillandsia leiboldiana, assembly GCA_029204045.2. Taxonomy (NCBI): domain Eukaryota; kingdom Viridiplantae; phylum Streptophyta; class Magnoliopsida; order Poales; family Bromeliaceae; genus Tillandsia; species Tillandsia leiboldiana. The sequence goes on along the minus strand of CM055070.1, from coordinate 3,421,513 downwards.
AATGCTCAATGGGTGATACAAATGAAAATGATGCATCGACTCTATCTCAGTATACTCAATCAACCCAATTACACTGACTGCCACATAGGGTCCAATCAAACCTGCGCCTACCCACTACCACACATCCCCACTGGGACGGGATTTACGTAGGCGGTCCCACTCGGACTACGTCGACAAGCTGCGAAAGATAAGTAATAGGTCTAGCTCCAGAGTGGCACTTGAGGGGAGCGACCCCATCGAGGAAAGTATCCACGCATCTCTGTCGAGCTCGTTATGGCTCATACAGGCTATTGTCCAAAACGACGATCAATCAGATCGACAAAACTCACTCACAACACTAACCCACTGGCCGGAGGTACTCAACAGCCGGAACTACCGTCAACCCAACGGCTCCCAAAACAGGACACCCAACTCAACATGCTAAAACTCACTGGCTGGAGATACTCTACAGCCGACGACAACGAAGGGTCTGAAAACTCCAAAAGACTAGTACCCACAACCCAAATCAAATAATAACAGGCTCTAGGCATAGCCTCCCGTTGTTCTCGACCCAAGGAAGAAAATAGCCCTTAGAACCCAAATCACTCGAACCCTCTCGAGCGAGAAAGTTTAGAAGAAAAGATGATATTTATTACCGACAACTATTTTCACTTGAACCCTCTTGGGATGAGCACCAAAATAGTTTTTTTTTTTATAAAATCATCTTGATTTGAGAAAATCTATTTTAATAAATTTTAATTCTTTTAAGAAAATCAGTTAAAAATAAGTTTTATTCCCAAACCCCGAAGGGCTAATGCCTTCACCTAATCAAACAAGAGCAGGCTCCGGAAAACTTTCGAAATTCGGAAGGAAAATATTAGTTTACTGAAATCATGTGTGTCCAAAAAGATTCTGGGTTCAAGGTCCTGCTATCACTGCCACGAACTCAGTGGCGACAAACTGATCGGTGAAGACTCGACGACCCGGGACCACCGTTTACCCAAACGACTCCCAACAAGCACAAAACTAGCCACAGCTACCAAACTCCACTCGAACCCGAGGCACGAGCGCAATATGCAACCCACAATATCCCGACTACTCGGCCCATTACCCGGGCGAGGAAAACTCTATATCCAGGGAATAAGAATGTAAAGTGTGAGAATGTCTAAAGTATAAAAGAACCTAGCCCAAGTGCGGGTATTCTATTAGTCTGGTTTAATAAATGCAACATATGGCGGGGTGCTAGTCAAGGTTCTAATATTTATTGTTAAGAACAATAATTAAACTACTAATTCTATCGCACAAGTTTGCAACTCAAGCAACATGAAGTGAGCATTTTCATGCAACCTATTTTCAATTAAACTAGTGTGCAGAACATAATCATGCATGCTCTCATTCACATAGGGTGAATACTTCCATCATGAAACTCTCAATCACATAGCATGGATCATCTCAACATGTAGCTCTAAAGCGCATAGCATGGATTGTTTCAACATATAGCTCTCAATCACATAGCATGAATCATCTCAACATATAGCTCTCAATCATATAGGATGAATCATCTCAACATATAGCTCTCTATCACATAGCATGTATAACTTATCATGTAAGCTTCAATCAACAACATGGATGACTTTAACATGCAAACTCTCAATCCACAATAACATATACAATTCATCATATAAGCATCCATCAATATAATTTAGACCATTTCTGTTGATTTAATTACATTGGGCCTTGTTATATGGGCTATGTAATTTGGTGAAGTTAAATCTTCTATTTTTATATTTTCTAATTATATATATGGGCCTCTTACTTGTAAGCCTTTGGATAATAATTCTTTTATTCCAACAGTCCATATTTAATAGATTTATCTTTTAAAAGCTAAAGTACGGGTGATTAGAATATTAAGAAAATATATAGAGAGAAAAAGGAGTGGGAGAAAAAAAAAGAAGAAAATCCTAGGGGTTTTGGTTTTATATTGGTTTTATCAAGAATGATGTGAGATCTTCCTTGTGAGGTGTGGTTTGCACCATTTAGATAGAGTTGGAGATTGTTGGAGTTTCTCTTTATCTTTGAGGAAAGGTGATATCTCTTCTATTTGTATCTCTCTTGTAATCTCTATAGTTTGATAGTGAAAGCTTCTTTACTTGTTCTCCCGTGGATGTAGGCATAGGCGAACCACGTAAAATTATTGTGTTTTTGTGGTTTAATTTTTATTATTATTGCTCTGCTGCTTGGATCTCCATTTTGGTGTTTAGAGTGTGAATTATAAAATTGCCGACCAAGTGTTTGTGAAATTGCCATCAATATATTTCACCCTCATTTTACAATAGTTGGTATCAGAGCTTGATTGGTGGTTATCTAAGCATTCACTTGTGTACATTCACTCGTTTTTTAATGGAGAAAGCAATGGAATTTGAGAAGTTGAATGAGAGCAATTAGGCTATATGGAAAATCATGAGAGAGGATTATTTGGTTGCAAAAGAGCTTGATTTGCCAATATTGGGAATAGGTGCAAAACCCACTACTATGGATAATCATGAATGGGACATACTTGACCAAAAATGTTTGGTGGCGATTAGGCCATGTATTTCACCATCGATTTTGTTTGATGTCTATCAATGCAAGACCGCATCCGAGTTATGAGAGACTTTGGAGCAATCATTTGAGCAGCCTTCCGGTGTGAACAAGATGCATGCAATGAAGAGGCTTTTTCTCTTGAAGATGCAAGAAGGTTCGACTATTCGCAAGCATGTGAGTGAGTTCAACTCTATTGCGGCACAATTGAAGTCTCTCAAAATCAATCTTGATGAAGAAGTCCTTTGTTTACTCCTTTTGAGTTCTTTACCTTCAAGTTGGGACACTCTTGTTACTATGGTGGCGAACACAATGGTGAACAAATTCAAGTTGAATGATATTGTTGCTTCGTTGTTGAATGAGGAACCTCGTAAAGCCACAAATCAATTGTCTAGTGATATAAGTCAAGTACTAACTATTGATGAAAGAGGAAGGTCATTGAAGCGAGACCAATTTTTTAACACAAAAGAAATATCTCAAAGTAAAGAAAGATCAAAATCACAAGGTAGAAGGCTTACTTGTTGGTATTGCAAGAAAGCGGGCCATGTAAGAAAGAATTGTTATGCTTTGAAAAATAAACAAAAAGGTAAAGGCAAGGACGTCAAGAATGAAGCTAACAACTCTTTGGATGGTGAAGGTGGAGTGACATTAAGTGTTGCGTGCACGGTCTTTTCTTGTGCAAACACTTGGGTTTTAGATTCCAGTACTTCTTTTCATATATGTCCGGATCGATCATATTTTTCTACATATAAAGAAGTAGATGGTGAATATGTTTATCTTGGTAATGATCAGGCATATAAAATTGTGGGCATTGGAAACATTGTTATAAAACAAACGAATGGCAATAAGCATACATTGAAGAATGTGCGCCATGTTTCGGAGATCACAAAGAATTTAATATCGGCGGGACAATTGGATGTTTCCGATTTTGTTATCACTTTCGGAAAGGGCTCTTGGAACATATTAAAGGGTAGTATGACTATTTTAAAAGGGCAAAAGGATGGAAGTCTCTATACACTTCATGGAATAGCTCAAAATGATGATGATTCAAATTTGGTGGTTACTACCACAAGTAAAGGCGAAGATATGCAAGTTTGGCATAATCGGCTTGGTCATCTAAGCGAGCATGGTATGAAGGTATTACAAGAACATAATCTTATTCCTTCCTTTGAGCATTTATTTCTTAATTTTTGTGAGCATCGTATTATGGGAAAACAACATAAGGTTAACTTCAAAAGAAATGAGATGCATAGAAAGGGCAAGCTATTGGAATTGGTCTATTTCGATGTTTGTGGTCCTTTTAATGTTAAGTCACTTGGAGGTGCATACTATTTTGTTACTTTCTTAGATGATTATTCTAGAAAGTGTTTGATTTATCCTTTGGCTTCAAAAGATAAAGTTTTTGAGACTTTTAAGAAATTTAAAGCCCGTGTTGAAAATGAAAGCAAATATTTTATTAAGTGCTTGTAAACCGACAATGGTCGTGAATTTTGCTCTAGTGTCTTTGATGATTTTTGCTTAGAAAATGGCATCAAAAGAGTGAAGACGGTTCCATATACTTCTCAACAAGATGGGATTATTGAAAGAATGAATCGAACCATTGTGGAGCGGATTCGAAGTATGTTGTCTCACTCCGGCCTATCAAAGCCTTTTTGGGCAGAAGCGGCAAATACAGCCGTTTACTTGATTAATAGATCACCTAGTGTTGCATTAGATGGAGATGTTCCGGAAATTATATGGAGTGGCAAAGACATTTCCTATAGGCACTTGAGAACTTTTGGGTGTGAAGCTTATGTTCATATTCCGAAAGAAAGTAGAACAAAGCTTGATGTGAAATCAAGAAAATGTGTATTTCTTGGCTATGGAGGTGATGAGTTGGGCTATAGGCTTTGGGATCCCGTTGTTAGAAAAACTATTCGGAGTCGGGATGTTGTGTTTATAGAGGATTTAATCTTTAAAGAAGGCACGGAAGAAGAGCAAAAGAAGAATAAGCTTGTTGTTGATGTACAAGTTGATCGTTCTTAACAAGGTATACATGAAGTTCATCTTCCACTTCATGATAGTGATGTTGGTCATGATGGTAATGATAATCATGAAGAAAGGACACAATCTATTGAAATTCAACATGATTCTCATGAGAGTGAAGATAATGTGTCTACCCCGTCGGCACATGAATTGAGAAGATCAACTAGGCCACATAAACCCACCCAAAGGTACTCCCCTTCTTTATATCATGCTTTATTTACTGATTCAGGTGAGCCCGAGTGTTTTCAGGAAGCAAAATATTGTCCTGAAGAAGCAAAGTGGCAAAGGGCAATGGAGGATGAGATGGATTCCTTATATCAAAATCATACTTGGAAGTTGGTAGAGCTTCCGATTGAAAAGAAAGCATTAAAAATCGATGGGTTTATGTGATCAAGAATGAAGCCGATGGATCCAAGTGGTATAAAGCAAGGCTTGCTGTTAAGGGCTATGGACAAAAGCAAGGTATAGACTTCAATGAAATATTTGCTCCCGTTGTTAAGCATTGCTCAATTAGAGTTGTTTTATCCTTAGTTGCAAATTTGGATCTTAAGCTTGAACAACTTGATATTAAAACTGCTTTCTTGCATGGTGATTTGGATGAAGAAATTTATATGTTTCAACCTGAAGGCTTTGTTGATGAAGTTAATCCTAATTTAGTATGTAAGCTAAAAAAAAGGATTGTATGGTTTAAAGCAAGCATCTAGACAATGGTATAAGAAGTTTGATTCTTTCATACAAGATGAAGGCTACAAACGATGTAATTTTGATCATTGTGTTTATTTTAAAGGTTCAACATATGATTCATTTACTATTTTGTTACTATATGTGGATGATATGTTGATTGCTAGTAATGATCAAAATGATATAGCAAAGTTGAAGCTCGACATGTCGAAGAAGTTTGCTACTAAGGATCTTGGTGAAGCAAAGAAGATTTTGGGCATGCAAATTAAAAGGGATAGGTTGCATGGCAAGTTATGGCTTAGTCAATCGGGCTATATTTCCAAGGTGCTTGAAAGATTTGAAATGAATGATTGTAAACCGGTTTCTACTCCATTAACCGGACATTTCAAGTTATCCAAAAAGAACTCACCAAAGAATGAAATCGAAAGAGATAAAATGAAGAATGTTCCTTATAATTTCATCGTTGGGAGTTTGATGTATGTTATGGTTTGTACAAGACAGGACATAGCTTATGCGGTTGGAGTTATTTCACGATATATGTCTAATCCGGGATGGGAGCATTCGCAAGCCGTTAAGTAGATTCTTTGGTACTTAAAGGGCACACAAAATGTGATGACCCGGATCTCCTCAGAGCTTTTGCTGTGTCTGGCAACTTCTAGAGGCCTTTGCTTTGTGTTAGAGGTGTTTGTGCGCGAATCGGACACAAGAATTGGACTCAGTGTGGAAAACGGGAGCAAGTTTGCTTAACCGGATGCCTTCGACAAATTTTAGAAGTGGAATTGGGCAAAACGGACATCGGATTTGGACTCAGCGCGCGAAAACGATAGAAATGGACTATTTACTTGTTTTTTTCGGAGCCCGGATGCCCTAATATGGATTACGATGCTTGGGTTACTGTTCCGGCGGCCGGGGCAGCGCCGGCGGCGACGGGCAGGCGGCGGGCAGCGGCTGCGGGTAGAGGCGTGGGCCGCTCGGTCCACGGGCTTGGCGTGCACCGGAGGGAGGACGCGTGGCGGCTCCCGGTTGGCCGGCTCGCGGGGCGCGGTCTACGGAAGCGCGCGGGGAGCCGTGGACCAGGGCGAGGCCACATGGCGGTCGCTGGTTGACCGGTCCACGTGCGCTCGGTCCACGCGAGAAGCGGCTGGCGCGGTGCAGTGAGGCTGGTGTGCCACGTGGCGTCTTCCTATTGGTGCGGTGTGGACATGTGGCAGCTTTGGATTGGATGGTACACCGGCGCGGTCCATGGAGCAGGGTGGCAGGTACCTCGGGCTGCATGCGCGGCGTGGGCGCCGGCAGCGCGGCGTGCGCGCACGAGGGCGCGCCGACCGAGGCATTGACGCGCGTAGAGCAGCGCGGGGGCGCGGCCACGTGTCACGAGCGGGTTGGCCGAACCCGCTGTTTGCTGTTCGGGGCCACGTGTCGCAACGTGGAGGATTCGGGCGCTGATGGTTCGGGGTACATTTTGGGCTACTGTGCGGCACTGTTTGCGCCCGAAACTATTTTGGGCGCCTGAATGTGGGGACCCAGATGGAATTAAGTGAATTGTTCTGTTTTGGCTATATATAGCCCCCTTTGGCCGTGCTTTTGAGCCTTTTTTCGAGCCCCCCTGTGACAGAGCCCTCAAGATGGCTTGTTCTTCATCTTGTGCTGCAACTCTTGAAGGATTCCCAGATTTTTTTGGAGGCCGCGGCATCGGCGTTTTCTGCGACGCGGCGCACTGCGACGCTCCTTCAATTTTGGCTTCTACTGTCGCATTTCAGTGCGCGTGACCCCCTGAGCTACCCCGATAGACTTTTGAGCTGATTTTTGCGGAAGCGTGTTCATGAGAGGTACGCCTTCGATTTCCGTGTTGATCACTTCACCTCATTTTGGGTTTTTGGCATGGTTCCTAAGGTATCTTTTGACCCCTTGTACCGCTGCGAGGTTTTGGACAGCGGTGGAGTATTTTTGGGATTTCTCGGCCTACGAGCATCGGAACGAGACGTATGAGGACTCGATCGACATCTACACTTTGAGAGGAACACACCCGTATTTTTGTTGGAATTTTTGGAGGACTGCTCGAAGGTGATATTTAAGCTTCTTTGGGACTGAATTCTGCAGAGATGCGAGTTGTGGATTGATTGGCGTACCGCGATGTTCTATTTGTATCTTGGCCTACAGGTGTCGGAATGAGGAGTATAAATACTCGATTTGGATCTACTCGTCGCGAGGATCGCAACCGTGATTTTTTTGGATTTTTCAAAGGACTGCACGCAGGTGAAAATCCCATTTCTCTTTGCTGGACTGTAAAAACAGCAAGCACTGTTTTGTATGTGTGGGGTATTGATTAGTGTGTTGTGGATGTGATGTTGGTTTGAACGGAGGCTTGTGTGACTGAGTGCCGAGGGTGCAGTTTCGAAGGATTTTGTTAGTGAGTGACTGCGCACTTCACCGACTTCGGCTTTGCCTGCGGAAAGCGATTCAGGTGGGTTGCTTCGTCTCCAGAACCGGTGGACGGTTCTCTAATTCTATCTGATAGAATGCATGCATGATAGTGTACCAAATTTTGGTTGAGATGTAAGCTTAGTAATAGTATTTGTTTGAGAAATTGCATGTTATGTTATTCATGTTATGTCTATTGGAAACTTGCAAGATTTGGATAAATATTTATGATTGTGATCAATGGAAGCTTACCTATGGGAGTATTGCCCTCTGTGACTGATAGCATGCATGATTTATTGTACAACCTATAAGATTGAGATGTAAGCATGTGAAATGATTTAGATCATGTGGATTGATTCCTGCTCGATTTAGGGTATATGTTTTCGAGGATGTAGAGATCATGTCTATTAATGTTCCCTATTTTATGATTTCAGTTATTTAAAGGATATTATTGGAACTTGATCTAGCACCCCGTCATATGATGCATGTTTAACCAGACTGGTAGAGAACCTTCACTTGGGCTAGGTTCTTTTATGCTTTAGACATCCCACACTTTGCATCTTTCCTGGACATAGTGTTGCCTCGCCCGGGTAGTGGGCCGAGTGGTCAGGTTATTGTGGGACATTGTTGCACTCGTGCCTGGGGGCCGAGTGGAGTCTGATAGCTGAGTTTAGACCAGTGTTGGTGTTTTAGGAGCCGTTTGGGTAGACGGTGATCTTAGACCGTTGAGTGTCTTCTGGTCAATGTTGTCGGGAACCGTTTGGGTAGGCGGTGGTCCCGGGTCGTTGAGTGTCGTCTGACCAGTTTTGTTAGCCCTTAGTTGTGGGTGGATCCCGTCTGTGGAGTATCTCCAGCCAGTGAGTTTAGTGCCACGAGTTGGCGGTGTTCGCTAGTGTCTCGAGATTCGTGAGAGCTTGTTAGCTGAGTCGTTGAGAGTACTCCGACTGTTGTGCGAGATATTTGGGGATCTTGAGTCCTTCCATTCTGAGAGTGAGCGTGGATTTTGACTATAGCCTGCATGTGCCAATGTTCGATACACTATGCCGCGCCGTTTTCCTCAGTTGGGGTCGCGCCCCTTGATATGCCGCAGTGGATGCGATGTCACGCCCCGACTTTCAAAACAGCGGTAGATTTTTTTTTAAAAAAAATCAGAGCTCAAACTTTAAACTCAGGACGTGAATAGACCGCCACATGCATAGGAAATCCTCTGTCCACACGGACAGAGTCTCCCCTATACATGCTCGGCTAGGCAATTGCAGTGATACAATCAGAGAGCAACATAATCAACAGCTAAAACCAAAAAAACATAAACTCTACAACTAATACATCCACAAATACTCCAGTCAAAATACAGAGACAACTATGATCATGATACTGTAACTGAAAATACTAGCACTGGGCCACAGCGGCCAAAAGCAGGGGACAACTCTAGCGCAGACAGCTCACTGGATCGTCCCAATCTCCCAGCACCCGACTGACCTGAAAAACAGCCACCCAGGGGGTGTGAGATACACTCTACATGTATCCCAGTGGGCACGACGGGCCGAGAAATAGCAAGTCGTACCTACCGGATACAATGATAAGCGGATAACAAAAGCTGAATATAACTGAAAGCTGAATAACAAGATGCAGATATAAAATCTAAGCATGCTGAAATGGGAGCAGGGGTACTCATATATCAAGCTAATCATGCTGTAACTGGCAAATCAGACAAGCAAGAGCTAATCATGCTATAGAGCAGAGCTAGTATGATAATCAATAATATCAATGCTGTAAACTGAAGGTGCTGAATAATAATAACTGTAAGTACCCAATCTCATGCCACTGTCGGTCACAAGGACCTCAGGCTAATGCCATAGCTAGCACGTTCGACTGACATTTTACCTGGCACCATCGGTGCACTCAGGCCCACATGAGTCGCCGCTCTCGTCCACCATGTGCAACCTGGGCTCACGGGTCGCCACTATCGACCACTCTACCGGTAAAGAACGCACTGTGGGGGATCAGGCCCACTGCGATCGTGAAATGACAGCTAGTGCTCTAGCGATCATAATGCTGATGCTCAAGCTCATGGTCTAAAGACCAAACACACGGCATAAAGCCAGAAAATCCCTGTCGGGATGCTGAACCTGTAATCTCAACTAGTGCTGTATAACTAAATCTGTATGACAGAAGCTGAATATCTGAGCTGTAACTGAAACTGATAATCACTCTAGCTAATGTCCAATCAGGCATGGCATACGTCCAGATGTATATCACTATACATACTAAGTGCTGAGAATGAAAGCATATAGAGAGCTCAACTGTAAGATCAAGACAAACATGGCTGTAAAGACTGAGTGCTGGAATCAAAACAATTAGAAAGGCTCAAGTATAGGTTCAGGGCTACACCAAAAACAGGGGTCCAACCTACCACGGCACCCCATAGGGCCAACCTGATAAAGCCCGGACCGAAGAAAAACCCACCTCAATGAAGATGATCACGGTGGCTGCTAGATGGCCCGCAAGATGGCGGCTGACTGCTGGGACCTGAATCATATGCACAGGTCAAAAAATAGACTCTCACACATACCCAACCCACTGACACACTGTGTGCAGACAAGCTAAACAGGGAACTTCGCTGAAGTCCTGAAATCTTCCGAAATTTTCGGAAATCCGCCGATAGATCTACTATGACCCAATCTGTGCTGAACAATAACCAAAACTCGTGAAACTTCACGTGCTGCCCAAGAATGTCTAATTTAAGACATTTAGGCTCTAACACCAGACTCTGGGTAATCCCGTGCACCGGCAAAGCCATAACCACTGAAACACTCCCGGGAAGCCCATTTTGGCACCGGAAATTGCAAACTAAAAACTAAAATCACCGGGCTCTTTAGAACAGCACCGGGAACAGCCACGGATACCAGGCAACACAAATTAACCAATAAAATTTCCTGAATTGCATGATTAACGCCGAATCGCTGTTAAACCGGCGATTTTGCCGATTTACGGTTCGGGATCCAATTCCCGCTCAATGAAAAGCATCGGACCTCCAACAAAAGGTTTAGAGATCAAGTGTACACTGTACAAAGTAGCTAGTATGGTCACAATTGCATTTATGCCCCCGGGATTTTACCAAATTGCATAAAAGCATGCAATTTCATGCTATTTTCGCTTGTATTTAATTTCGGAGTGCTAATTTAACGAACCGACACCATCAGCAGGTGGCTCTCGACTTGCTGGACACTGTGCTCACCTTTTGGAAGCAACGCGGAACTCGAATAAAACTTTGGGCCAAAAATTCCTATATTTAAAGGCTCAAAATGCTTAACTTCACCCACACACTCGACCAAACCCAAACTTAGGGTGAGCATCATGTTCAACAGGTCAAAAGGACTCAGAGGCTCACCAACTAGGTGCTGCGGGGTAACCGGGGACATCGCCGGAGCAACATGGCTCCAAAACATAAGCTTAAAGGGTTCAAATTGCAAAATCCTTCCATCTACTCAGCCATTTGCTGAAGTAGAGTGAGCATCAAGCTCATGAAGCTTGCAGGAGTCGAATGCTCACTTGCTGGATGAATAGAACCAATTTGGTTCACTCGAGCATTTCTTCGAACACATGGTGTGCAACAAACTTAACACATAACCTTGGAGACAACAATGGTGGATCCCTACACCTAGGCCCTGGGTCTCAAGCACAAGCACCAGTAGGTGCTAACTGACTCCACGAACCTCGCCGGATGCATGGCCGGCGGCGAGGAGCATCAGCAACGGCGGCGGCGCAAGCTCGGCCGGAGCAACACCATTAATGGTGGAATCGTCACAGGCCAGTATGGGTTGCATGCAAGGGTACCCATGGCTCTATCTCAACATGCTGAAGCAAACTGGGCATGTGAGGACCCGAATCCCCGCTTAAGGGTTATTGTTGGATTAGTGTCTTCGGGAGGTGTTTGTGCACGTGTCGGGCCCAAGTTATTGGATTTCTGGAGTAATTGGAGCAAGAATTGCTTATCAGGAAGCCCATATTGGATGATTGAGATTTGTGCGCGCTTATTGGAACCAAGAAAGTGACCCAGCACGAAAAAGGATCAAGTTTACTTTCCGGAAATTTTTGGGAAATTTTAGAAGTGGAATTTGGCCAATCGGACTTCGGATTTGGATTCAGCGCGCGAAAATGGTCAAGATGGACTTTTTACTTGAATTTTTCGGAGCCCGGATGCGAAAACACATTTTTCGAGGCAAGGGTTACTGTTCCGGCAACCGGAGCGGCGCCGGCGGCGGCGGAGCGCGGCGGCACAGGCGCGCGGTCCACCGCGGGAGACGTGCATCGGGCGCGGGCCACGTGGCGCGCTCCGGTTGGCCGGCGCAGCAGGCGCGGTCCATGGACCTTGGCGGGGTGCACAGTGGACCGTGGTCATGCCACGTGGCGTGCTGGCATTGGCCGGTCTTGGTGCGCGCGGTCCACGCAGTGGCGCGGGTGCACGGTGGACCAGGGGTGGACACGTGGCATCACGGGGTTGGGTGGTGTTGTGCGCGCGGTCTACGGTATGGGGAGTGGGTACCTCGGGAAGCGTGCCCGACAGGCGCGAGTGGGCGCGCGTGGGGCGCGACTTGGGCGCGCTGACCCGCGCTTCCCGCTCGTGGGTGCCACGCGTCAGCCTCTGCTTCGGCCACGTGGCGCAACGCGGTTGGCCCTATTGGCTGTCGCCTGTTCGGGGGGCTACGTGGAGGCCTGGGAGGTTTCCGGGCGTGAACAGTAACGGGCCGGGCCCGTTACTGTAGCAGCCCGGAAGTACCGGGCGCCCGAATTTTTGGGCCAAAAGTCCAAAAATGCAGATTTCGGGCTGGGCCTATAAATAGCCGGCTTGCTGGGGCTTTTTGCCCCCTTTCCCGAGCTCCCCTGCCCTTGGCCCCTTTAGCAAAGTTGTAGATCTTTGTGCTGCGCATCTTCTGGCAGAGGCCCGGAATTTTTGGAAGCCGCGACGTCGACGACTTCGGCATCAGAGCGCAGTGCGACGATTTTCAGTTGGAGGCCCATTTCCGTCGCACTTCAGTCTGAGAGGTCTACAGAGCTACTCCGACTGTATTTTTGGACGATTTTCACGGCGTTGGAATCACGAGAGGTACGCCGTCGATTTCCGTATTGATCGCTTCATCTAGTTTGGGGTTTTTCACATGGATCCCGAGGAGTTTCTGAACCCCCTTTTTTCTGTTGGAGTTTTTGGACAGCAAGGCCTTCGCAGATTTTTATCTCCTCATCCGGACATCGGAATTTGACGATTCGAGGCTCTATCGACATCTACTCTTCGCGAGGATCGCCGTCATATTTTTATTGGAATTTTCAGAGATTGTTTTACAGGTGAAAATTTCGCTTTAAGGGGACTGTTCACAGCAGATTTGTGGAACTTGGAATTTTATGGAATTAATGTAACTTTGGGTGGTATTTTTGTACCCAGGATGCTTTGAACACTACTTGGGTACTGTTGGCTTGGTGATTGTGCTCGTATATCTGTTTCTGGGATTTCTTTGCTGTACAACCCTGGACAGTTGTGCACCTTCAGGTGGGTGGCCCTGTCTCCAAGATTGATGGACTGTACGTTAAGCCTGCTATTGTAGGACTATGCATGATAGCTAATTCTTGTTTAGCATGCTAGAATGTAGGAATTGTTATTCCTTATGTTACCTGATGATCCTGGCATCTCCATGCTTCCTTTTATCTGCCAAAATTATTGTTATCTTGGAACTTGACCTAGCACCCCCGTCATATGCAACATGTTCAGCCAGACTGTAGAAAACATCAACTTGGGCTAGGTTTATTTCTGCTTTAGATATCCACACTTCTATTTCCTTCCTGGACATAGTGTTACTCGCCCGGGTAGTGGGCCGAGTGGTCGGGTTTCTTTTAGTGTGGGATGCATTTTACACTCGTGCTTGGGAGCAGAGTGGAGTCTGGTAGATGTAGTTGATCGTTCTTCCGTGGTGGGAGCCGTTTGGGGTAAACGGTGATCCCGAGATGTTTTATTTGTCCCCACTATGTTAGTGGTAGTTGTTTATCAGTTTTAGCAGGGCCTAGATCCCAGAACCTTTTGACAAACACATGATTTTACTCTACCAATGTTTTTCTTCCAAGCAACGAAGGGTCGCCTGAGTCTGTTCTTGTTTGATTGGACGAAGGCATTCGCTCTTCGAGGTTTGGACATAAAACTTATTTTTAAACCGTTTCCTTAAAAAGAACTAAAAATCATTAAATATGAATTTCTTCAAGATCAAATGGCTTTCTGTAATAACTGTCATCTTTGCGTTACGACTTCCTCACCCGAGAGAGTTTGGGTGATCTGGGTTCTAGAAGCTGTTCTATTTTCTTCGGGACGAAAGCCACGGGGACCGAGCCTGGAACCTGTTCTTGTTTGATAGGGTTGTAGGTGTTGGTCTTCCAGGACTTTCGGGCCCTGGTTGGTGTATTCCGCTTGGTATTTAGAGGTTGTCGTGTTCCCGAACTGTAAGGGGGTCGGGAACTCCGATAGGAAGAGCCTGGAGTCTGTTCTTGTTTGATAGGGTTCTAGGCACCGACCTATCGGGATTTTCGAACCCTTAGGGTGTCGGTCCTTTCTGAGTTTGGTGTGTTATTGTGGTAGCCGTCGGGTAAACGGTAGTCCCGGCAGCAAGTGAGCGCATGCCTGACTGGCCCAGTTGTGGCAGTCACGGGCACCCTACGGTAGACCCGTCATGTTGAGGATGTGCGGCAGTAGGTGAGCGCATGCCTGACTGGCCCAGTTGTGGCAGTCACGGGCACCCTACGGTAGACCCGTCCTGTTGAGGATGTGCGGCAGTAGGTGGGCACAGGTCTGACTGGCCCAGTTGTGGCAGTCACGGTCACCCTACGGTAGTCCCGTCCTGTTGAGGATGTGCGGCAGTAGGAGGGCGCAGGTTTGACTGGACCCTATGTGGCGGTCATTTTTAGATTGTTTTCTATACCTGAGAGTTAGTAGATGCATCATGCTTTCCATCTGTTTCACTTGTTGAGCATATAGTTAGGGCATAGTAGCTGTAGAGATATTCTTTTCCAGCTCTTCTTTCAGTATTTCATTTATTACCTTATGCCTCTAGTAGACTTAGTGGGCAGACCGTTAGGCTTGTTGACGACACCCACTGAGGACTACTGTGGGATGTAGTTCTCACACCCATCGTGGTGTCTTTTTCCCCAGGAACTTCTACTCATGTTCCTGCTGCTCCAGTTGCCGCTTCTTCAGACCGAGGTAAGGGAGTCGCGAGCTAGATCCCTACCAGTCGTCGTCCAGAGAGTAGATGTACCCTTTTATTGTGAGAGTTACTTGTTTTGAGAGACCTTGTAGTGAGGTATAGAGTTGTACTTTTATTTCTGTGTTGAGCGACTTTTGTACTTTTGGGTGAGACTTTCGAATTGTATATATTTTATTTTTAGCAGTTATTTACAGCTCTGATATCTGTTTTGTATAGCATATCTCTTTTGCAGGTTAGACGCTTCGTCTATACGGGGTTCACCGTATGGGCGGCGGATCTGTTAGCAAGCCCGGGTCGCAGTTTCGACCCAGGGGCGTGACAGGGCAGGTGGCCGGCGGCAACAAGCGGCGGCGGCGGCGCAACTTCGGGCGAACCCGAGATAACCCAAAGCTAGGGCATCAAACTGCGAAGCGCACACTAATCCAAACGCAACCGAACTTCTAGGGGAGGTTCCACAGGCCCTACAGAAGGTGCCCATGATTTTGGTTTCGAAGCTGAGCCATCGGGTGCGGCCAACGGCTTGGGCGGAGTAAATCTAGGGTTCCGGCGGGTGCATTTTCCCCGCCGGCAACCGGGAGCATTCCCGACTTCGGGGTTCTGCATGGGACATCCCCAGGGCTTCACTACTCCACTGCAATAACCCAGGTTGCAAAAGAAACACAGCGGGAAGGCACTCACCTTGGTCGGATCCGAGGAAGAAGAAGCTCCTCCTCCTCGCGACGCGCGGCCAAACCAAGCTGCAGAACACCTCGGGTTCAGCTTCTGGAGACAGTAGGAAGCCGCAGGATCCCCAGGAAGCACCCAAAGGAAATTTGTTGCCTTCCACACTCACCAACCCGAGATCAAGGCAAGGTTGCCTTCTCCTTGGTTTTTCCGGCGACGGGGAGGGACGGCCGGCGGCGCAGGAGCATCAACCTCGCAGAGGAGTTGCAGGGTCGTGGGGTGGAGGCTACAGCTACTGAAAACGAAGTGGCTAGGGTTTCTAGAGCAACCCTATGTTGCTAATGTGTAAATTGCAACAAAATGCTAGTTAGCCCTTCTACTCTTTGTATTTCCACTTAAGTCCTTTGCTGTAGAACAAACTCACAAGGAAGTTCCTCTTGTACAAGTTTGGAGCAATTCGACACATAAAATATAGAGCATTTTCGCAAAATACAGCAATTTCTCATATTTCACGCTTTTCGAGACAACCGAATTGTCAAACTGAAAAATGGACCCCACCACAACGTCCGGCTCGACGAAACTTATCAGGTAGCGATTTTGGTTCGTTAAAATTTAGCTCCATAATTTTAAAATTTCTAGATTACTACATTACCCCCTCTTTATTAGAAGTTTCGTCCTCGAAACTTAACTACAGTAGGACATCAAACAGTCCACTAACACGGGTGCAAGTCTAACACATACACAGCAACAATCAGTTGCTGGACATCTGCACTGTCTAACTCAACCACAGTGACAATCAGTCACAAAGCACATAATAAACTGGAAAGCTCAATGGAACATCAGCATTGTCTAGAACAACTCAGGACTACTAGTTTCAACAGTTTACCCGTAAAGGCTGACGTCGCTTGTATAGACGTCCATTAATCACAGTGACAACTAGTCAACTATGCACATGTACGGTAGAGATCTGTCAAAAATCCAATCATAGGCTACGATATCACCTGTAGAGTAATCACCCTGTGCTCAGAAGGCAACTGCAAGGCTAACTTATATGAAGGTACATATACAGACCCAATCATAAAACTCCCCTTTTTGCGGGATAAAGTATTTCATCCACTCTTTCGACAGTACGTTGTCTGCAGCCAACGTGCTTATCAAAAGAATAGAAAAATACCCACAATCTATCGCCAACAACTAGTTGGAGACATAACTCACAGCGAACCAACAAAAGGTACCAACATACCTTACAACACCAATCTCTAATCGATACTGAAAACCAATATCAAACACCGCTAATACATCGTGGTCACGAGTGCCACTTTGGCAACTCACTAAAAATCAAAATGATATCTCAGTGCTCACTAACACTTTGAATTCCACACTAGTGGCTAACACAGCTCTAGCAACACTAGTCGCAACTTAAAACGCCGAAAGGGGTGATCTCAACCCCTCTAGCAGATCGCAGGCAATAAGTGAATTAAACACAAGTCGAGCCCATTACAGACTACCATCGGATCCTCAGGCTACTAGCCAACTGGGTACATCAGGCTCTCAAGTCTTAGTGCACCACAATTACAACCTCACTAAGGCATAGCCACAAGGGCTATTATTGCTGTAACAGAATCTGTAATGATCCACGAAATCCAATGCAAGAGGTGGGACCTGGATACAACACCAACCCAATCAGGGTTACCATCGGGCCCATAAGCCACTAACATCGATCAGTAGTACAACCATGCCAGCGCCAGTGCGCTCACTGTCACACCACCTCAGCCGGAATACTCGTGAATGCCAAGCTATATCACACTGATCAGGGATAGGACACGACTCGACCGACCATACCGTACTCGAGCTCCTAACCCCGCACTCTCACGTATGTCACAAGTCATCCTAGGGCTCAATCCTAACCATTTCCTAGGTATCTTATACCTATTGCTCTGATACCATCTAATCTGTCACGCCCCGAGTTTCAAAACAGCGGTAGAATTTTTTTTAAAAAAAATCAGAGCTCAAACTTTAAACTCAGGACGTGAACAGACCGCCACATGCATAGAAAATCCTCTGTCCACACGGACAGAGTCTCCCCTATACATGCTCGGCTAGGCAATTGCAGTGATACAATCAGAGAGCAACATAATCAACAGCTAAAACCAAAAAAATATAAACTCTACAACTAATACATCCACAAATACTCCAATCAAAATACAGAGACAACTATGATCATGATACTGTAACTGAAAATACTAGCACTGGGCCACAGCGGCCAAAAGCAGGGGACAACTCTAGCGCAGACAGCTCACTGGATCGTCCCAATCTTCCAGCACCCGACTGACCTGAAAAACAGTCACCCAGGGGGTGTGAGATACACTCTACATGTATCCCAGTGGGCACGACGGGCCGAGAAATAGCAAGTCGTACCTACCGGATACAATGATAAGCGGATAACAAAAGCTGAATATAACTGAAAGCTGAATAACAAGATGCAGATATAAAATCTAAGCATGCTGGAATGGGAGCAGGGGTACTCATATATCAAGCTAATCATGCTGTAACTGGCAAATCAGACAAGCAAGAGCTAATCATGCTATAGAGCAGAGCTAGTATGATAATCAATAATATCAATGCTGTAAACTGAAGGTGCTGAATAATAATAACTGTAAGTACCCAATCTCATGCCACTGTCGGTCACAAGGACCTCAGGCTAATGCCATAGCTAGCACGTTCGACTGACATATAACCTGGCACCATCAGTGCACTCAGGCCTACATGTGTCGCCACTCTCGTCCACCATGTGCAACCTGGGCTCACGGGTCGCCACTATCGACCACTCTACCGGTAAAGAACGCACTGTGGGGGATCAGGCCCACTGCGATCGTGAAATGACAGCTAGTGCTCTGGCGATCATAATGCTGATGCTCAAGCTCATGGTCTAAAGACCAAACACACGGCATAAAGCCAGAAAATCCCTGTCGGGATGCTGAACCTGTAATCTCAACTAGTGCTGTATAACTAAATCTGTATGACAGAAGCTGAATATCTGAGCTGTAACTGAAACTGATAATCACTCTAGCTAATGTCCAATCAGGCATGGCATACGTCCAGATGTATATCACTATACATACTAAGTACTGAGAATGAAAGCATATAGAGAGCTCAACTGTAAGATCAAGACAAACATGGCTGTAAAGACTGAGTGCTGGAATCAAAACAATTAGAAAGGCTCAAGTATAGGTTCAGGGCTACACCAAAAACAGGGGTCCAACCTACCACGGCACCCCATAGGGCCAACCTGATAAAGCCCGGACGAAGATAAACCCACCTCAATGAAGATGATCACGGTGGCTGCTAGATGGCCCGCAAGCTGGCGGCTGACTGCTGGGACCTGAATCATATGCACAGGTCAAAAAATAGACTCTCACACATACCCAACCCATTGACACACTGTGTGCAGACAAGCTAAACAGGGAACTTCGCTGAAGTCCTGAAATCTTCCGAAATTTTCGGAAATCCGCCGATAGATCTACTATGACCCCATCTGTGCTGAACAATAACCAAAACTCGTGAAACTTCACGTGCTGCCCAAGAATGTCTAATTTAAGACATTTAGGCTCTAACACCAGACTCTGGGTAATCCCGTGCACCGGCAAAGCCATAACCACTGAAACACTCCCGGGAAGCCCATTTTGGCACCGGAAATTGCAAACTAAAAACTAAAATCACCGGGCTCTTTAGAACAGCACCGGGAACAGCCACGGATACCTGGCAACACAAATTAACCAATAAAATTTCCTGAATTGCATGATTAACGCCGAATCGCTGTTAAACCGGCGATTTTGCCGATTTACGGTTCGGGATCCAATTCCCGCTCAATGAAAAGCATCGGACCTCCAACAAAAGGTTTAGAGATCAAGTGTACACTATACAAAGCAGCTAGTATGGTCACAATTGCATTTAGGCCCCCGGGATTTTACCAAATTGCATAAAAGCATGCAATTTCATGCTATTTTCGCTTGTATTTAATTTCGGAGTGCTAATTTGACGAACCGACACCATCAGCAGGTGGCTCTCGACTTGCTGGACACTGTGCTCACCTTTTGGAAGCAACGCGGAACTCGAATAAAACTTTGGGCCAAAAATTCCTATATTTAAAGGCTCAAAATGCTTAACTTCACCCACACACTCGACCAAGCCCAAACTTAGGGTGAGCATCATGCTCAACAGGTCAAAAGGACTCAGAGGCTCACCAACTAGGTGCTGCGGGGTAACCGGGGACATCGCCGGAGCAACATGGCTCCAAAACATAAGCTTAAAGGGTTCAAATTGCAAAATCCTTCCATCTACTCAGCCATTTGCTGAAGTAGAGTGAGCATCAAGCTCAGGAAGCTTGCAGGAGTCGAATGCTCACTTGCTGGATGAACAGAACCAATTTGGTTCATTCGAGCATTTCTTCGAACACATGGTGTGCAACAAACTTAACACATAACCTTGGAGACAACAATGGTGGATCCCTACACCTAGGCTCTGGGTCTCAAGCACAAGCACCAGTAGGTGCTAACTGACTCCACGAACTTTGCCGGATGCATGGCCGGCGGCGAGGAGCATCAGCAACGGCGGCGGCGCAAGCTCGGCCGGAGCAACACCATTAATGGTGGAATCGTCACAGGCCAGTATGGGTTGCATGCAAGGGTGCCCATGGCTCTGTCTCAACATGCTGAAGCAAACTGGGCAGGTGGCCGGCGGCAACAAGCGGCGGCGGCGGCGGCGGTGCAACTTCGGGCGAACCCGAGATAACCCAAAGCTAGGGCATCAAACTGCGAAGCGCACACTAATTCAAACGCAACCAAACTTCTAGGGGAGGTTCCACAGGCCCTACAGAAGGTGCCCATGATTTTGGTTTCGAAGCTGAGCCATCGGGTGCGGCCAACGGCTTGGGCGGAGTAAATCTAGGGTTCCGGCGGGTGCATTTTCCCCGCCGGCAACCGGGAGCATTCCCGACTTCGGGGTTCTGCATGGGACATCCCCAGGGCTTCACTACTCCACTGCAATAACCCAGGTTGCAAAAGAAACACAGCAGGAAGGCACTCACCTTGGTCGGATCCGAGGAAGAAGAAGCTCCTTCTCCTCGCGACGCGCGGCCAAACCAAGCAGCAGAACACCTCGGGTTCAGCTTCTGGAGACAGTAGGAAGCCGCAGGATCCCCAGGAAGCACCCAAAGGAAATTTGTTGCCTTCCACACTCACCAACCCGAGATCAAGGCAAGGTTGCCTTCTCCTTGGTTTTTCCGGCGACGGGGAGGGACGGCCGGCGGCGCAGGAGCATCAACCTCGCAGAGGAGTTGCAGGGTCGTGGGGTGGAGGCTACAGCTACTGAAAACGAAGTGGCTAGGGTTTCTAGAGCAACCCTATGTTGCTAATGTGTAAATTGCAACAAAATGCTAGTTAGCCCTTCTACTCTTTGTATTTCCACTTAAGTCCTTTGCTGTAGAACAAACTCACAAGGAAGTTCCTCTTGTACAAGTTTGGAGCAATTCGACACATAAAATATAGAGCATTTTCGCAAAATACAGCAATTTCTCATATTTCACGCTTTTCGAGACAACCGGATTGTCAAACTGAAAAATGGACCCCACCACAACGTCCGGCTCGACGAAACTTATCAGGTAGCGATTTTGGTTCGTTAAAATTTAGCTCCATAATTTTAAAATTTCTAGATTACTACATTACCCCCTCTTTATTAGAAGTTTCGTCCTCGAAACTTAACTACAGTAGGACATCAAACAGTCCACTAACACGGGTGCAAGTCTAACACATACACAGCAACAATCAGTTGCTGGACATCTGCACTGTCTAACTCAACCACAGTGACAATCAGTCACAAAGCACATAATAAACTGGAAAGCTCAATGGAACATCAGCATTGTCTAGAACAACTCAGGACTACTAGTTTCAACAGTTTACCCGTAAAGGCTGACGTCGCTTGTATAGACGTCCATTAATCACAGTGACAACTAGTCAACTATGCACATGTACGGTAGAGATCTGTCAAAAATCCAATCATAGGCTACGATATCACCTGTAGAGTAATCACCCTGTGCTCAGAAGGCAACTGCAAGGCTAACTTATATGAAGGTACATATACAGACCCAATCATAAAACTCCCCTTTTTGCGGGATAAAGTATTTCATCCACTCTTTCGACAGTACGTTGTCTGCAGCCAACGTGCTTATCAAAAGAATAGAAAAATACCCACAATCTATCGCCAACAACTAGTTGGAGACATAACTCACAGCGAACCAACAAAAGGTACCAACATACCTTACAACACCAATCTCTAATCGATACTGAAAACCAATATCAAACACCGCTAATACATCGTGGTCACGAGTGCCACTTTGGCAACTCACTAAAAATCAAAATGATATCTCAGTGCTCACTAACACTTTGAATTCCACACTAGTGGCTAACACAGCTCTAGCAACACTAGTCGCAACTTAAAACGCCGACAGGGGTGATCTCAACCCCTCTAGCAGATCGCAGGCAATAAGTGAATTAAACACAAGTCGAGCCCATTACAGACTACCATCGGATCCTCAGGCTACTAGCCAACTGGGTACATCAGGCTCTCAAGTCTTAGTGCACCACAATTACAACCTCACTAAGGCATAGCCACAAGGGCTATTATTGCTGTAACAGAATCTGTAATGATCCACGAAATCCAATGCAAGAGGTGGGACCTGGATACAACACTAACCCAATCAGGGTTACCATCGGGCCCATAAGCCACTAACATCGATCAGTAGTACAACCATGCCAGCGCCAGTGCGCTCACTGTCACACCACCTCAGCCGGAATACTCGTGAATGCCAAGCTATATCACACTGATCAGGGATAGGACACGACTCGACCGACCATACCGTACTCGAGCTCCTAACCCCGCACTCTCACGTATGTCACAAGTCATCCTAGGGCTCAATCCTAACCATTTCCTAGGTATCTTATACCTATTGCTCTGATACCATCTAATCTGTCACGCCCCGAGTTTCAAAACAGCGGTAGAATTTTTTTTAAAAAAAATCAGAGCTCAAACTTTAAACTCAGGACGTGAACAGACCGCCACATGCATAGAAAATCCTCTGTCCACACGGACAGAGTCTCCCCTATACATGCTCGGCTAGGCAATTGCAGTGATACAATCAGAGAGCAACATAATCAACAGCTAAAACCAAAAAAACATAAACTCTACAACTAATACATCCACAAATACTCCAATCAAAATACAGAGACAACTATGATCATGATACTGTAACTGAAAATACTAGCACTGGGCCACAGCGGCCAAAAGCAGGGGACAACTCTAGCGCAGACAGCTCACTGGATCGTCCCAATCTTCCAGCACCCGACTGACCTGAAAAACAGTCACCCAGGGGGTGTGAGATACACTCTACATGTATCCCAGTGGGCACGACGGGCCGAGAAATAGCAAGTCGTACCTACCGGATACAATGATAAGCGGATAACAAAAGCTGAATATAACTGAAAGCTGAATAACAAGATGCAGATATAAAATCTAAGCATGCTGGAATGGGAGCAGGGGTACTCATATATCAAGCTAATCATGCTGTAACTGGCAAATCAGACAAGCAAGAGCTAATCATGCTATAGAGCAGAGCTAGTATGATAATCAATAATATCAATGCTGTAAACTGAAGGTGCTGAATAATAATAACTGTAAGTACCCAATCTCATGCCACTGTCGGTCACAAGGACCTCAGGCTAATGCCATAGCTAGCACGTTCGACTGACATATAACCTGGCACCATCAGTGCACTCAGGCCTACATGTGTCGCCACTCTCGTCCACCATGTGCAACCTGGGCTCACGGGTCGCCACTATCGACCACTCTACCGGTAAAGAACGCACTGTGGGGGATCAGGCCCACTGCGATCGTGAAATGACAGCTAGTGCTCTGGCGATCATAATGCTGATGCTCAAGCTCATGGTCTAAAGACCAAACACACGGCATAAAGCCAGAAAATCCCTGTCGGGATGCTGAACCTGTAATCTCAACTAGTGCTGTATAACTAAATCTATATGACAGAAGCTGAATATCTGAGCTGTAACTGAAACTGATAATCACTCTAGCTAATGTCCAATCAGGCATGGCATACGTCCAGATGTATATCACTATACATACTAAGTACTGAGAATGAAAGCATATAGAGAGCTCAACTGTAAGATCAAGACAAACATGGCTGTAAAGACTGAGTGCTGGAATCAAAACAATTAGAAAGGCTCAAGTATAGGTTCAGGGCTACACCAAAAACAGGGGTCCAACCTACCACGGCACCCCATAGGGCCAACCTGATAAAGCCCGGACGAAGATAAACCCACCTCAATGAAGATGATCACGGTGGCTGCTAGATGGCCCGCAAGCTGGCGGCTGACTGCTGGGACCTGAATCATATGCACAGGTCAAAAAATAGACTCTCACACATACCCAACCCATTGACACACTGTGTGCAGACAAGCTAAACAGGGAACTTCGCTGAAGTCCTGAAATCTTCCGAAATTTTCGGAAATCCGCCGATAGATCTACTATGACCCCATCTGTGCTGAACAATAACCAAAACTCGTGAAACTTCACGTGCTGCCCAAGAATGTCTAATTTAAGACATTTAGGCTCTAACACCAGACTCTGGGTAATCCCGTGCACCGGCAAAGCCATAACCACTGAAACACTCCCGGGAAGCCCATTTTGGCACCGGAAATTGCAAACTAAAAACTAAAATCACCGGGCTCTTTAGAACAGCACCGGGAACAGCCACGGATACCTGGCAACACAAATTAACCAATAAAATTTCCTGAATTGCATGATTAACGCCGAATCGCTGTTAAACCGGCGATTTTGCCGATTTACGGTTCGGGATCCAATTCCCGCTCAATGAAAAGCATCGGACCTCCAACAAAAGGTTTAGAGATCAAGTGTATACTATACAAAGCAGCTAGTATGGTCACAATTGCATTTAGGCCCCCGGGATTTTACCAAATTGCATAAAAGCATGCAATTTCATGCTATTTTCGCTTGTATTTAATTTCGGAGTGCTAATTTGACGAACCGACACCATCAGCAGGTGGCTCTCGACTTGCTGGACACTGTGCTCACCTTTTGGAAGCAACGCGGAACTCGAATAAAACTTTGGGCTAAAAATTCCTATATTTAAAGGCTCAAAATGCTTAACTTCACCCACACACTCGACCAAGCCCAAACTTAGGGTGAGCATCATGCTCAACAGGTCAAAAGGACTCAGAGGCTCACCAACTAGGTGCTGCGGGGTAACCGGGGACATCGCCGGAGCAACATGGCTCCAAAACATAAGCTTAAAGGGTTCAAATTGCAAAATCCTTCCATCTACTCAGCCATTTGCTGAAGTAGAGTGAGCATCAAGCTCAGGAAGCTTGCAGGAGTCGAATGCTCACTTGCTGGATGAACAGAACCAATTTGGTTCATTCGAGCATTTCTTCGAACACATGGTGTGCAACAAACTTAACACATAACCTTGGAGACAACAATGGTGGATCCCTACACCTAGGCTCTGGGTCTCAAGCACAAGCACCAGTAGGTGCTAACTGACTCCACGAACTTTGCCGGATGCATGGCCGGCGGCGAGGAGCATCAGCAACGGCGGCGGCGCAAGCTCGGCCGGAGCAACACCATTAATGGTGGAATCGTCACAGGCCAGTATGGGTTGCATGCAAGGGTGCCCATGGCTCTGTCTCAACATGCTGAAGCAAACTGGGCAGGTGGCCGGCGGCAACAAGCGGCGGCGGCGGCGGCGGCGGCGGCGGTGCAACTTCGGGCGAACCCGAGATAACCCAAAGCTAGGGCATCAAACTGCGAAGCGCACACTAATTCAAACGCAACCAAACTTCTAGGGGAGGTTCCACAGGCCCTACAGAAGGTGCCCATGATTTTGGTTTCGAAGCTGAGCCATCGGGTGCGGCCAACGGCTTGGGCGGAGTAAATCTAGGGTTCCGGCGGGTGCATTTTCCCCGCCGGCAACCGGGAGCATTCCCGACTTCGGGGTTCTGCATGGGACATCCCCAGGGCTTCACTACTCCACTGCAATAACCCAGGTTGCAAAAGAAACACAGCAGGAAGGCACTCACCTTGGTCGGATCCGAGGAAGAAGAAGCTCCTTCTCCTCGCGACGCGCGGCCAAACCAAGCTGCAGAACACCTCGGGTTCAGCTTCTGGAGACAGTAGCAAGCCGCAGGATCCCCAGGAAGCACCCAAAGGAAATTTGTTGCCTTCCACACTCACCAACCCGAGATCAAGGCAAGGTTGCCTTCTCCTTCGTTTTTCCGACGACGGGGAGGGACGGCCGGCGGCGCAGGAGCATCAACCTCGCAGAGGAGTTGCAGGGTCGTGGGGTGGAGGCTACAGTTACTGAAAACGAAGTGGCTAGGGTTTCTAAAGCAACCCTATGTTGCTAATGTGTAAATTGCAACAAAATGCTAGTTAGCCCTTCTACTCTTTGTATTTCCACTTAAGTCCTTTGCTGTAGAACAAACTCACAAGGAAGTCCCTCTTGTACAAGTTTGGAGCAATTCGACACATAAAATATAGAGCATTTTCGCAAAATACAGCGATTTCTTATATTTCACGCTTTTCGAGACAACCGGATTGTCAAACTGAAAAATGGACCCCACCACAACGTCCGGCTCGACGAAACCTATCAGGTAGCGATTTTGGTTCGTTAAAATTTAGCTCCATAATTTTTAAATTTCTAGATTACTACATGCGATGTTTGGCCTGTTGAGGCAGTTGTTCGCAGTGGATGCGATGTTTGGCCTGTTGGGACAGTTTCTCGCAGTGGATGCGATGATGGGCCTGTTGAGGCAGTTTTGCGCGAGGGGTGAGTTATTCCGTGTCGGACGCCCTACGTAAGTCCCGTCCTCTTGTGGATGTGCGGCAGTAGGTGTGCGCAGGCTTGACTGGACCCTATGAGGCAGTCAGTTCGATTGGGTCGATTGAGCACCTTGGGTGCGAGTAGTTGCATATCTTTTCATCTGTATCACCCATTGAGCATTTAGATAGAGGCATTGTAGCTATAGAGTAACTCCAGCTTTTCTTGTTCAGTTTTTACTGCATTGTTATCTTATGCCTCTAGTAGACTTAGTGGGTAGACCGTCGGGCTTGGTGGCGGTACCCACTGAGAACTACGTGTTGATGTAGTTCTCACACCCGTTGGGGGTTCTCTCCCTCCTTTTTCTTTCATCTTCTTTGTTTTGCAGAGTCATCTGTGGGAGATGCTGATTCTGCTGTTGCTGTTCGAGGCGAGGTAGTCGCGAGCTAGATCCCTACCTGTCTTTGGAGAGTAGCTTTACCCCCACATTGGAGATTTGTAGTACAGTCAGTAGATTAGGTTTATTTCTGCTTTTGAGAGATTATTGTAGTGAGGATATGACTTGTACTGAGAGCCTGTACACTGATTTATTATTTCAAGTTACCCTCCCTGTTGAGTTCTGGGTTATTGTATCTGAGGATTTTGTATTTGATTCGATTTTTTTTTGGGAGATGGATATTGTATCATTATTTCCAGTTGTATAGTGGTTGGATTTGAGTTTTACAGCTTTTTATTTTATAGCTCTGATATTTGTTTAGCTGTAATAGTTTTTCTTTGCAGGTTGGACGCTTCGTCTATCCGGGGTTTTCGTATAGGTAGCGAATCTGTTGGCGAGCCTGGGTTGCAGTTCGACCCCGGGACGTGACACAAAATATTTGCTTGTGTTTTGGCGGAATTTCTTTAGAGGTGAATGGATATGTTGATTCCGATCATGTTGGTTGTGGAGAGACAAGAAAATCCACTACGGGATATGTTTTCATATTTGGAGGTAGTGCGGTTAGTTGGATGTCTAGATTGCAAGACATTGTTGCTTTGTCCTCAACGGAAGCCGAATATGTTGCCATGACTGAAGCGGCGAAAGAAATGATTTGGTTGAAGCGATTACTTGCACAATTCAGACTGAAGCAAAATAAATATGTCGTGCATTGTGATAATCAAAGTGCAATTCATCTTGCAAAGAATGCGGCGTATCACTCCCGAACTAAACATATTGACGTTCGCTTTCACTTTATTCGGATGGTATTAGATTATCGATACTTGGATGTAGAAAAGATCGATACTTGGATGTAGAAAAGATCGATACAAAGAAAAAATCTCGCAGTTATGTTGACAAAGGTTGTTCCTACGGAAAAGCTCAAATTTTGTAGGAAGCACTCCGGATTGATCGAGACGTAGATGGAGTGGTTGGAGAACAATGCATTGTGATGAAGCTTATTTGATGGATGGATATTTGCCTTCAAGTGGGAGATTGTTGATTTAATTACATTGGGCCTTGTTATATGGGCTATGTAATTTGGTGAAGTCAAATCTTCTATTTTTATATTTTCTAATTATATATATGGGCTTCTTACTTGTAAGCCTTTGGATAATAATTCTTTTGATCCAACGGCCCATATTTAATAGCTTTATCTTTTAAAAGCTAAAGTTCGAGTGATTAGAATATTAAGAAAATATAGAGAGAGAAAAAGAACTGGGAGAAAAAAAAAGAAAACCCTAGGAGTTTTGGTTTCATCTTGGTTCTATCAAGAAGGAGGTGAGATCTTCCTTGTGAGGTGTGGTTTGTACCATTTAGATAGAGTTGGAGATTGTTGGAGTTTCTCTTTATCTTTGAGGAAAGGTGATATCTCTCCTATTTGTATATCTCTTGTAATCTCCATGATTTGATAGTGAAAGCTTCTTTGCATGTTCTCCCGTGGATGTAGGCATAGCCGAACCACGTAAAATCATTGTGTTCTTGTGGTTTAATTTTTATTGTTATTGCTCTGCTACTTGGATCTCCATTTTGGTGTTTAGGGTGTGAATTATAAAATTGCCCACCAAATGTTTGTGAAATTGCCATCAATATTTTTCACGCTCATTTTACAATAATTTTTCATGCTTATATCTCAATCATAAAGGTTGTACATTAAATCATGCATGCATACTAACAAATAAAGTTAGAGAACCGTCCGTCGATTTTGGAGACCAAAATAACCCACCTGAAAGTAGTTGATCCGATGCCCGATCAAGCTGAAATTTGACGTGCAGAATTCTTAGCCTCTCAGAAATCCAACGCCACAAAAATCACCCAAATTCGCCACTTGGATTGAGCGCAGTCGACGAAACACCGCACGCTGCGCGGTACAACCTAAAATTTCAGCATGCACAAAGAGGAATAAAATGAGTGAAACTCTGCATTATACTCATCAAAGGGAGGCCCCAAACAGTAAATCCAAGGCATTTTCTATCATAAAAATATTTCCTAAGCATTAAAAACTCAACTTAAATTCTCTTTAATTAACCAAAACCAAAATCTATCACTTGCTGTCCAAAACAGTGCATCCAAATTCAGCATGGAATTCTAAGCATCAACGGGACTAATCCAATAGGTATTCTCCATAGGTTACAAAAGAGAAAATGTGACGCCCCAACTTCCCAGGAGGTCACCCATCCTAGAACTACTCTTGTTCTAGCACACTTAACTCGCTTAACCTCTTGGGTCTTGCTACCACCCAAAATGCTATAGCCGGGTTAAGAGTTTTAGTCCTATTATATCATTTATATATAGGACTATTTCAAATTTCGGGGGTGTCACATTCCTCCCCCCTTTAAGCCCTGACGTCCACGTCAGACTCAAGCACACTCACTAGTACCAGGCGATGTGAGACTCGTCTCGCTAGCCTTAGCTGACCTTGTAGGGAGCTGCACTCCACCTACAATGGTCATTAGCCGGGG
The DNA here is from genome assembly GCA_029204045.2 of Tillandsia leiboldiana. Classification (NCBI taxonomy): domain Eukaryota; kingdom Viridiplantae; phylum Streptophyta; class Magnoliopsida; order Poales; family Bromeliaceae; genus Tillandsia; species Tillandsia leiboldiana. The sequence goes on along the minus strand of CM055070.1, from coordinate 3,392,080 downwards.
AGCCACACTCTACCCGCTATATAACCCTGGCTCAGCCGAGACTCATCTCACATTTCCGGCTGGTGATTGTCTCTGATACCAATTGTGACGCCCCAACTTCCCAGGAGGTCACCCATCCTAGAACTACTCTAGCTCTAGCACGCTTAACTCGCTTAACCTCTTGGGTCTTGCTACCACCCAAAATGCTATAGCCGGGTTAAGAGTTTTAGTCATATTATATCATTTATATATATGCCTATTTCAAATTTCGGAGGTGTCACAGAAAATGTTCATCTTAAACTTAAAAAGACAACCAAACTTTGCAATCCCAAAAAAGATCAAATATTCCCAAAGATATCCTCATACAAAGGCTCAATGCTCAACTCAAAATCCAAAAACATAACTGCAATTAACTTTGCAACAGGGCCTGGAAAATTGTTAAAGTTATCTAGGCAAATGAGCTCTAAATTCAGCAAGCAATGCGTCATTGGATTCCTCTTCGAGAGTATATGCAAAACAAGCCAAAGAACTCCAAAATCCATACACAAATGAAAGAGAAATCCCATAAATACTTTAGATTATTCAAAACTTAAAATTAACTTTCCAATACTTGATCTAGTGCACAAGAGTTGTAGATTTTCAAGTCCTGAAATTTTTTCCACAAAAATTTTGCTCGAAACTCCCATCCTACTGTCCAGGAGGTAAAAAATACTGAGTGTTGTCTACATTTTTAGGCTGTGCACAAGAGTCCCAAAAATGGTATAAAAACTCCATAAAAACTAATGATCCAGGTGAAGAGTTGAATACCAAAGTTGTAGGCCTACCTCTTATCGAGATCCTCTACAAAAATCAGCTCGAAACTTCAAGAAATAAGCTCTGTAGAATTTTTGCACTGAAACGCGACGGTGAAGCTTTAAAATCCAACAACAATGGCGATGCTCCAACTTGGGGAAGATGATGCTCAAAAGACCTTCTTGGATCCTCCTTTGTTGGTGAAGGTGAAGGAGAAGTGAGGTGAAAAGCTCTGAGAAAACTCCCGAAAATCTAGGTGCCAAAAAGAGAGCAAAGGCGGGGGAAGAACACTACTTAACCAAGAGAAGAAGAAGAAGATAAGAAAGAAGTTCCCTTGTATTGCTACAGTGCCGGGCCCCTGCCCAGCCCACACGAGGGCCTAGACACGCGGCAGCCATCCGGGCCTCCTCCGCAAAACGGCTGAATGGCTCGGATTGCGCCACGCAGCTTGATCCGAGCAGGGCACGGCGCTGCCAATGGCGACGCGCCGCGTGTCCCACTCGGGGACCCCTCCCGCCGCCTGGCGCACGCAGGCGCAGCGCCAACGGCCGCGCGCCGCGTGGCGGCTGTCGGCCAGCCGCTGCCCGCCATGCGTCACCCCGTGTCTTCGTTGGTCCCGATGCACGAGCCAAGGCCGTAGACCGGCCCGCTTAGGAAATCAGCCCGATAAGCCCAAAAATCTGAAAAATAGTCATTTTTTACTATTTTCGCACGCTGAGTTTGTTTTTGGCGTCTATTTGACGTGCAACGCACTCGATATACTGAAAATATGTGTTTTTTCACCGCCGATCACACAATCAAGCCACACGGAGAAATGGGTCACCACAACAGGAATCAGACCTATTTAGGCCTGTGAAAATGTAGTTTACTTTTTGGATAATATATAATTTTTTTTTATCATGCAAGAATCATTTATTTATTTTTTGGATAATAAATTTGAGTTAAAAATTTTAAAAAATATTTAAATTGTAGGGGAATTAAATTTTAATTTTTTAATTGAATGAGAATTCAAATTTTGATACATTTATTTTATCTAATTTAAAAACATATAAATCATATATTAATTTATTTATATAATTTAAAATAAAATTTATAATTTTTAAATTAAAATTTGAGTTTAAATTGTGAGCTAAATATAGTTTTGGATATTAAATTTTAATTAACAATTAACAAATTTTAATTAAGGTGGATTAAAATTAAATTAAAAACTATATTTAAATTTATGAATAATAATTAAAATATAAATTAAAATTTAAAGTTACTATTTGAATCTAAACAATTATTGATTTGACATATCTATTTTTAAATTATTTTATTTATGAAACGTAATTTTTATTTATTTTTGTAATTTATTTTTATATATCTTTTTATTTTATTTACAATTTCACGTGACTAAAAATTTTTTAAATTATAAATTTTAATTTTTTGTATATAAATAAATAAAAATTTTTAAATTTTGATTATTTTTAATCATAATAAGTTTTTAATAATAGTTAGAAAAAATTTTGAATTCTTTTATAATTTTAAAGATAAAAATTTTCAAAACAAAAAATAAAAATATACTAGGCCAGCACGGCCCAGCACAGGCCGAATAGCAATTGGACCGGAATCGAATCGGACTTGGACCGGAATCGAATCGGGCTTGGACCGGAATCGAACCGGATTTGGACCGGAATCGATCCGGGATTGGACCGGAATCAAACCATACAGGAATTTCGGTCGGATTGGGAATCAAAGCTGGCCGGGATCGAAGCGGGTCTGCGACAGGATCGGACTGAGACTGGGATCTCGCAGCTATCGGGCCGGGGAGGAATCGGACCCATGTAGGCCAGTGAAAATATAGTTTAATGTATAAGAATCAGCAATCCTTTAAATTTTATTTTGAATATAAAATTTGAATTAAAATTTTAAAAAAATAATTAAATTGAATGGAAATTAAATTTTAATTTTTTAATTGAATGAGAATTCAAATTTTGATCTATTTATTTTAAAACGCATACTTATATTTTAAACTCATCCGAATTCAAAAAAAGAATAACAAAATAATTAATATATATATATATATATATAAACTATATAATTATTATGCACAACAAGATCATGATATACTATTATTATACATCCTAAATATTAATTACTAAACACCAAATATATTATTATTAAACCATAAGCACCACTATTATCTATACAAATATATGAATTCTCAATATCTATAGCTGACTTAGCACATTCTTTTTTTTTTGAGATTTTTTTTTCTTTTCAGTAAACCGTCCCTTCATCTTTCCCATTCTCTTTCTCAATCGCCCCCTCTACGACTCCCCCTCTCCTCTTTGTGCTCATTCTCTCTAGCAGTATGACTTTTTACTTTTTCTCTACTAAATTTTTAATTTTAATTAATCCATCATGACTCTTCCCTTTTACCTTCCCCTTCATCCTCACTAGCAATTAACCATTCTCTTTCTTCCCACTAAATTTTTAATTAATATCCAAATAATTCTACTGCGATTTATAATCCTCACATTTATATCTCAAATTAATTCATCATGACAATTTTCTTTCCTTCTCTCTAACTAATGCGCGCGCACCTCCCCCTCCGCCGAGATCGAAGGATTGTCGTTACCGTCACTATCGCCGTCGTCGAAAAAGGCGTTATCAGGTCCATTCCCGCCGCCAATAATAAAATTTTTTTAATAAATATAAAAAATAAAATACACAAAAAAATATGTTATATTTTTTTATTATTAATTATTTATATAATTTCTATTCGCTGTGAAGTGCGCCCCTTCACTAGTTATATCTTAAATCCAAAGTAGGGTATCCAAAGCATTTCTCTTGTTCTATCCATACCCACTTATTTATTTAATTAGGTGAGATGTAATCCACCAAAAAGATTTTCAACAATCTCTCTCCCTCCACCTTTAAAAAAGGATAAATATTATTTATTACTCAGTGCTTGTAATTACCCTATCAAGCAATCTTATAGCATCACTTTTTGAGTAAAATTTTTAACTTTCATATACCAAAAAAGTCAATTTTAGAGTATGTTTGATTCACTAATTCATGATCTGGTATATACAGAATGAAAACTTCATTCTTGAATTTTTATGAAATGTTTCATTTGCTTCTCTCCCATGAAAGTTTTATTTTCCCAAACGATCCTAATTTTTTGTCTAATTCTTCTTCTGATGATCGATTCAACCTCTGATCAAAAAGATAGACCTTGGTTCTATTTCATCTCTTCAACAAGTTTAGTAATAAACATAACGGCCCTATTATTCCGATGGAGAGAAGAACCTAGTCTTTTTTTACTCAAGAATTAAAATCGGAATGATGAATGAGAATTTTTTAATTATTCCTTTTTTCAATCCGACCTTCTAGATCGGATTGAGAGTTGAATTCTGGCCATATATATATATATATATATATATATATATATATATATATATATATATATATATATATATATATATATATATATATATATATATATATATATATATATTACATAAATATTTAAATTATGTTTTTTTTATTTAAAATTAAATTATATTTTTTAACTTTAATTTTTAATTAAGGTATAAATATAAATTTAGAAATTAAATATTAAATTTTAGATTTTGATTTAAAAATTAAATTAAAATATAAATTCAATCAAAGATTTTGAATTTGATCTATAAATTTAAATTTAAATTTAATTGTAAGTTTGAATTTGAATCAAATCAAAATTTAATTTCATATTTTAAATTATTCACTCAATTTTAAATTTTATTTTTTTAAAAAAAAAATTATATTTAAAATTTTATCTTATCATTTCAATATTTTGATATAAATTTTAATATTTAACCTTGTAGTTTGAATTTAAATTATAAATTTAATTTTATATTTTGAGGTGGGAACTCAATTTTAAATTATTTTTATATTTTATATTTTAATTATTTTTGATAATTAATTTTTTTAATATGGAAAGGAGGAATCAATCATACCGATTCCGATTGTTAATCTGAATCAAACATACTGCGAGATTTTAACTATTTCATTTATTTTTACGAATAAATTTAACTAAAAATATAAAACAAACTAAGTTTCAAATTTAAAATCTGGAGCACCATTCATTAAGCACTTTGCTAATTATTCATCTACTTCTTAAAAAATTTGACATTTATTATTTAGTATAATATCAAATCTCATTTATAAATTTATTTATTTTATTCTAAAAAATATTAACTCGAAAATCGAATATGGTATGGATATCTGAACATTTGATTTTACTGCTCATTTACTAAATATATAAATTTTTTAAAATAAATCAATGACAATGGAATATTTCCAAGATATCAAAACCCACCTCCGTTGGCTATTTATTTATGGGTTAAAAATATGTCCAATTTCTGCCCGTGACAATAGGCCCAGGAGACTAATAAGTTGAGTTGGATGAGCCCAATAAATTGAGTGGGACTGCGGTCCACAATAGACCTAACGGCAAGAGGCCCAACAATAGACCCAACGTCCAAGTGGGTTGAGTCCGGTCGAGACCCGTGGGCGCTGTGTCTGTACGTTTTAAGTGAATTGGTTGCATATTTCTAAAAGCTCGAGCTTTTGGAATTAATGGTTAGCGCCAATGATCCTACAACCTGGTAGCTTTGTTTTTGTTTTTATTTTTTTTCATATTTATCACTGTACTCTAATTTAAATAATATATATATAATATTAGTCTCTATATAATTTTTATTTTATACCGAACACAAAAATAATACAATCCCAGCTATTCTAGGGATCGAACCAAACAAAAAAAATGTCTATAAAATTGAAATTTTATTCTAGAGATAAGATCTTGAGAAATCAACTCCAAACGAAAATTTCAAATCTGGTAAACCAAGCAGGATCTAAATTCATCAAAGCAAAGGCTTCGAATTTGGCTACTCTTTGAACATTGAAATGCAGGACTTATTTGGTTCGCCAAGAGTAGGGGTGGCAATCCAGCTCCCTGTTCGCGAGCCAGTTCGTGTTCGGCTCGAAATGAGCTCGAGATCGAATCGCTCGTTCAGTAAACGAGCGGAACACGAGCCGAATTTTTCAGCTCGTTTAATAAACGAGCCGAACACGAGCTGGGGTCAGCTCGCTCGTGTTCGGTTCGATAACAGCTCGAATATATATATATATATATATATATATATATATATATATATATATATATATATATATATATATATATATATATATATATATATATATATATATATATATATATATATATAAACTTTACTATTTAGATTTTAGACCATCAATTTTTTATGAATTTTAATTATTAAATTAAAATTTTAATTTTTAAATTTTCTTTCAACTTTACACCTAATAGTAGGAATGAAAATCAAACTTGTTTTTCACGAGCCAGTTCGTGTTCGGCTCGTTAATAAACGAGTCGAACACGAGCCGAATTTTTCAGCTCGATATTTAAACGAGCCAGCTCGTGTTCAGCTCGTTTATTAAACGAGCCGAACACGAGCCGGCCCCAGCTCGCTCGTGTTCGGCTCGTTGACACCCCTAGCCAAGAGTGAAATCGAATTGAGATTCTAGAAAAATAATTTCTACACAATTAATTTTGGTCTCGAAAAATAATTTTGTTTAAAAGATGTAAAGCATTTGGCTGAATCTACCAGAAAAGTAATTTTTCTGAAGTGATTTTAGAAAGTTATTTGACAACAATTTTTTAATATTTGCAAATGATAAATTTGTTTGCTAAATTTTTATTTTAATATTTGAATTTGACTTTAGAAATATAAATTTTGAAATTTGACATTAGAATTTAAAATCTAAATTTAAAATTTGAGCACTTAGAATTTTAAAATTTTAAATTTTAAATTTTAAACTTAAAATGGAAATTTTAAAATTTTAAATTTAAGAAGTTTAAATTTAAATTTTAAATTTTAAAACTTTTAAAATTATAAAATTTGAAATTTAAAATCTAAATTGGAGTATTAAAATTTAAAATCAAAATTTGATAATTGAAATTTAAAATTTGAAACTAGTTTTAAATTTAAATTTAAATTTTAAATTTTTAAATTTTAAGAATTTTAATTTCAAATTTTTTAAAATTTAAATTTTGTTTTAAATTTGAAATTAAAATTTAAAAATTTAAGTTTTAAATTTAAATTTTAAATTTTAAATTTAATATCAAAGTGACATAGCAGGAGAATCTACCGCACGGTCAATATAGAATCAAAGTATGTATAATCAACCATCTAACGATCAATATAGAATCGAAGTATGTATAATCAACCATCTAACTCCTCTAGATGTCAACAAATGTTTCTATGTCAAATGTTCTTCAAGTAGTATCAAGTCTCAACTATAATTACTTTAAATCGCTCTACACTATGTTCAACTGATATAACATCAAGTATAAACGATAACCAAGCAACACGGAGTAAAGCATACACCAATCGATCAATAACTATTTGATGAATAAAAGAAAACGAGAAGAAAGAAAGGGATCGAGTGGTTAGAATGAATTTGGAATGTTTTGATTCAAAGCAAAAGTCTTCGGATCAAAGTGGAGTTGAGGAAGCGAGGTTAAGTAGCTCAAAATCTGAAATTTTTAGATTTTTGACTTGAGTACCAGAACCCCAAGCTAGTGTCAGAACCTTGTAGAAAGCAGATCTCCGGTTGGAGGGAATCAGGAAATTTTCTAAGTGCTGGAATACCGTAATTAGTCATCGCGTATCGGTACTCCATGCAAAGTTGGAAAATCTAGCTTTTGAGTTGGACTCGAGTGGGAAAATGGCTAAGTGTTGAGGTATCAGAACCTATTCTTAAGTATCGCTACCTTATGCAAAAACAGAAAGATGAGCTCTCGGGTTAGTGAATTTCAGTGTTGGCGTACCGGTACCCCACCTTGTGTACCGGTACTCCAAGCTCCTGACAGCAGGTGAAGAGTTGGTAAACCATGGTTAATTGGGGGCTTAACCTAGGGTTGGGTTTAAACCCACACCCCTTCACAGGAAATACACTCTAAACACCTCTTTTCTCATTTCTCTTCTCCATCTCTTCTCTTTCTCTCTCTAGAAGTGGAAAGAAGGAAACCCTAGCTTGAGTTTTTAGAGGGATTGATCTATTGGAGAGCTTGGAAGCTTCCGAGGGAGGCTTGGGAAGGAAGAAGGACCATCCTCTCCACGTTTTGGAGTTAAAACCTAAGGTGAGTTTCTTAGAGTTTCAAGAGATTTAAGTTTTTATGGGTTTAAAAGAGAAGAATTAGTCTCTTATACATTCTAATCCCATTTTTAGAGATTTTTTTGAAGATTTGGGAGATCAAACCTTACTTCTTCCAAAAAAACACAAAAGAAGGTGGGGAATTCTTCTGAAAAAGGGTGTCTTTCTCCTTTTCCTTTGATTTTTTATTTAGAAGTATGATAGTAAGAATAGTAGTGTAATGAGTTCATGAGTTTGAGAATCTAGGGTTTAGCCCTAAAAGAGAATTATACTAAAACCTAATATAGGTTGTTTTTGTATGTGAATGATGATATTTGACTTAGGAGAAAATCTAGATTATGAGTTCAAAATGAGTGGCATAAAATCTTGGAGATGACTCTAAACAAAATGGGTGGCATTGTCTTAGGGGATAATCTAAGGTTATATGATAGAGTGTTCAATATAGAGTCAAAACTCTAAGCCATGAGTTCGGTTGAGGTTGATGAGTTTCATGGCAGTGTCGGCGAGGCATAGGACAGGGGTAAGAGCCCAGCCGTTTAGCGACCTAGCAGGTCTAGCATTGTCAGCACCATTTTGGATTATTTTTTAGTGAACTTGTATGTGAGGAAAATGATGTAAATATTTAATACTTATTTAAATATATTGGAGAAAAATGTAAATTTACTTTATATTTTGATGGTTCGCTCATGTATTGTACTTTCATGATCATGTTAAACTGTTTGTTTAATGAATGAAAGTTTTTAGTTGTTAGTTTTTATACTCTGATATTACTCTTCATCATACACTTGTTTGTACTGATATGGATGTGACCGTTTCTTTCGGGTATTGAGAGGTCATGCCCGATTGGCGGATTTGTTGGCGTGCCCAAACTGTCCAAATTGGCGGTCTCAGGGCATGACAACGGTAACCTATCCGCTTGACCTCTTTGCCTTATCGCTAGTCGTCGGCACTGCTGGAACTACTGGTACTACCAGTGCTGCTGGTGCTGCTGGCGCTGTCGCTACTGGGGATGTTGTCACTGGGGGAGTTTCGATCGGTGAAACTGCCTGTGGTGCTCGCTGTGCCAGCATCTAAACAATATGCTACAAAGTCTCTCCCTGTAGCCGGAATGCTTCGACCAAACTGGACATCTGCACCTGTATCGCTTTGGCCTCGCTCTGTCCAATCTACCCAGGTCCTCACTGCTCTAGCTCATCCGATGATGTGGGGTGTGTTTGTGTCGGTACTCCGCGTGTCACACCCCGAGACCAACAATTTGGTTGGTTCGAGCATGCGCACAAACCGCTAAATGAATAAAGTTTTTCCAAACCGCTAAATGAATAAAGTTTTTCCAAACCGCCCAAGGCATACACATAGCGATAAATGTATAAATTTCAACAAGAAATACAATTATACAATCACCTGAGAGAAGATATTACAGAGCGATAAATGTAAACTTAGCTAAGCATTTAAACTATTATATTTATACATCTCACAAATCTTTTAGACATTACATTATATTTTCTAAAATAAAGCCTCAACAAGTTCGCTCCAAGATAAAATACAAAAACTCTCTCTCAGTACAAGGTGACCTATACCAGAGGCCACCATCTAGGGTGATAGGCCCTTACCATAATCCTGCACCGCTGTGCTCGATGAGGGCTTAGCAAAATAGTGAGTGAAAGCTAAAAGAAGTTTCCAGCGGGTTCGGCCCCGATTTGGGTTCCTTTCCTACTAGATCTAATCAAGGCATAAGTGTAACGCCCCGGCCCACTAGCAATAATAACTCGTTGGGCCCAAACCACAGCCCAAAATGCTTAAGCCCAGTTATTATTACTAGTGTCCAAGTCTCATATAAACCCAATCACAAATCCATCCACATCCGATGTGGGACTATTGGGGGCGTCACAGACTCCCCCCGTTTAGGCCTGACGTCCTCGTCAGCCCAAACACACACACAAGCCCAAGATCACCAGGCGATGTGAGACTCGTCTCGCTAGCCCTGTCATCTAGACCCAGGCTCAGCCGAGACTCATCACACACTTCCAGCTGGTTATTGGCTCTGATACCAAATGTAACGGCCCGGCCCACTAGCAATAATAACTCGTTGGGCCCAAACCACAGCCCAAAATGCTTAAGCCCAGTTATTATTACTAGTGTCCAAGTCTCATATAAACCCAATCACAAATCCATCCACATCCGATGTGGGACTATTGGGGGCGTCACAATAAGTAGATAGATAAGTAAAGCTGTAAACAACTATACTATGCAGATAGAAAGAACACTACACTATTCCTCACCCGTCATAACCGAATCATCGCACTCGTCTCACGTCAAGCTAAACTCACATTACTTAACCCACAGTTTCATCACCAACTAGGGTCATTTTCTGGGAAATATATCTCAACCCATAAATGTGACACTCTGAAGCATACTGCATGTGATGAGCGACCTTCACGAGCTGAACCGACTATGTGAGTATGATCCCGTCCTCCAATCCACAGGACTCACCAAATCACAATGACATTGCCGGGAGAATCCACTAACCCTAGTGTCTAACTCATCGAAAAACTGTCATGCCTCGAGAGAGGTTTAAAAATGAAAAATGACCCCATTTTTTTTTCAAAATCTTTTCTCCCGGTACGTGCCCAGGCCCGCCACATATACAAGATCTCTCTACACAAACGGACAGAGTCTCCCCTGTATATACACGGCGTCGCATAAAATACATACATCAACCACAACTAGTTTTACATACACAGAGTGCTAAATAAAGAGATAAACTAGTCTTTGGATTCATACAAGAGAACATCGCTCGCACGGCATACTCCAAATTGAAAGGATAAAATTATAAGGTTTAAAATAGTGCCTATCCGACACTCAATTTTGAAAACAGATTTCGCAAATATTTTTTCTTTTAAAAAGCTCCACATTCCACATGCAACCACAAAATGATAAAACCAAATCTAAAAGACTACTAGCCATCCACATAGTCCACATGTCCCACATCCACATCACAAAAGGGGTCCACATCACAGAATGTCACATCTCATGCAAATAGTATCAACCAAATGTAATGACCAAAAGGGAGGAGTAAAATGTCACCGGAATGACGGAAACCGAATCACTCCCAAGGCGCAGCCTCACCCCCGTCCCTGCCCGAACCTATAGGTACGATAAAACGATGATTTAATGGAAGAAAAACGAATAAAATGATGATTTAATAGAACATATAAGTACGATAAAGTAAATAGGACATCAAATCGGAAACTGAAACTCCTAAGTCATTCACACTGCTTTTCCCGATTCCCATCTCGGAACCCCTGGAATACATCAAACCTGCTCATCTTCCTAGTGCTTTGCACTCCTGACTGCGTCCGCCGCAACCGCAACGACACGAGGGCTCTCTACCACGACAACCGCCACGTAGGGATCACGGGTCAACCGACCACTTCTTCGGAAAAGTATACCATTGCGGTGGCCAAATGGTTGGTGTACGTGACAGCGCCATGAGCCTCACGATCCCATACTCGTGGAATAAGACGCGAAATGCCTCACGATCCCATACTCGTGGAATAAGTCACGGTATACCTCACAATCCTATACTCGTGAAATAAACCGATAAGTCAAAAAATCTGTCCATGTCCTTTACATATGTACCGTTCCGTCATACTAGCCATGACCATGTCCTTTCTGTCATTTTTAAAATAGCAATACCGAAAACAACGAGAAAATGAAGAAGAGGGTTGAACACCACTGTTCAACAATGTCCCCAACCTCGGTTTGGTTACCCACCTCAACCGGCGATAAAAACGGAGCTCAAAACCCTTCAAAAGCCTCGGCAACCTTGTCTGGACGAAAACGGCGAACCCCCCGGTGGCGAAAGAAGAGTCCGGGCTCCCACCGCTGTCTCGGCGAGACCCACAACGAAAAATATGCAAAAACACCTCTGGACGGTAAAACGCACCAAAAACCATCATCAAAAATACAACCGGAAGTCAATTCCGTAAATCATGCGTCAAACCAGGATTCCGACGGCTAAAACGGCGATAAAATCGCTCGACGGAGCGACCTTGGCAGCGGCGCGGAGCGACGGCAGTAAAATCAAGCGGTGGCGGCATGCGGAGTACCGGTGGCGCGCGCACCCCATGCAGTAGCAAACAAAAACAACGGCGGAGCGTGCAGTGTGCGTGAGCCAAAAGACGGTGTGCAGGAAACCCAGCGACGGCATGCGCGGCGCGCAAGCAAAGCGGCGACATGCGCGGCGCGTAAGGCAGTGCGGCAATATGCATGCGGTGACGCCCCAAGGGCTCGGCCAAGAAGCGGCAGCAGGTAGCGCGCGGACAAGACAACGGTGCTAGCGACAGCAAGGCAGCATGCGGGCAGCAGAGCGACACGGGCGGCAGCAAGGCAGCGCGCGAACAGTAGAGTGGCGCGGGCGGCAACAAGACAACGAGCGAGCAACAGAGCGGCGCCCTCCTAGCGGAGGACCCACCATGCACGCGGAACGCCTGGCGCACGTGGCGCTGGCGCTGCGGTGCTAGCACGCGGCAGACATCGAGCGGCGCATCGGTGCGGGCTCTGCTAGTGGATAGCTGAACGACACGCGGCGCCCTCTTGCGGATAGCAGCGCGGCGCGCGGATTGCGGGCAGCGGTGGCACGCGGTGCGGCTTGCATGCGAAGCGTCAGCGCAACGTGGCTAAGCAAGCGGCGGCGGCGGCCTCACGACCCCGTCAACGGCAGCGGCGGCCTCACGACCCCGTCAACGGCGGCGGCGGCCACCTCCCGTATCATTCGATGGTGGCGGTAGCCTCCGTCTAATCCGGCGACGGCGGTGGCCTCCCGTCAAAGCCAACGGTGATGGCGGCGGCTCCGCCCAAATCCCCCGCTCCGATGAAAATCCCAAGAAACCCAACGAAAGCACGAAAAACCCTATGAAATCCAAAACGGTGTTAACGAAGAGCCAAGAACCAACCTTTTACCGACGAGGCAGACGATGCGATGCCCAGACCCGCTCCTCGATATTCGGTCTCCAACTGTGATGGCGCTCACGAACCCGATCTCCGATGATAAGGACGTTTCCGATTCCGATCTCTAGTGCGCACAACGAGGAAGAAGATGAATCGCTCTCTTTCAAAAATGAAAAATGAGGGTTTTCTTGTTTTTTTTTCTTAACATGTAAAGTAAAATCGATCCCCGATTCTCTTCTATTTATAAGAGAAGTTCTAACCACTTTAATCATTTTTCAACCATTTTTTTCTTGATTTGCGTGCCAAATTAACTGAAACGCCCCTCATGCATCAGCCCTGATTTTAAAGCGCCATACACCATTAATGGGTGTTAAAAAATTCTTTTTAACCTATTAATTTCAAAAAATCACACCGTGAGATCTGTTCATCAAATTTTCGAGCTGATCGCACCGTCGTTCTCCGTTTAACGAGCTCTACAACACGAAAGCCAAAACCAATAAAATCGACAAGAGCAAAAAATAAGCAAAATAACACACACACCGAATGTGACTCAAAGAAAAAAATCGTGGGCACTATATCACTCCCTCCTTTAAAGAAGTTTCGTCCCCGAAACTTAACTCGTATCCATCAAGAACAGATCTGAACATCGCTCCCTCATCCATTGCTTCAATAAGCTCGATCTAACCTCTAAGGTAAACAATCGTGCCACTGTATCGTGAGTTCCTTTAATTTCGTAAAAGCCATACCGTTAGGTGCCCTCGAAATCGATAAAAGTGTCGGGAACAAGATCAATGGTGAACTCAATCCCTCTATTAGGTGGTATTATGGGTAACACCTCTGGAAATACATCCTATAACACTCTCACAACTGGAATGTCATACCGTGACGGTGAAGACCGTGAAACCAAATCTACTGAAGCCAAGTAAGCTGAACGACCACCCTGAATCAATCTCCTCGTCTGACTAGCGGAGATGTGCATTGTGACGAATGTGCTTTTAAACGCCAGGAAAATAAGCTCCGGGTATCCAGGTTCTCACAAATGTACCCGCCTCCTCTCACAATAAACCACTAGAAAGAATCGGGCTAACCAATCTATGCTAAGCACCAAGTCGAACTCTCTGATTGGAACAACCACAAAATCTCATGGGTACACTTGCTTGCTCAGCTTCACCGGGCTGGTAGGTGCAAAGGTATCCACTCCCATAGGTGGTTCCGGAGTCAAAACTGATAACACATTAGGGATGGGTCTCTCCTCAAAGCTATGAATATGAGCGTAGATACGCGAAGAGAATGAATGGGATGCTCCGGTATCAAAATGATGTTCAAGCACAAATATCAAAATAAAACTATACCTGTAACCACATCCACTGTTGGAACTGTACCCTGTGATATCATGGAATAAACCCTTCCTCCTGCGCCTTCTCCTCCCGTTGAAGGGTCGAAGGGCGTCCTGCCAGCACTGTAGGAGATCTCCCTTGGTCCTGGCACTAAGGTGAAGATATAGGTACTGTTGTCGACCATGCTGTCTCCTGGTTCAATGGGCAGTTGGATCTGAAGTGCACCTGTTTCCCACACCGAAAATAATGATCGTGCCTCATGGAACAAGCCATCACCCGGTGCGCTCCGCCATAAATAATACAAGGTCGATCCCCTATCTTATGCCCACTAGTCGGAGAGTTTTTAGTCCCTTGCTGTGTACGAGGATACTTGGGTGGTTGGTCACCCCCCGTTTGTCCACCACCTGATGTGACTGAGAACGCTTCTTATCCCGGTTGCGGTCAGATCCCTTACTCCGGGCGCGAGCAATCATGGCTCCACGCTCCACCAACGTGGCACTGTCGATGTCACGCCCCGGGTGTAAACCAGAACCCGGGCCCGTCTACAGATCCGCCGTGCACACGGTATTTCCCGTGTACACGAAGCGCCAAACCTGCTCAGAAATAAGAGATAACAATAAAAGAGCAATAAAACAGAGCTGAACTAAAACTAATACATCTCAGACTGAAGCTGGAAATAAAATATAATACATCTGTATAAATGATACATCTGTCTCTCCCAGCTCACCAAAATAAATACAACCTGCTGGCAAAAGCCAGTCCCAAATGTAAAAGTACAACCGTCTGAGGAAACCTGGGTACACCAACAGTCCAGCTAACACGCTCATCCTGCCTCGAGATCTATCTACTCAGCCGTCCTCTCTCCTCGACCCGCCGCTGAAAGCCCAGCAGCACCCGCAGAAGACACTGCAAAATAAGGAAGAAGAAAAAGAGGAAAGAAGAATGGGGGTGAGAACTACTAGTAAACCAGTAGCCTCCCCTAGTGGGTAAAACCTCAAACTCTGACACACCCACTAGGCCTACCAGAGGCAAAAAGGAAAGAAGAGTGGTAAGAAATGAAACCGCTGCCAAAAGGGAAATCTACCACTACTATGCCTCTAAAATACAGTCCTAGACTGGAATAACCGTATGCAACAATAACCAACCGTCCCAGATGAACCCAATCTGTACCGCCCTCATCATCGGGCAAATAAGCCGCGCCGATGTGATAGCAAAATCCCTGCTGCCGCCCTCATCATCGGGCCAATAAGCCGCGCCGATGTGATAGCAAATCTGTCCATAAGATTCTGTAACTGAACCACAAGATTCTGTAAACAGGGATATTCACCTTCGGGCAAAATTCAGAAAATTCCAAGAAAATTTGGGGATATTCCTCGTGATGTGTAGATGCAAAATGCCTTTTGAATCACCCCAATCCGATGCCCGTGCGCGAAGATATGGCCGAAATACCGAACCGCTGTCCAAAACTCCGCCCAAGAAAAAGGGTCAAATGGAAGCTCGGGAAACTCCAAGATAAACTCGAAATGAGGAGGAGCTCAAAACACGAAGATCAAAGCCCTACCTGTCATGAGTCCAACGGCGCAAGAATCGCCTCATTCGGAGGTCGGAGTAAGCCGGGGGAGTCCTCGCACCGAAATGCGACGAAGAAGATCACAAACGAACGAGCGTCGCGCCGCGCCGTAAAAATGGTAACCTCGGGATGCGCGCCACCAAAAAATCCTAGAATCTGCAGATGGAATCGCCACAGGGAGAGGAGGATTTCTTGTCAAGGTTGCACTGTGAAAATCCGCGCAGAGAAGAAGTTCTCTTCAGTTGAACTCGGCCTTTTATAGCAGGAAGAAACAAATCCGAAAATACCCAACATGTCCTTTTTTCCGGGCGCTCCCACTTTCGGGCGGCTACAGTGTTGGGCCCGGCCCAACACTGTGCGCGCCCGAAAGCCCACCGGGCCTCCACGTCGCCCCCCGCACAGCGGACAGCCATCCTGGCCATCCACTGCGCGACGCGTGGACCAACGCGGCGACGACACGTGGCGCGCACCCGGTCAACGCCCTCCTGCTGCGCCCACGTGCCCGCCTGACGCACCGCCTGGCGCCCCTGCCAGGCACGGAACCCGAGGCCACCCGCACCCGTTCGGTGCACCGAGCGCTCTACACCGCACCAACCACCGTCCGCCACGTGTCCACCCCGGTCCATGCACCACGCCCGCCTGCTCCGTAGACCAAGTCCACTAAACCGACCACTCCGACACTGCCACGTGTCCAGTCCCCCGGTGCACGACGGCCCGTGGACCGCGCGCCTGCACGCGCGCTGCCCGCGCCCGCGCGCTGCCCGCGGCCGCTCCGCCGCCTGCCCGAGCCCGTCCGCCGTGCTCCGCCGCTGCCCGCCGCCGCCCGCCGGCGGCCGGAAACACTGTTCCGGCATGAACAGTGACCGGTGCTCAAAAATAACAAGTGGGTAGTCCGTTTTAACCGTTTTCGCGCGCTGAATCCGAATTTGATGTCCATTTCGCCAAATTCCAACTCCAAAATTTGCCGAAGGCATCCGGAAAGGTAATCCTTGGTCCAAACTTCGCGCTGAGTCCATTTTTAATATCCGCTTCGCGCGAAACCACTTCTAACGATCCGACGGAGTCCATTGATCACCCACGTGATCCAGTAAGCCCGAAGTCCGCCACAACTGTCCCATTGGTGCACAAACACCTCCAACACACAGTACAAGCTCCCCAGATGTCACCAATGACTCTACCACAGCTCTGCAGAGATCTAGGTCATCACATCCTCCCCCACTAAAAGAAAGTTTCGTCCTCGAAACTAAAATCAATCCTCAACCCGAAACCTCAACCAAATAGAGGGGTAAATATCCAATCATCCACCACTCAAGCTCCCAAAGCTGTCTAATACCTCCTCAAGAGACGCGATACAACCCTCGGGTCTCTAACTAGAACAAAATAGAGGCGGGCATTCCAGAAAACCGCACCACCTCATCCAAGTACAGCTGGGCTAACCGCTCGAGCTACCAAGTAGCCTGCATCGGTACAGGCATCTGCTCCTCCCAGGGTCTCAGATAATCCCACCACAAGTCCATCGGCACAAATGCTTGATCCCAATACCTCTGTACCCACCAAGGCACCCAATATAAGTCCCCCAACTGATCACATAGACTCTGCTCTCTAATCTCTAAACCGTCGGGATGTAGAAGCAATTCCCTGACTCTCCGGCATCAACACACAGCCAAAAGTCTACTCATCCACTGTGAAACATCTGCCTCGCTCCCGAAGTCAAAATTATAGAGGCGGAGATAACCCTCAAACAACCCAAGTACACCGACACCTCCGGGCCTGGCTCCCCAAGAAAACTGTCCTTGCGGCATAATCAACCGCCGCGAAAGGAAACCGAACCCGCCAGCCCAACAAGTAACCACCACACCGACCGATGTAACATATGTGCTCCGACAGTCTCAGAAATCCACTATCCTGGAAAAAGAAATCGGGAATGCCTCCACTGACTGATCTGTCCTCCATCACCCAGCGCCAAGCGCCTCAATCAGAACTCGCCCCAGGTGGTAGATCCCAACCCAAGGAACTACAATACCACGCTCCACACCCGGCGCCTACTCCAATGAGGCGTCCTTAATCCATACTGGAGGGACCCAACGAATTAAAAGGTATCCTGGCGCAATCCACTCTCAGGCACTCATATCCTATGCGCCCCGTCCCTCTATACATGGAGCGTGCAGTTCAGCAACTGCGTTAACTCTTGACGCAAAAGGCTTCCAAGCACTCTCTATCCCCCACTGAAACAAGACCCTGCCTCCAAGGGCTCCATACTCAATCCCACGAATCGGGGTGACTCATCCGCCAAAACTGGCTCACTCGATCAAAGCAATCACACAGCTTACCCGCTGTCAACAATCCACCCTGCCTCGGTGCCCCAACACTAAACGTCGGCACGGAGGGGGCTACTCGCTACTCCGGCAACTGTGCCACTGCGCCGATCCGACAACTGTGTCACTGCACTGATCCGACAACTGTGCCACCGCTCCGCTGATCCGACAACTGTGTCACCGCTCCGACAACTGTGCCACTGCGCTGATCCGACAACTGTGTCACCGCTCCGGCAACTATGCCACTGCGCTGATCCGACAACTGTGTCACCGCTCCGACAACTGTGCCACTGCGCTGATCCGACAACTGTGTCACCGCTCTGACAACTGTGCCATTGCGCTGATCCGACAACTGTGCCACCGCTCCGCTGATCCGACAACTGTGTCACCGCTCCGACAACTGTGCCACTGCGCTGATCCGACAACTGTGTCACCGCTCCGACAACTGTGCCACTGCGCTGATCCGACAACTGTGTCACCGCTCCGACAACTGTGTCACTGCTCCGACAACTGTGCCACTGCGCTGATCCGACAACTGTGTCACCGCTCCGACAACTGTGCCACTGCGCTGATCCGACAACTGTGTCACCGCTCCGACAACTGTGCCACTGCGCTGATCCGACAACTATGTCACCGCTCCGACAACTGTGTCACCGCTCCGACAACTGTGTCACCGCTCCGCTGATCCGCCTCTAACACCTCTACCCTTCGGGTCCGGAGCTCTCAGACTCCAATCTGGGTATCCGGCCCGAAACAACCAGCTCAGACCCAACTGTCGCACCAAGGTGCACCCGGGTCAGGGCCCAACGTCGGGGAGACACCGCTCACCACGACAAAACCGCAAATCAGCACACCCCAAACACTCGACCCAATCTAGCGAAAGTCAAAGACATCACTCTATTTTTGTAACTTTATGTTGTCTGCAGCCAACATAACTGTCCCACAAAAATAGGATATGTCGATCCCTCTTCATTCACAGGAAGAGTCAAACAAATAAATCACCGACTTTCGCAAAATGTCGCGTCTCTCACGCACTAACATCCTAGGGTCCGCCGAAAAGCCTAGGGTTTCCTAAGTCCCAAATGACCTATCCCTAAGCTCTGATACCACCTAATCTGTCACGCCCCGGGTGTAAACCAGAACCCGGGCCCGTCTACAGATCCGCCGTGCACACGGTATTTTCCGTGTACATGAAGCGCCAAACCTGCTCAGAAATAAGAGATAACAATAAAAGAGCAATAAAACAGAGCTGAACTAAAACTAATACATCTCTGACTGAAGCTGGAAATAAAATACAATACATCTGTATAAATGATACATCTGTCTCTCCCAGCTCACCAAAATAAATACAACCTGCTGGCAAAAGCCAGTCCCAAATGTAAAAGTACAACCGTCTGAGGAAACCTGGGTACACCAACAGTCCAGCTAACACGCTCATCCTGCCTCGAGATCTATCTACTCAGCCGTCCTCTCTCCTCGACCCGCCGCTGAAAGCCCAGCAGCACCCGCAGAAGACACTGCAAAACAAGGAAGAAGAAAAAGAGGAAAGAAGAATGGGGGTGAGAACTACTAGTAAACCAGTAGCCTCCCCTAGTGGGTAAAACCTCAAACTCTGACACACCCACTAGGCCTACCAGAGGCAAAAAGGAAAGAAGAGTGGTAAGAAATGAAACCGCTGCCAAAAGGGAAATCTACCACTACTATGCCTCTAAAATACAGTCCTAGACTGGAATAACCGTATGCAACAATAACCAACCGTCCCAGATGAACCCAATCTGTACCGCCCTCATCATCGGGCAAATAAGCCGCGCCGATGTGATAGCAAAATCCCTGCTGCCGCCCTCATCATCGGGCCAATAAGCCGCGCCGATGTGATAGCAAATCTGTCCATAACTGTCCAGCCCCGGCCTCCGAAGGGGATCTCGAGGGGAGCTACCCACACGAGTAAAGCATCACCGGGCAATAACCGCGCCGGTGTGATAAAAGCATCACCGGGCAATAACCGCGCCGGTGATAAAAGCAGGATTGGATCACAACTATAAAGCCCCCAGTGGAACACAACCCTCCACTAAGAGAAAACTGATTCCCCAATCAGATGCAAAAGTAACCATCCGGTCAATCGCCCAACATCCGCGATAGCCGCAATACCCCGCAATCCACGACCAGGTCTCACAACCGTCCTCCGGTCAACCGCCCAAAATCCGCGGTCGCCGGAATAACCCACAATCACAAACATGTCCCACATCCGACATCTGGTCAACCGCCTACTATCCGCGGTTGCCACAACACCCTCTAGTCCATAATCATGCCCTATCACCGATGTCCTATAACCGACATCCGGTCAACCGCCCAATATCCGCGGTCGCCGCCAAAACCCATGATCCATAATCCAGGCCCCGGCTACACTATCCCAAACCCCTGCTCAAATCCGAGCAAACCCACCTGACTAACGAAAAGGAGAAAGAAGCAAACAAGGTTTCTCCTAAGTCAAGTTCCAGCATGAAAGTGTAGCGATAAAAGATGGCCTATCTAGATGTCCAAACAAGCATGCAAATATTCTCAAGGAAATAAAGGAAAAGGTGACCAATAGTGGTTCCACATGTGTAACAATTAATGGCTCCGCATAGATATAACCATCATGCTAAAACATTATCCAACCACACATGTCTATAATCCATGTTCCAAATTAAAGCATCACTATCCACCTATGCATGTCATAAAGTCCTCAAATAGTACCAACCACTAACAAGATAATCATAAAGCCCAAAATAAATAACCCAATCCACATGCAAGGTTAAATGCTAACATTCCATCCATACCAACATGTATAAGTCCCAACCACTATCAAATATCCACAATAGTAATTTCCATAGGAAAGGCGCACAATTTTATATCACTTAAGCATGCATGTCCAAATAAAGGGATCACTCTAATATTCCTAGTGAACATGTCAAAATAGAGGTAAACAACAACCACCCACCTCGATCGCTAATTCCAAGTCCAAAAAGTGCTCTCGCCCAACCCGATAAGCCGCCGCGATCGCTGTACAAAATTTCCAAAAGAACATACATAAATAACATACAATGCTCACACAAATCTGCCCCAAACACAACAGTCCACAGTTTCCCTGTTTTTACCTGCGAGAAGTGCCCGGAAAATTCCAAGAAAAATACTGTCACGATCCTCGCGATGAACCCGTCGAAACGACTACCTGCACGCTCAAATCCGAGTTTCCTACACTGAGAAACAAATCCGACAAGGGAACCACCCCGAAATAAACTACTCTCAAAAACTGAACCACAAGATTCTGTAAACAGGGATATTCACCTTCGGGGAAAAATTCAGAAAATTCCAAGAAAATTTGGGGATATTCCTCGTGATGTTTAGATCCAAAATGCCTTTTGAATCACCCCAATCCGATGCCCGTGCGCGAAGATATGGCCGAAATACCGAACCGCTGTCCAAAACTCCGCCCAAGAAAAAGGGTCAAATGGAAGCTCGGCAAACTCCAAGATAAACTCGAAATGAGGAGGAGCTCAAAACACAAAGATCAAAGCCCTACCTGTCGTGAGTCCAACGGCGCAAGAATCGCCTCATTCGGAGGTCGGAGTAAGCCGGGGGAGTCCTCGCACAGAAATGCGACGAAGAAGATCACAAACGAACGAGCGTCGCGCCGCGCCGTAAAAATGGTAACCTCGGGATGCGTGCCGCCAAAAAATCCTAGAATCTGCATATGGAATCGCCACAGGGAGAGGAGGATTTCTTGTGAAGGTTTCACTGTGAAAATCCGCGCAGAGAAGAAGTTCTCTTCAGTTGAACTCGGCCTTTTATAGCTGGAAGAAACAAATCCGAAAATACCCAACATTTCCTTTTTTCCGAGCGCTCCCACTTTCGGGCGGCTACAGTGTTGGGCCCGGCCCAACACTGTGCGCGCCCGAAAGCCCACCGGGCCTCCACGTCGCCCCCCGCACAGTGGACAGCCATCCTGGCCATCCACTGCGCGACGCGTGGACCAACGCGGCGACGACACGTGGCGCGCACCCGGTCAACGCCCGCCTGCCGCGCCCACGTGCCCGCCTGACGCGCCGCCTGGCGCCCCTGCCAGGCACGGAACCCGAGGCCACCCGCACCCGTTCGGTGCACCGAGCGCTCTACACCGCACCAACCACCGTCCGCCACGTGTCCACCCCGGTCCATGCACCACGCCCGCCTGCTCCGTAGACCAAGTCCACTAAACCGACCACTCCGACACTGCCACATGTCCAGTCCCCCGGTGCACGACGACCCGTGGACCGCGCGCCTGCCCGCGCGCCCGCGCGCCTGCCCGCGCGCTGCCCGCGCCCGCGCGCTGCCCGCGGCCGCTCCGCCGCCTGCCCGAGCCCGTCCGCCGTGCTCCGCCGCTGCCCGCCGGCGGCCGGAAACACTGTTCCGGCATGAACAGTGACCGGTGCTCAAAAATAACAAGTGGGTAGTCCGTTTTAACCGTTTTCGCGCGCTGAATCCGAATTTGATGTCCATTTCGCCAAATTCCAACTCCAAAATTTGCCGAAGGCATCCGGAAAGGTAATCCTTGGTCCAAACTTCGCGCTGAGTTCATTTTTAATATCCGGTTCGCGCGAAACCACTTCTAACGATCCGACGGAGTCCATTGATCACCCACGTGATCCAGTAAGCCCGAAGTCCGCCACAACTGTCCCATTGGTGCACAAACACCTCCAACACACAGTACAAGCTCCCCAGATGTCACTAATGACTCTACCACAGCTCTGCAGAGATCCAGGTCATCACAGTCGACCACCTGTTGAAATGTGTGTAAATCTGTCGACTGTACAAACGTGAAAATGTCTCCTCTCAAACCGTCCACAAATAGACGACCCTTGTGAGACTCATCCCGAATAATAAAAGGAATGCAGTTTGCCAATCTCATGAATTCCTGTTGATACTCCATTACCGAACGACTTCCCTGTTTGATACTCTTCAGGTCATCCTCTAACTGTTGCTTCACACTGTCTGAGAAGAATGCCCCAAATAACATCTCTCTGAAAGTAGTCCAAGAAGGAATGGCAGTGCCACTGGAAGGAGTAGGTCGCACTGTCTTCCACTAGATACGGGCGGTCCCATCAAGAAAATGCACCGCTAAGGGAACCCGCTCGTTCTCCTCCATCATCAGATTCTCGAATAGTTTATCCATGGTGTCCACCTATTTCTCCACCACCAATAGGTCGGTCGTCTCTCCCCCAAAGATGGGTGGTTTGTATTTTCGAAATTCTCTCAAACTCGCCCTCACTCTCGCCCATTCCGTGTGCAACATCGGATCCCCTCCGGTAACGACGGCGGACAGAGTGGGCGAAGGAGTGATGATGGCCCCACCCACCGGATCCCTTTATAGGAGCTCCCGGCATCGGCCCCTGAGCTGCTGGTAAAGAAACATCTGGATGTACTGTCGTTGGAACCGCTGATGCCCTCACCGTGGTAATCTGAGTATATGTACCATTGTCACCACCTTCTCTCAGCGCAAGCGCCTCAGGTAAAACCGACTCGGGAGTAGGAAGCTGGGTAGTAGTAGCTAGTGTCGCCATCTGGCGGGCTATCTGTTGTACAACCTCGGTGAGCACTGACAACTGCCTCGATAAATCCTGAACCTGTTGAAGAAGCAACCAGTTCTCCATGGCCAACGAGGCCTCGGCGGCAGCCGGCCTCTCCCCATCCTCTCCTCTGCCGTCAACCGACGATCTAGTATGAACCATACTCTGTACACACGATCAGAGGGGTCAGCAAACAAAAACGATCATCACAAAACCATGCAAAGGCGACAAAAACGACCAAACACCAAAAACCGTACAAAACCAACAAGACGATTCTGAAAACCCACACTCTCACGTGATTGGGGGACTTTGGTTATTACATTGGTTTAATTCGCAAGAGTAAACAAATACCATGAATGATGGACATATGCATACTTTAAAAACAAAGAAACTGTGTGGTTGATGCTCTTTTGCTCTGATACTATTTTAATCTGTCACGCACCGGGAGAGGTTTAAAAGCGAAAAACGACCATATTTATTTTTCAAAGTTTTTTCTTCCGGTACGTGCCCAGACCGGCCACATATACAAGATCTCTCTATACAAACGGACAAAGTCTTCCCTGTATATGCACGGTGTCGCACAAAATACATACATCAACCACAACCAGTTTTACATACATAGAGTGCTAAATAAAGAGATAAGCTAGTCTTTGGATTCATACAAGAGAATATAGCCCGCACGGCATACTCCAAATTGAAAGGATAAAACTATAAGGTTTAAAATAGTATCTACCCAACACTCAGTTTTGAAAACAGATTTCGCAAACATTGTTTCTGCCCTGAGGAGGCACATTTTCGACCCTTAGCACGTCATTGACTCCACCTCGCCCGAGTTTTGTGAGGATTAGAGAGACGAGGAGCGGCCGTGCAGGTTTTGAATCGAGAGGCAACTTGGGGGTTTGGGTTAGTGTTGTTGGATACCCACCCCCGGTTGTTCGAGGCCCGTTTTGAGTTATGTTAGTTTCGAGAACGAAACATTCTTTTAGTAGGGGAGGATGTGATGACCCGAATCCCCTTGGAGGAGTTCCCGCTTGATCAGTAGCTTGTGGAGGCCCTTGTTGATTGTTAGAATTCGTTGTGCACAAATCGGACTCAAGAATTGGACTCAACGTGAAATTTGGATCAAGTTTGTCTATCCGGATGCCTTCGTCAAATTTTTAGAAGTGGATTTTGGCAAAACGGACATCGAATTTGAATTCAGCGCGCGAAAACGGTCAAAATCGGCTATTTGAACGTATTTTTCTGAGACCGGAGACCCGAAAACGGACAACCGAAAGTTTACTGTGCATTTGGGTGCACGGGGAAACCGTGGACTGGGGGACGGACACGTGGCGGCTTGTAAGTGGCTGGCTCACGCGGCGCGGTCCACGCAGCGCAGTGAGCAGGCGCGGTCCACGGCCCAGGTGCGTGCACCGGGCGCGGCGGACGCGTGGCAGCAGCGGATTGGTTGGCGCACTATGCGAGACATGCGAGGGCAGGCGAGGGCGTGCGGGAGAAGGCGGGCAGGTGGGCGCCCGTAGCGGGCGGGCCACGTGGCGTGGCCCGGATGGCCCCGCCCCACTGTCTCGTGTTCGGGACACACGGCGCGCCCGGAGAGATTCGGGCGCTGCGCGGATCAGAGAGCGTTGCTCCCTGTTCGGGGGCCTGAATGTTTCGGGCGCCCAAAAGTTGTACCATAAACTGTGGCTTTTTTGATTTCTTGGCCTATAAATAGGTCCTTGTGGTGCTCTTTTCTCCCTTCGGAGATTTTTCTGGGAGCCGTCCTTTGGCAGAGCACCTTCTCACTTTGTCCCCCACCCTTTGTCGGATCTTGGGAATTTTTGGAGGCAGCGACATCGACGATTTCCGCGACTCGGCGCACCTCGACATTCCTCCTTCGGTGGCTTTTTCCATCGCAGTTCCATCCGCGGGCTCCCCTGAGCTCCCCCGAATGAGTTTTTGGCCAATTTTTGCGGCAGCATGTTCACGAGAGGTAGGCCTTCGATTTTCGTGTTGATCACTTCACTCTGTTTTGAGTTTTTGGTGGAGTTTTTGAGGCATCTTTTGACCCTTTTTACTGCAGTAATGTTTTGGACAGCGGTGGAGTATTCTTGCTTTTCCTTGGCCTATGGATATCGGATTTGAGAGTTTAAGGACTTGATTTGCATCTACACTTCGCAAGGATCGCAGCCATGATTTTTCTAAAATTTTTTGGGGACTTTTCATAGGTAAAATATTGCACTTTTTGGGACTATTGTGCAAACAACAAATGCAGAATTTCTGGGATTAAAATTTACACTGTGTTCGGCTCTTATTACAATTTTCGCCGAGATTTTAGAATTTCGCGAGAAAAGGAGAAGTTAGGACTCTTCATCACAGTCGAGGTGAGCATTTTTCTTTTTGGCCCCAGACAGAAATTGTGCTCGAATTCGCATCTACGCTATTGTGACGCGCCCGCTGTTTTCGCACTACTTTGTTGGACAACACCTCACTGTTTTGTTCGCCACCGCTGATCCGGGTGGAGTTTTTGGGAGATCTTGGATTCGTTGGGACTGTAGACGCTGAGGGAACACGCACGCCGAATTTTAGCCTGATCAAATTTCGGATTTGCGTGTTTCAGGTGGGTTACTTTCGTCTCCAAAACCGGTGGACAGTTCTCTAATTCTAGATGATTGTAAGCATGTATGTTAATGTACCACGAATATGTTTGGGGGGTAAGCATGAGAATTGTTCTAGGCTTGGGGAAATTAATGCTTACTAAAATTATGAAGTACTTTGGTGAATTTGAGAACTTGCATGTTATCTGATTTTTGGGATGAGGTTGTGAACTATCTGGCGATTATATTCACCTATGCTAGTTGAGAGCATGTTGAGGAAGATGATGTTTATTTTGGTTGATATTGAGATCATGTCTGATAGTGTTCCTCATTTATGTTTCAGTTTAACTAAACACTATTATTGAAACTTTGACCTAGCACCCTGTCATATGTTGCATGTTTCAACCAGACTAGTAGAAAACTCCAACTTGGGCTAGTTTATTTATGCTTTAGACTCTCCTACACTTTTATTCGCTTTTCCTAGACTTAGAGTGTTCCTCGCCCGGGTAGTGGGCTGAGTAGTCGGGTTGTTGTGGGATGCATGTTACACTCGTGCTTGGTGGCCGAGTAGAGTCTGGTAGCTGTGATTAGATCAGTGCTAGTCTTGGGAGCCGTCTGAGTCAACGGTGGGTCCCAGCTGTCGAGTATTTTCAGCCAGTGAGTTAGAGATGTGATTTGGGTACTGTCGATCTTGTTGATCGTGGATTTGGATTATAGCCTGCATGAGCCATATTGAGCTCGACAGAGATGCGCGGATACTTTTCTTGGTGGGGTCGCGCCCCTCGAGTGCCGCTCCGGAGCTAGGCCTGTTACTTTGCTATCGCGACTTGTCGACGCAGTTCTTCTGGCTGGGCCCTTTTTGGGCAGTCATGGACGCCCTACGTAAGTCCAGTCCTTCGTGGATGTAATGGCAGTAGGTGGGCGCAGGTTTGACTGGACCTTTTGTGGCAGTTAGTGTAGATTGGGTGATTGTTTTATCGAGAGATAGTAGATACATCATGTTTCATCTGTATCACCCCTTGAGCATTTAGATAGAGGCATAGTAACTGTAGAGTTATTTTCAGCCTTTCCTTTATAGTACTACATTTGTTACCTTATGCCTCTAGTAGACTTAGTGGGCAGACCGTCGGGCTTGGTGGCAGTAACCACTGAGAACTACTGTTGGTTGTAGTTCTCACACCCGCTGTTGGTGACCTTTTTTCAGGGACTTCTTCTCCAGTTCCTACTGCTCCAGTTGCTGCTCCATCTAACCGAGGTAAAGGAGTTGCGAGTTAGATTCCTACCCGTTTTCAGCGAGAAAGTAGATGTATCCCTTTTTGGTGATGTTTTAGTACTGTCAGTGGTTTGGATGTATCTTGTATTTATTGTACTTGAGAGCTTTATTTTTTAGAGACATTTGTATTGTGAGGAGCTGACATGTACTAGTTGGAGTTGTATTTATTTATTTATGCAGTTTACTTTCCCACTCTGATATCTATATAGTGGTTAGTATGATCTTTGCAGGTTAGTCGCTTCGTCTATAGGGGGCTTCCCATATGGGCGGCGGATCTTTTGGCGGGCCCGGGTCGCAGTTTCGATCTCGGGGCGTGACAGGGATAAAACGGGATATTGGGAGATTCGTGGCTCACTGTTTAACTTGTCAGCAAGTAAAGGCAGAGCACCGAGTTCCTGCTTGCAAATTACAGAGTCTCCCAATCCCCGAGTGGAAATAGGATCACATCATTATGGATTTCGTCACAGACTGTCGAGGGCACAGAGTGGAGCAGATGCGGTATGGGTAATTGTGGATAGACTGACCAAGTCTGCTCACTTTCTATCGGTGCAGGTGACTTGGCCCTTGGAGTGACTCGCATAGGTGTACCTTGACGAGGTGGTGCGGTTACATGGAGTGCCTGCCTTGATCGTATCGGACAAAGACCCGAGATTTGTCTCGCATTTCTGGATGAGTTTACAGATAGCCTTGAGGACACAGCTCCGGTTTAACACAGCATTCCACCCATAGACCGATGGATAGTCTGAGCGCACCATACAGACCCTTGAGGCTATGTTGAGAGCGTGCGTCTTGGATTTTGGAGGAATGTGGTATCGACACCTAGGATTGGTTGAGTTTGCGTACAACAACAGCTATCAAGCGAGCATTAAGATGGCTCCATTTGAGGTGTTGTATGGACGCAGGTGTCAGTCGCCCTTATATTGGAGTGACGTGGGTGAGAGGAGAACTTTGGGACCTGATATACTGCAGGAGGCAGAGGAAAATGTCATATTAGTACGGCGACATCTTGAGACCGCCCAGAGTCGACAGAGGAGCTATACTGATACTCGACGGCGAGACTTAGAGTTTCAGGTTGGTGATCATGTCTTTTTGAAAGTCTCACCTTCGAATGGGGTCTGGAGATTTGGAGTTCGTGGGAAACTCAGTCCCCGATTCATCGGACCCTTTGAGGTACTTGAGAGGATTGGCCTAGTGGCTTACAGAGTTGCTCTTCCTCCATGATTGGCAGGAGTTCATGATGTTTTCCATGTCTCAACTTTGAGGAGATATGTTTTCGACCCTTCGCACGTGATTGACTTCACTCCACTCGAGATCAGTGAGGACCTTGGGTACGAGGAGCGCCCGTTGCGGATTCTGGCTCGAGAGGTAAGAGAATTGCGCAACCGAGCTATACCGTACGTAAAGATTTTGTGGAAGAATCATGAGGAGCGAAAGGCTACTTGGGAGCTAGAGACGGCGATGATGGAAGCCTATCCCCACCTGTTCGAGACTTCTGGCTGAGGTACATCTGTTTTTGTTTTTTTAGTTTCGGGGACGAAACTTTCTTTTAGTGGGAGAGGATGTGATGTCCTGAATTTTTCGTGCGACTTGATTGGGTGGTCGGCGGTGAGAAAATACCTATTTTTGATGTTCCGAGCCCGTTGCGTGTCAAACGAACGCCAAAAACGGACTTAGCACGCGAAAACGGTGAAAATCGGCTATTTTCGAGCAAAACAGGCTTAACGGGCCGATTTTTGGAGTGGCCGGCCGGTCCACAGCCCATTTGTGCATGCATCGGGACTAGCGGCGGAGCGGGGAGGGACACGTGGTGCTCCCTGGTTGGTCGAGCGGCAGCGCGGGAGTCGACGCGCCAATCGTGCCGCGTGCACCGCTCCATGGACCGCGCCAGGACACGTGGCGCACACTAATTGGTGGGCGCACGGACCCGGCTGCCCTGGCACGGACCGCGCCGCATGCACCCCGCCATAGACCCCGCTAGACACATGGCAGCATCTAGTGGTTCCAGGCACTGGGCGGGAGCCCTCGGATGGGCGCCACGTGTCCCGGGCGGGGCACTGTGGATTTCGGGCGCCCGAAACTTGGGCCTGAAATCGAATCCCTATTTTTTTTTGTTTCGGCTATAAATAGCCCTCTTGGGGCAGCATTTGAGGGATTTTTGAGTTTCTTCTTTTCGACAAGGAGATTTTTCATCGCGTTTTGTCACGCCCCGGGGGTTTAAACGCGCGGAAGGGTAGCCACCGATGCTCCCAAATTTACATACATTTTTTTTTTTTGTTTGAAACTGATCTCCCCCGGCTCGTGCCCAGACCCGCCGCATATACAAATTCACTCTGCAAACGGGCAGAGTCTCCTTTGTATATGCACGGCGTCCTGACTACAAAGTCCATAATATCATACCTTTAACCACACTAGTTCAATCATCAAATACATACAACCATTCTCCATAAGTAATAAAGAGGCCGACTATTTTTGAAAGGATAAAACTGCAGGGTTTTGAAAGCGGTGCCCACACGACACCCTAGTTTTACAAAGCCATTTCGAAATCCATAAATACACAGGGTTTTTCAAATGGTGCCCACTCGACACCTGTGTTTTCCAAAACTATTTCGAAACCCATAAATCCACAGAGTTTTGAAAACGGTGTCCACTCGACACCAATGTTTTTCAAATCCTTTTCGCAATGTTTTCTTTCCTTTTCCTTTTCTTTTTTTTTTGTTTGAAAAACGGCCAACTATCCAACAGTAACTAAACATGCATCCACAGAGTACTGTAATGAATCCAACGTCCAAGTCAACCCCACAAAAGTATCACACCCACATAGCCACTAACAGATAATGAAATGAGCAAAAGAAGAACTAACCACAGTTTGTAGCCTCGAAGGGCCGATAGACCTCTCATCGCGGCCTCACCGTCGCCCTAGCTCTCACCCCTGACTGAACCTGTCACAGAGTGGGGAGTCAGCGACACAAGATACAAAGTATGAAAAGCAAATTGTAATAAAAGCCAGAGCAACCGCCCTCATCATCGTGCAATCGACCGTAAAATGCAATGAGGGCTAAAAGTAAGGCAAACCACAGTAAAACCCTCCCCCTGTACAATCCAAACCCGGGCACCTGCCCCGGCAACCACACCGAGCACCTATCTCAGTAAATCGCACCGAGCACCCGCCCCGGCACGACCTTGAGCACCCTCCTCGGCACCGCTCACACCCCCCACCCATGAGGGCCCCCATTACGTCACCCACACGTGGGGTACACGGGTCAACGTACCACTTTTCCGAAAAAGCACACCCTCGCGGTGGCCAAACCGCTGGTGTGCGTGTAGCAACCTCGAGCATCGACCGAGCACCAACCTCGGCCAACCAGACGGATCACCTACCTCGGTAAACTAGACCGAGCACCTGCCTCGGCAATCACCCAGAACATGATGTATCATCGAGCACCACGACCCTCAGTCGCCATAAATAGGATGATAATAAACACATAAGCATATACGGGGGTTAGCAATATTTTAACATGTCAAACCTTTGCACTCACCAATTACCCTCGTTTCCCGATTCAAGAACTATCGAAAAAGGGACCCACCTTCCGACTCCCGACTGGTCGCACCGATCACCGTCCTCATCGCTAGTATGCCCCGAACAACCCTACTGTTGTTCGGAGAGGGCGAATTGCCCGTCCAATCTCCCACCGTGACGTTCATTAATCCGGAGGTCCACGTCACCCCCACTACCCCTCAAAATGATAAACATAACCATAACGCAAACATACACAAAGTGGTTCTAAGGGGTACCCACCTTGAAGTCAGTCGAACGAACCACCTGAATGTAGGCCGATCCTGAGCTCTCGCTAGACTACTGGGCGGCTGGTGCTGAACAACTGGGCCCTGAATAGAAACTGTAGTCAGTAACAGACTCACACTTACCCATCCCGACAACACTACAGTAACGCCACGCTAATACGGGATAATATAGTCGATTTACGGAACAAGATCCGATTCCCGCTCAACGAGAGCCCACGGAACTCTAACAAAATGCCCAGTAGGTATGAAAATACTGTCTAAAGACAGCCAGCGAGTCCCAATTACATTTAGGTCTATAGTACATCTTAACTTTGCATAAAAACACTAAGTTGATTACTTGTTTCGACCCGTTCTCGCAATCCGGGAAACCAAAGATAGCACTGTAAGTTCTATCGCGTCCGTTTTGACGAGACGAAGCTCGTGCTCACAGGCTTGGGCTGGCACGGGTCCCGAGGGCAAAGTTGGCCCAATAAAACTAAGTCCCCAAAACCTAACTTAGCCAACCAACCTTACAACTCGATCTAACCAACAATTAGCATGAGCATCATGTACAGAGGAGTGAACAAGGTCGAGGGCACACCTGAAACTTGCCGGGAACTGGCCGGAGAGATCGCCGGAGCAACACCCCAAAAACAGCTAGGAGCTCGGTTTGCCCAAGGTTCAATGCAACCCTACACTGACTGCAACAAGGGGAGCACCAGTTAGAGATAGGTCTCAGAAGCAGGTTGGTCCATGCTGGGTCAAGCGCCGGCGGCCGGAGGCGGCGGCAGCCGGAGACAAAGCCCGATTTGGACATTTCGGGTGCAATGTTAGAACTCAGTTACAGGGGTCTCTCGGCCCAAAGTAAAATTCTGGGAAACTCAGAACAGGTATTTAGATCCTACCTGGGTAGATGGCCGGAGCCCAGAGGCGTCGGCGGCGGCCGGAGCTCAACCTCGGGTTGCTCTAATGGTGCAACAACAGAGGTAAGAAACTACACGTTAGAACCTTCATGCAATGGTTTGGGAAGATTCCTATGATCAAGAAGAACACAACTGGACAGCTTACCGGCGGCGGGAAACGCCGGCGGCGCGCGGCGGCGGAGCTCGGCCAAGCTCGGGGCTCTAATGGCGGATTCCGGCCGGCGGCTTTTGAGCCGATGCAACTTGGACCAAAAGCCTTCCCTTGGCCCTACGATGCTTGCTGAGGTGGTGGCCGGCGACGGGGGTGAGCGGCGGCGCCGGACGGCGAAGATCGGCGAAGGTGCGAAATAGCCCGATTCTAGGGCTCAACCGTTCGACTCGGATCCCGGCCCGATCTTCACCAAACTTCTAGGGAAGCTTGCAGATGTCGAGAAGATCAGTCTCAATGGTCTAATCTTGAATCCAACGGTTGGACGAATCTCGAGCACGAACTTAGCCGAAGACGGACTTCCGGCAAGAAGGTGCTCTCGCCGGCAGCCGGGACGACGGCGACGGCTCAAACTTCACAGGTAAGGTCCACTCGACGTCAGGAACACAAAGCTTGGGTCCATGGGCCAAATAAAAACAATAAGTTCCAACAACTCACCTCGCCGGAGAAGATGAATGAGAAGAAGCCCTCCGCGGCGGCGCACGGCGGAGCTCGGTGCCGGGAACCCAATGGTTCGGTCACAGCTTCACAGAGGAACGCGCACAAGCACCTGGAGCACTCCAACTCCAACTTTGATGCTTCCCCCACCAACAACCCGAGAAGATCCAACCTTCTTGGTCTCTTTTGGGCTTCTCCGGCGACGGGAACGGCGGTGGTCCGCGGCGCAAGGCCCGTGGGGAGGTGCAGAGGGAGATGAAGGGGTCTGTGCTGCGGCTAGGGCTAGGGCTAGGGCTACAGGGTTAGGGTTACCAAAGAGGAACCCTAAAGCAACCTATATAAATGTAACAAGATGCAAATTGGTCCCTCTACACAGGGTATTTAGACCTAGGTCCCTCACAACAGCTGTGTCTTACACTTAAGTCCTTCTCCGTGAAATAGCGCCGATTTCGGAGCATAAAATATAAGGGTCTCTGTGTAAAATGCCGTATTTTTTGCCGTATTTCACGCTTTTCGAGATACTTTAGTCGTCAAATCGAAAAACAGATTTCGCCACGACGTCCGGCTCGACGAAAACCATCAGGTAGCGATTTTGATTTGTCGCGATCAGTCCCCTATAATTTTAAAATCCATCAAATACGGTAAAATAAATAGTTTCGCACGCTTTACGATGCTTCCGGCTCGTCAAACGGAAATTTGGTCAACGCCACTGCGCTCAGAACGACGACGCCATTCAAATCGACTACCCGGATCGTCAGATTCGGACTCCAGACAGTCGATCGGCCGACGTTGGCTAGCGAGGGAATTAAATCAGGGAGTTACTATTCATTTCACTATTCACTTAAGTCGCGGGTCCCACTAGTTTCCTTGCTAAGTTCAGGACGATCCGACCGCCGGATCGACAAACGGTCTATACCATTTTCACTCGATTCGATGAGACGGTCGCACTGGAGGCCTCAGATTTCCAAGATTAGACTCGGATCGAAAAGGCGGAATTTGTGCTTCGGCGATTGTGCCGTTCGCACACCGGTATACAGACCACTAAAGTTAACTTTTGTTTCCTCGCACACAATCACACAAGAAAAAATCACTCTTTACAAACTCGAATATCTCGGGTCTTACATCACTCACACCTTATAAAAAGTTTCGTCCTCGAAACTTAAATACACCAGGAATCCCATAAATGGGGAAAGTGCCCAAACATGTCCGACTTGCGCTCCCAATTGGCTTCGCGCCCCTCGTGATCCTCTCATTTCTCTCTGGCACTAGGAGAGATTGCAGTTTCCCCGCCGGGCGCTGATGTTTGGCCTTTATTCGACGACCAACCCAATGGCGAGTTACGAGTTGTGCTACATCCCTTGTCAAATTAAACCACCAAGAGTCCGCTTAAGGTCTCATCTTTCCCCTGCTACCTCACCACACTTCAAAGTCCGTTCCGTGCTGCATCACCGTAAACCCCAAAATTCTCACCGGTGCCGATAGTGCATACACTGGTGCCCGTGTTAGCCGAACCTTGCGTTCTTCGAAGCTCTCCTGACTTTTAGCCGTCCCCAAAAAAAAAAAAAAAAAGCCCACCTCGCAATGCCCAAACTCACACCTTTGGAGTTTGGCCTACACTCTCTGGTCCCTGAGAGTCTGCAAGGTCACTCGTAAACGCTCCTCGCCCGTACGCGAGTTGATCCAAGAAGAGTCTGAACTTTCCGTTCAACATACCCATGAACACCTCTGGGGCGTTCAAATATCCACCCCCGAAGCAATGACACGCGAAGCGCCCTACATCTCTGGGCGAAACTCGGTGGTAACCCTGAACGGAGACCCACCGGACTGATCTGCCCTAAGATTTCAGACTACCGACGGCTCAACCCGCTCGGCAACCCTACCGTCCCATCCCTCTTGATCGAAACTAACCTGAGTAAGCCTGCTCCTCGGCCTGGAGTTCCCTGTTAAGACGCCACCGGTTCGCAGACCACCTCTGACGGTGTTGATTAGTCAGCAACCAAAGTCTCGCGATGCGTCGAGGTACTCCGGTCCTACCACCAAACCCGGACCGACGGGCCCTTAAATGCCCAAATTAACCCGACCACAAGGGGGAACCCACAGTAATACCCTCGTGAGACAACAGGATATGCCGACCAAACCAGCCAGGTCACCGCCTACAAGCGATCCTCCTTTGGAACAACGAACCCACCCGTCACCAACACGGACCACCTCCACCCGTCACCAACACGGGCCACTAGCTCGGAGCATAACCACTATCCCGGCTTGTCCGCTCCGACTGTCCGTCCTACCGAGGCGACGGTCAAAACTAAAGCTAGGTTTCAGCTCTAAGACCTACTACAAGGTCTACCCCACAGAAAAAGCTGCATGCAGGGCATCCTAGCCGAAAGTGACCACTGCCAGAGCGCCATGTAGTCAACACCCTCGTTGACCTACACCGCTTCACAATCGACAGACTGGCAACCCAAGATCCTCCAGGCCATGCCTTGGTCATGGGAAGCTGGCGACAAAACCCAAGAAGTACGATCCTTCTTCTGTCCTGGCACCGAAAGGGGTGCGACAATCTGATTAACCACTGACGCTCGGTCCCAATCCGCCGCCCTTCCAAACGCTTGGCAACGAACCGAGCTGCAACCACTCAGACCAAACAGTCACACTCCCAACCGAGAGGGCCCTGAGCTCTAGGTCCGCTGAGACAAAGGCCTCCGGTTACAGTAGACTACCCGTCCAAAGCCTAAAGGGTCGGAAGAAGACACGCACCAAAACAGCGAGAAGAACCTTGTCAGAAGTTGCCTAGGTTCACTAAGCGCACTCGAGGGATCACGCGCCAACCCACCAATAGGACAACCTAACCAATCCTCTTGTGCAGAACACAGGAACCCAACCCCGAGCTACACCACCACAACCTTCTTAAAAGGGCTAACTGGCACCACCCAGCGTCAAAAAGCTAAACCCCCAATAAGAAGTCGCCACTAACGCACACTGGTGCGAAGCGAGGCACGGCCTCTCTAACCGAAATCGAGCCCAAACAAACGATATTTACTAGTCCCGGTGGTCTCCTTTTTAACCCAAAGGAGCACCCCAAAACCCCACCACCACGATTTCTACAACCATCGCAGTGACCACAGTAAAAAGCCGAACTATGGGTAACAACCGTAGGGGAGGAATCCTCATTCCCACCCATACTTTGCCCATGGTGCAAAAAGCATCGGCCGACTATCTGCTGTAATCCGCTGTAACTTAACACCAGCAGACCTCAAAGGTACCAGATTAGACAAGAGGCCACCCGGTTGCCCACGACCGACAACCCAGCAGACACTCTAACAACCACCAGCGGATTACACTGCCACCAGTCACCGTTGCTACCGACGACCAGGACGTCGGCGGAGGGAGGGGTTCGGAAAACAAAAGCCGACACAACGATCTGCTGAGTTAA
Organism: Tillandsia leiboldiana; assembly: GCA_029204045.2. Taxonomy (NCBI): domain Eukaryota; kingdom Viridiplantae; phylum Streptophyta; class Magnoliopsida; order Poales; family Bromeliaceae; genus Tillandsia; species Tillandsia leiboldiana. The sequence continues at coordinate 3,355,715 of CM055070.1, read as the reverse complement.
CCGCCGCACCGGGTGCATGAACACCGTCAGCAGGCCCACCGTGTCCTGTGCTGGTTGCTTAATCCATTGATTCACAGCAACCATCAAGACCCCGGTGGCAGCCGGCCTCGACCCCAGCCTCCAAAACAACACTACTACCCAAACACAACAACCGAACTAAGCCGAGAAACAAAACTTAACAATCTCGCACTCTCGCATCTCTACGCACCTATACTCAGATCATTTCATTAGTTAGTAGCCAGTGGTAGTGTGCTTTTGTGGATGTTGGACAGTGACTACTGTGGTTAAAGTTGTTTTGCTCTGATACAATCTTAATCTATCACGCCCCGGGGGTTTAAACGCGCAGAAGGGTAGCCACCGATGCTCCCAAATTTACATACATTTTTTTTTTTTGTTTGAAACCGATCTCCCCCGGCTCGTGCCCAGACCCGCCGCATATACAAATTCACTCTGCAAACGGGCAGAGTCTCCTTTGTATATGCACGGCGTCCTGACTACAAAGTCCATAATATCATACCTTTAACCACACTAGTTCAATCATCAAATACATACAACCATTCTCCATAAGTAATAAAGAGGCCGACTATTTTTGAAAGGATAAAACCGCAGGGTTTTGAAAGCGGTGCCCACACGACGCCCTAGTTTTACAAAGCCATTTCGAAATCCATAAATACACAGGGTTTTTCAAACGGTGCCCACTCGACACGTGTGTTTTCCAAAACTATTTCGAAACCCATAAATCCACAGAGTTTTGAAAACGGTGCCCACTCGACACCAATGTTTTTCAAATCCTTTTCACAATGTTTTCTTTCCTTTTCCTTTTCTTTTTTTTTGCTTGAAAAACGGCCAACTATCCAACAGTAACTAAACATGCATCCACAGAGTACTGTAATGAATCCAACGTCCAAGTCAACCCCACAAAAGTATCACACCCACATAGCCACTAACAGATAATGAAATGAGCAAAAGAAGAACTAACCACAGTCTGTAGCCTCGAAGGGCCGATAGACCTCTCATCGCGGCCTCACCGTCGCCCTAGCTCTCACCCCTGACTGAACCTGTCACAGAGTGGGGAGTCAGCGACACAAGATACAAAGTATGAAAAGCAAACTGTAATAAAAGCCAGAGCAACCGCCCTCATCATCGTGCAATCGACCGTAAAATGCAATGAGGGCTAAAAGTAAGGCAAACCACAGTAAAACCCTCCCCCTGTACAATCCAAACCCGGGCACCTGCCCCGGCAACCACACCGAGCACCTATCTCAGTAAATCGCACCGAGCACCCGCCCCGGCACAACCTCGAGCACCCTCCTCGGCACCGCTCACACCCCCCACCCATGAGGGCCCCCATTACGTCACCCACACGTGGGGCATGGGTCAACGTACCACTTTTCCGGAAAAGCACACCCTCGCGGTGGCCAAACCGCTGGTGTGCGTGTAGCAACCTCGAGCATCGACCGAGCACCAACCTCGGCCAACCAGACCGAGCACCTACCTCGGTAAACTAGACCGAGCACCTGCCTCGGCAATCACCTAGAACATGATGTATCATCGAGCACCACGACCCTCAGTCGCCATAAATAGGATGATAATAAACACATAAGCATATACGGGGGTTAGCAATATTTTAACATGTCAAACCTTTGCACTCACCAATTACCCTCGACCAGTTAGAGATAGGTCTCAGAAGCAGGTTGGTCCATGCTGGGTCAAGCGCCGGCGGCCGGAGGCGGCGGCAGCCGGAGACAAAGCCCGATTTGGACATTTCGGGTGCAATGTTAGAACTCAGTTACAGGGGTCTCTCGGCCCAAAGTAAAATGATGGGAAACTAAGAACAGGTATTTAGATCCTACCTGGGTAGATGGCCGGAGCCCAAAGGCGTCGGCGGCGGCCGGAGCTCAACCTCGGGTTGCTCTAATGGTGCAACAACAGAGGTAAGAAACTACACGTTAGAACCTTCATGCAATGGTTTGGGAAGCTTCCTATGATCAAGAAGAACACAACTGGACAGCTTACCGGCGGCGGGAAACACCGGCGGCGCGCGGCGGCGGAGCTCGGCCAAGCTCGGGGCTCTAATGGCGGATTCCGGCCGGCGGCTTTTGAGCCGATGCAACTTGGACCAAAAGCCTTCCCTTGGCCCTACGATGCTTGCTGAGGTGGTGGCCGGCGACGGGGGTGAGCGGCGGCGCCGGACGGCGAAGATCGGCGAAGGTGCGAAATAGCCCGATTCTAGGGCTCAACCGTTCGACTCGGATCCCGGCCCGATCTTCACCAAACTTCTAGGGAATCTTGCAGATGTCGAGAAGATCAGTCTCAATGGTCTGATCTTGAATCCAATGGTTGGACGAAGCTCGAGCACGAACTTAGCCGAAGACGGACTTCCGGCAAGAAGGTGCTCTCGCCGGCAGCCGGGACGACGGCGACGGCTCAAACTTCACAGGTAAGGTCCACTCGACGTCAGGAACACAAAGCTTGGGTCCATGGGCCAAATAAAAACAATAAGTTCCAACAACTCACCTCGCCGGAGAAGATGAAGGAGAAGAAGCCCTCCGCGGCGGCGCACGGCGGAGCTCGATGCCGGGAACCCAATGGTTCGGTCACAGCTTCACAGAGGAACGCGCACAAGCACCTGGAGCACTCCAACTCCTACTTTGATGCTTCCCCCACCAACAACCCGAGAAGATCCAACCTTCTTGGTCTCTTTTGGGCTTCTCCGGTGACGGGAACGGCGGTGGTCCGCGGCGCAAGGCCCGTGGGGAGGTGCAGAGGGAGATGAAGGGGTCTGTGCTGCGGCTAGGGCTAGGGCTACAGGGTTAGGGTTACCAAAGAGGAACCCTAAAGCAACCTATATAAATGTAACAAGATGCAAATTGGTCCCTCTACACAGGGTATTTAGACCTAGGTCCCTCACAACTGCTGTGTCTTACACTTAAGTCCTTCTCCGTGAAATAGCGCCGATTTCGGAGCATAAAATATAAGGGTCTCTGTGTAAAATGCCGTATTTTTTGCCGTATTTCACGCTTTTCGAGATACTTTAGTCGTCAAATCAAAAAACAGACTTCGCCACGACGTCCGGCTCGACGAAAACCATCAGGTAGCGATTTTGGTTTGTCGCGATCAGTCCCCTATAATTTTAAAATCCATCAAATACGGTAAAATAAATAGTTCCACACGCTTTACGATGCTTCCGGCTCGTCAAACGGAAATTTGGTCAACGCCACTGCGCTCAGAATGACGACGCCATTCAAATCGACTACCCGGATCGTCAGATTCGGACTCCAGACAGTCGATCGGCCGACGTTGGCTAGCGAGGGAATTAAATCAGGGAGTTACTATTCATTTCACTATTCACTTAAGTCGCGGGTCCCACTAGTTTCCTTGCTAAGTTCAGGACGATCCGACCGCCGGATCGACAAACGGTCTATACCATTTTCACTCGATTCGATGAGACGGTCGCACTGGAGGCCTCAGATTTCCAAGATTAGACTCGAATTGAAAAGGCGGAATTTGTGCTTCGGCGATTGTGCCGTTCGCACACCGGTATACAGACCACTAAAGTTAACTTTTGTTTCCTCGCACACAATCACACAAGAAAAAATCACTCTTTACAAACTCGAATTTCTCGGGTCTTACACGTTTTCTTTGACATTTGGCATCCCGGAGGATTTTCTGACACCGTTTCATATTTTTCCTTCCCGACTTTGCAAGCTTCGATGCTTCTCCAACACCGATCTTTTTCATCAACTCTTCATCCGCGGGCTCCCCCGAGTTGAGTTCTTAGAGTTTTTCGTTGATTTTTATGGCGACGTTTCCATGAGAAGTAGCCTTCGATTTTCATGTTACTATTTCTCTCCGTTTTGGCTTTTTATGAGGTTTTACAGCACATCTTTGGACCCCTCTTTTTCTGTGGTGTATTCTGGACAGCGGGGGAGTTTTCATGCCTTTTCTTGGCCGTTTGTTGGCGAAATTTGGTGTTTAAGGACTCGATTTCTATCTTCACTCCGCGAGGATCGTAGCCGTATTTTGTTTGAAATTTTTGGAGGGCATCTCGAAGGTGATATTTTGGCATTTCTTGGACTGAAATTCTGTAGAGTTGTAGTTTTGGGGATTTTTGCTTACCACTGTGTTTGGCTTGTATCTCAGTGGCCGGGAGGAGTTTTGTGACACCCCGGAATTTGGATTAGTCCTCTATATAAAATGATATAATAGGACTAAATCTCTAACCCGGCTATAGCATTTTGGATGGTAGCAAGATCCAAGAGGAACATGAGAGTTAAGCATGCTAGAGCTAGAGTAGTTCTAGGATGGGTGACCCCCTGGGAAGTGGGGCGTCACAGTTGGTATCAGAGCCATTCACCAGCCGGAAATGTGAGATGAGTCTCGGCTGAGCCAGGGTTATATAGCGGGTAGAGCGAGGCTCCCCGGCTAATGACCGTTGTGAGTGGAGTGCAGCTCCTCACAAGGTCGGCTAAGGCTAGCGAGACGAGTCTCACATCGCCTGGTGCTTGTGAGTGTGCTTGAGCCTGACGTGGACGTCAGGGCTTAAAGGGGGGAAGAATGTGACACCCCCGGAATTTGGATTAGTTCTATATATAAATGATATAATAGGACTAAATCTCTAACCCGGCTATAGCATTTTGGATGGTAGCAAAATCCAAGAGGAACATGAGAGTTAAGCGTGCTAGAGCTAGAGTAGTTCTAGGATGGGTGACCCCCTGGGAAGTGGGGCGTTCTTCCCCCCTTTAAGCCCTGACGTCCACGTCAGGCTCAAGCACACTCACAAGCACCAGGCGATGTGAGACTCGTCTCGCTAGCCTTAGCCGACCTTGTGAGGAGCTGCACTCCACTCACAACGGTCATTAGCCGGGGAGCCTCGCTCTACCCGCTATATAACCCTGGCTCAGCCGAGACTCATCTCACATTTCCGGCTGGTGAATGGCTCTGATACCAACTGTGACGCCCCACTTCCCAGGGGGTCACCCATCCTAGAACTACTCTAGCTCTAGCACGCTTAACTCTCATGTTCCTCTTGGATCTTGCTACCATCCAAAATGCTATAGCCGGGTTAGAGATTTAGTCCTATTATATCATTTATATATAGAACTAATCCAAATTCCGGGGGTGTCACAAGTTTCCTGGTATTTTCGGGCTCTTTGGAACCGTGGGATCCTGAGGATTACCCATATTCAGTTTCGGCTCATTTGGACTTCGGACCAACACGCGTATCCAGGTGGGTTGCATTCGTCTCCAAAACCGGCGGACGATTCTCTAATTCTATATGATAGTAAGCATGCATGTTAATGTACAACTTATATGTTCGAGGGGTAAGCATAAGAATTGTTCTAAGTCTTGGAGAATTAATGCTTACTAAATTTATGGAGTATATTTTAGTGAATTTGAGAACATGCATGTTGTCTATTTATTAGATGAGGTTGAGAACTATCTGGCGGTTATGGTTACCTATGCTAGTTGAGAGCATGTTTGAGGGAGATGATGTTCACTTTGGTTGATATTGAGATCATGTTTATTAATGTTTCCTATTTATGTTTAAGTTAAACTAAATGTTATTATTGGAACTTTGACCTAGCACCCTGTCACATGTTGCATGTTTCAACAAGACTAGTAGAAAATCCAAACTTGGGCTAGTTTATTTATGTTTTAGACACTCCCACACATTTATTTATTTTTTCAGGGACTTCTTCTCCAGTTCCTGCTACTCCTACTACTGCTGCATCATCTGGCCGAGGTAAGGGAGTCGCGAGCTAGATCCCTACCTGTTCCTTGTGAGAGAGTAGATAGACCCTTTTGGAGTTGTTTTAGTACAGTCAGTGGTTGGGATGTATCATAAATTTATTTTATTTCAGAGAGACATGTATTGTGAGAACCTGACTTGTACTATTTGGATATTGTATTTATTTATTTCTGCAGTTTACTATTTCGCTCTGATATCCGTATAGTGGTTAGTATTATCTTTTGCAGGTTGGTCGCTTCGTCTATACGGGGCTTCCCGTATGGGCGTCGGATCTGTTGGCGGGCCCGGGTCGCAGTTTCGACCCCGGGGCGTGACACTTAGTGCTACCAAATTTTTCACCGTTAGATCAACTCCTTTAATCATTTCGAACCCTTAAATTATACTATTCAACCAACCACCCATTAAACCCTGCGGGGCGACTATCATCCTAACCGCACATTTTCTAATCTAAGAATTGAAAACCTAATAATACTAATAACTTGCTTCTATTAATAACATATTTATATATAGATCGAACTAGGCTACTATACTATAAATAGTACCAAGTCATTGGTGATATTAGATTTTTAGTCCTTGATTTAAGAAATGTATGGTTAGGATGATAGTGGTCCCCTAGGGTTTAGTGGTGGTTGGGAGAATAGTACAATCTAAGGGGTGAAAATAATCAAATGGGTAGATTCAACGGTAGAAAACTTAATAGCACCAAGTGCTTAGTGCTATTGATAGTATAGTAGCCAAACTCGATCTCTCTCTCTCTCTCTCTCTCTCTCTCTCTCTCTCTCTCTCTCTCTCTCTCTCTCTATATATATATATATATAGGAAAATGCTACTTGTACACCCCCCTAAGGGGTGTACATCTCACACCCCCACCAATCTAGGGTGGGGGTGTGATGAGGGGTCACATGATGTGACCCCTAAAATACACCCCCACCCTAGATGGGTGGGGGTGTACGATGTACACCCCTTAGGGGGTGTACAAGTAGCATGGCCCATATATATATATATATATATATATATATATATATATATATATATATATATATATATATATATATATATATATATGCTATGCTATGCTTATAAAAACACCAAGTATTTGGTGCTTGTAAGATTTTACTGTTAGATCTATCCATTTGACTAATTTCACCCCTTAAATCTTACTATTCTTCCAACCACCACTAAACCCTAGGGCTGCGTTTGGAATCGGGTTAAGGTGGAATTGGCTAAACCGGGGATAAGTATAAAGTACGGAATTAGAGCGAAAAAGCGTTTGGGATGGTTCCAGGGATAAGAGATTTTGTGTTTGGTTTAATAATGAGGAATAGGAGGAATAAAGAGGATAAGTTGGGTAAATTACCTTTTTGCCCTCAAGAGTTAATATGTGATAAAAGTTGTTAAAATCTAATTATTTCGTTTTAATTAATAGATTAATGGTTTAAAAAAATAGAAATAAAATTATAATCATAATTAAATTATATTATTTAAAAATAATATTTAATTTAATATTTTATTTTCTCAAATTAAAATTTAAATTTAAAATATAAAATTTCAACATTTTAATTTTAAGATTTAAAATTTTATAATATTTATTTTAAATAATAAATTTTTAACATAATTTTTTTTTAAAATTTGGAAAAATCGTATATTTGCTAAATATTTGTAAATTTTTGCCCTCAAGCTTTATTATGTGATTAAAATTTTGTAAAATCATTTTTCTCATTTTAATTAATGGATTAATGGTTTAAAAAAATAGAAATAAAATTATAATCATAATTAAATTATATTATTTAAAAATAATATTTAATTTAATATTTTATTTTTTCAAATTAAATTTAAAATTTCAAACATAAAATTTTAATATTTAAATTTTAAAATTTAAAATTTTATAATATTAATTTGTGATGATGAGAGTGTATTGGGAAGAGAGAAAGGAGGTGGGATGAAGGAAAAGAGAGAGAGGAGAGAGGGATTTGTTATGATGAGAGTGTATTGGGAAGAGAGAAAGGAGGGGAGAGGAGAGAGAGTGAGGAGAGAGTTTTTATTAAAATAATATGTTGGGAGGAGATAAAATAGGGAAGGAGGGTAAAATGGTAAAAAATATAATATTAAAATAATAAGTTGGGATTTGTTATACCAACTATTCTGCCTGTTCTGGGTTAAGCAATACCAGATGGTTCCCGGAGCGTTTGGTAGAATAAGGGGGATAAACCCGCTATTCCCGGTTCTAGTCCCGAACCAAACGGACCCTAGGAGACCATTATCATCCTAACCATACATTTCTTAAATCAAAACTAAAAATCTAATAACACCAATGACTTGGTATTATTAATAGTATAGTAACCTAGTTCTATATATAAATATGCTATTAATAGAAGCAAGTTATTAGTATTATTAAGTTTTCAACCCTTAGATTAAGAAATGTGCGGTTAGGATAATTGTCGTCTCGTAGGGTTTAATGGGTGGTTGGTTGAATAGTATGATTTAAGGGTTCGAAATGATCAAAAAGGTTAATCTAACGGTAGAAAACTTGATAGCATCAAGTGCTTGGTGCTATCCATAGCATAGTAGCCGGACTATATATATATATATATATATATATAGAGTCCGGCTGGAATACTATCAATAGCACCAAGCAATTGGTACTATCAAATTTTTAGCCTTTGGATGAAAGTATGTGCGGTTGGAATTATAGTAGTCCCTTAAGATTTTTACTATTCAACCAACCACCCACTAAACCGTAGGGGACCACTATCATCCTTACCGCATATTTCTTAATCCAATGGCTAAAAACTTGATAGCACCAATGACTTGGTGCTATCGATAGTATTCCAGCCTAATTATATATATATAGAGAGAGAGAAAGAGAGAGAGAGAGAGAGAGAGAGAGAGAGAGAGAGAGAGAGAATTTGTTATGCTCATGCAAAGGAAGAATTCATGTAGCCATATGAATCATTTGCATCGGGTAGCTAAAGGTGTATAAGAATGTCCCATATATATACACACAGACACACTAAAAGAGAGCATATAAGATTTTCATTCATTGAGCAAATGCAAAGTTCAAACTAAGAATGATCCTGTAAGCCACTAAATTTGAAAGTCACAATAATTGCTAATCTTCGTGAAGCTTAAAGAAGACCATGAGAGGGTCATACACTGATTGCTTAGCATTGACAGCCATAACAAAATCTGCATGTGCATAATCATCCAGAAACTGAATTGTTAACTTATCACGGTCGTGGTCTTTGAGGCAATCAAGTAGGCGCTCAACATCTTTACGAACTGAAAGAGTATCTCGACCTCCGTAACTCAGAAACAGTGGGAAGTCACTTGGTATTGCAGTAACATTGTAAGCTGGTGGTGTTGTTCGCCCATAATGCTTCATGTTCTCATTTTCATTTCCATAATCATACTTCGCAATTGTGCCTCCCCGAACCACTGACACGCAAACAGCAATCGATTACTGTAAATTGCAGTTTGTTGAAAAGAAATAATTAAAGAATATTTTGTTTTCTAATGCATTGCGATTGCCAATTGATGCAAATGCGAATGCGAATGAGATTTTATAATTCTAAAACAGTTGCCTATATATATATATATGGGAAATGATACGTGTACACCCGATTGGGGGTGTATATCACACACCCCATCCATCCAATGGGTGGGGTGTGATGATGTGTCAATCGATGTGACCCGTAAAAAATATCGTCACCATTAAAATGGTGGAGGTGTATGATATACACCCCTTCGGGGTGTACATGTAGCATTGCTCTATATATATAGAATAGTATGTAAATGTTTAGTTATATGTATTTACATGCATTAATTACCTATTTATCTAATTGAATGCAGATTTATAGAGTAGATTTTGTATGTAGATAAATAAACATAAAATATTGCATGTAGTTTAGTCATAGTCTTACATTTATTTTACTGCTATTGTTGTCATTTATGTACTACATTAAAATATTCGCTAAATTACACTTTTGGTCCTCCAACTTTAATTTATAGTAATATAATGAATATTGATATGCCGCTAATGTAGAGCTGATGTGATATTTTTATCGTTACTACATAATCAATCGTAACATTATTACATCATTTTTATATTACTGATACAACAGTACTTACTTAAATAAATAGAATTGTGGGACTAGATTGCAACAATTTGAAAAGTTGGAACTAAAAATTACTAGAAATTAAAGTTTAAGAGCCAAAGAGTTACTTACCTCACAGTTTTAGGACCAAAACTATAATTTAGCCTTAAATATTTGGCAAGTAGAAAAGCATGCAGAAATGTTCTCTTCTAGTGCTAAAAAAAAAACAAGGTACCCTTCATCATTTTGTCCATAGTTACTCTGCATTCTGCCATTTACTCAATATTAATTGCGTTTTTATTTATTTTTTTAAGATGAAAAACATTACCCATGCCATTTTTCGATTTGTAAATAAAAGCCACTTTAACATCGATCTCAACAATAATCTTGATCTAATTAAGTATTAATTAATTCATGTTTAGCTAGGTACTCTGAGAGAAGTGCATCATGTTCTTAGTTGCAGTTGGTTGCGGTTCATGGTCAAGGAAGAGTTGGACAGAGGAAGAGTTGAGGCAACAGTTTTCACCTAAAAGAAATTTTAGAATATTATAGTATTACAACATTATCTTCTTGAGTTTTTACCAAAAAAAAAAAACCAAGATAAGTTAATATATATATATATATATATATATATATATATATATATATATATATATATATATATATATATATATATATATATATATATATATATATATATATATATATATATAGACCGGAATACTATAGGCAGTACTATCGATTTGTTTTCGATGATGGAACCTCCGAATCTACTATCGTCATCGTTGAATATAATCTAGACCACTGGAACTATTTAGAAATCAAATTTCAAATTTTTTCGGTATTATTAGCCTAATGATCAAAGAGTTACAAAATTTATAATTTTAATAATAAATATGGGACGTTTTTTCGTTTAACGGTGTAACGAAATCTAAGTAAATTAAATTTTGGTCAGAAAATTATGTAAACTATTTAAAAGAAGATTTATTCTCTCGATCTTGATTACAAGACTCCTATTATCACTCTTTGAAGGATATTCATTTTTAGCCGTTCATTTTTGTGTCCACTTGATGGACAAGAAAAAAATATCAAAAAAATATAAAATTTGATTTTTAAATAGTTTCAGTGCCGATCATCAATTCGAAATCTCCATCATCGAAAATAAATCGGTAGCAACGACGTCCTTCTACTACCGATAATATTTCAGTCAGACTCTATATATATATATATATATATATATATATATATATATATATATATATATATATATATATATATATATTAAATGAAAAGAAAAGGAGATAATGGATGATAACAATAAATCATATATACCTGTAATCACGGTCAATAGATCATAACAATTTATTCCTTGTAAATTACATATAATTGTAAGAAGTTTATGCGCGACTTCCCTGCAATGAAGAGCATGTTTATAATATTCTCAACTTTATACGAGGAAGTAATTTTTTCTAGTTTGTCCCTTTTATGAAAACAATTCAATCTAACCAATAAAATAATTAAGTAATTACTAATATCACTACAATTAAGCTTTATTAATTTGTCTCTTTTTCTATATTTCATAACTTCAAAATTAAAGAGGCAGTTTCTACTTTCATTGCTAAATAGGTGTCTAGTTCTTTTAGAAAAAAAACAATTGACCCTCTCAGTTGGTCTCTGTCAAACAAGAAAAAAAAAAAAAAAATAGAGTCGCCTCTTTACGGGAGATCGGCTATTGTGCTATCGATATGTGTTACTAAATTTTTCGTCATTAGATTTATTTTTTTTACTATTTTCACTATAATAAAACTATACTGTAGTGATACTTTTAATGGTTTCTAAAATTTGAAAAAAGTGCCGCTAGAAAAAATACCGACACTTGTAATTAATGTCGCTATATGTGCAATCGCTAGAGTGTATAGCGACGTATTATTATAATGTGTCCTAAAAATATATCCCTATAATCTAATTTTGGAGATAGAAAAAATATAGATAGGACACTTGTATAAAAGTGTCACAAAAATATGTCCCTATAATCTAATTTTAATGTAGTATTTTACCATTTACATCATACTATTTCACCAATCACTTACTAAATCCTATGAAATCATAATCATTCTAACCGCACATCGCTTCATCCCAAGGGTGAAAATCTACTACCGCTCATTTTTTAACTCTGTGATGGGCTTGATAAGGATTTTTAAATTTTATAAAATTTCGTTTCTACTCACTTAGGAGGAAAAAAGACCTCCACCTTTTAAAAGAATAATAGCTGAATTATATATATATATATATATATATATATATATATATATATATATATATATATATATATAGTAGAGTTTATATGTTTTCAAAAGCACATGGCCAACTATACTTGTGAATTTTTTACCATTGAATCTGACCATGTGCTTTTGAAAACATATAAACTCTACTATATATATATATATATATATATATATATATATATATATATATATATATATATATATATATATATATATATATATATATACACACACACATATGTAGAGGTAGACTAGAATGCTATTAATAGCATCATTGATGCTATTAAGTTTTTGCCCCTTGGATTAAAAGATATGTGGTTGGATGATAGTAGGTTCCAAGAATTTAATGGGTAGTTGGGAAAATAATATGATCTAACAGGTGAAAATAATCAAAAAGATTGATCTAACGGTGAAAAACTTGATAGCGTCATGCATATCCTTGGTGCTATCAATAGCATAGTAGCACAAGCACAAGTACATTTTATATATATATATATATATATATATATATATATATATATATATATATATATATATATATATATATATATATATATATAAATGCTGGAATACTATCGATAGCAACAAATCCTTGGTGCTATCAAGTTTTAGCCTTTGAATTAAATAATGTGGCACCAAATCCTTGGTGCTATCAAGTTTTTAGCCTTTAAATTAAACAATGTGTGGTTAAGATTATAGTGGTCCTCTAGGGTTTACTAGGTGGTTGGTTGAATAGTAAAAATTTTAGAGAACCACTATAATCCCAACTGCATATCTTTTCATCCAACGGCTAAAAATTTGATAGCACCAATTACTTGGAACTATCGATAGTATTCTAGCCGGACTATATATATATATATATATATATATATATATATATATATATATATATATATATATATATATATATATATATATAGTAGAGCTTATATACTCTCAAAATCACAAGTCCAAATATGCTTGTGAATTTTTTACCATTGAATTTGCATTGGAATTGTGCTTTTGTAAAATTAACTAAAGAGAGAATATATATATATATATATATATATATATATATATATATATATATATATATATATATATATATATATATATATATATAGTAGAGCTTATATACTCTCAAAATCACAAGCCCAAATATGCTTGTGAATTTTTTACCATTGAATTTGCATTGGAATTTGTGCTTTTGTAAAATTAACTAAAGAGAGAAAAAATATATATATATATATATATAGCAGAGCTTATATACTCTCAAAATCACAAGCCCAAATATGCTTGTGAATTTTTTACCATTGAATTTGCATTGGAATTTGTGCTTTTGTAAAATTAACTAAAGAGAGAAAATATATATATATATAGTAGAGCTTATATACTCTCAAAATCACAAGCCCAAATATGCTTGTGAATTTTTTACCATTGAATTTGCATTGGGATTTGTACTTTTGTAAAGTCAACTAAAGAGAGAAAAAAAAAAATAAATAGCACAAATCTCAATGCAAATCTAAGAGTACAAAATTCACAAGTATGAGTTTGCTTGTGCTTTGAGCTTATATGTTTTTAAAAGTACAAGCACATTCATATTTATGAATTTTTTACCATTGAATTTGTATTGGAATTTGTGTCTTTTACTTTATATTTCTCTCTCTTTAGTTAACTTTACAAAAATACAAATCTAATGATAAAAAATTTACAAGCATGGATGGGCATGTGCTTTTAAAAGCATATAAGCTCTACTCTCTCTCTCTCTCTCTCTCTCTCTCTCTCTCTCTCTCTATATATATATATATATATATATATATATATATATATATATATATATATATATATATATATATATATATATATATATATATATATATTTGAGCTCCTATGTTTTTAAAAGTATAAGTCATTGGTGTTTGTAAGTTTTTTCTCATTGGATGAAAAGATGTGCCGATAAAATGATAGTGGGCCTCTTGTGTATAGTGAATGGTTGGTGGAATAGCATTATCTAAGAGGTGGAATAAATTAAAGAGATAGATCCAACGGTAAAAAACTTACAAGCACTAAATAATTGGTACATGGACTCTCTCTCTCTCTCTCTCTCTCTCTCTCTCTCTATATATATATATATATATATATATATATATATATATATATATATATATATATATATATATATATATATATATATAGAGAGAGAGAGAGAGAGAGAGCTAGGTTGCAATGCTATTAATAGCACCAAGTTATTGGTGCTATTAAGTTTTTAACCCTTAAATTAAAAAATGTGTGGTTGAGATGATAGTGGGCCCATTAGGTTTAATGGGTGGTTGGAGAAATAATAAAATCTAACGGGTGAAAATGATCAAAGGGATTGATCTAAGGATAGAAAACTTGATAGCACCAAATACTTGGTGCTATCGATAGCATATTAGCAGGACTCTATATATATATATATATATATATATATATATATATATATATATATATATATATATATATATATATATATATATATATATATATATATATATATAATTGAGCTCATATGTTTTTAAAATTATGAAGTTATTGGTGCTTGTAGATTTTTTAGCCATCGAATGAAAAAATATGTAGTTTGGACGATAGTGAGCCCCTTGAGTTAAGGAGTAGGTCTAACGGTAGAAAACTTACAAGCACCAATTGCTTGGTGCTTGATAGTAGCTGAACTCTTTATATATAGTGTAGAGCTTATATACTTTTAAAAGCATAAACTCAACTATATTTGTGAAATTTTTACCAGAAAATTTGTATTGCTATTTGTACTCTCTTTCCTTCTCTTTTGTTGACTTTATAATAGTACAAATCTCAATATAAATTCAATGATAAAAAATTCACAAGCATAGTTGGACTTTGCTTTTAAAAATATATAAGCTCTACTCTCTCTCTCTCTCTCTCTCTCTCTCTCTCTCTCTCTATATATATATATATATATATATATATATATATATATATATATATATATATATATATATATATATATATATATATATATATATATATGTATATACACTACAACAAAATTGGATTATAGGGACATATTTTTGTAACACTTTTGTACAAGTGTTCTATCTATATTTCATCTATATTCAAAATTAGGTTATAGTGGCATATTTTTAGGACATATTATAATAATTGTCGCTATACAGCCTAACGACTGCATATATAGCGGCACTACTTATAAGTGTCAGCATTTTTGCTAGCGATACTTTTATCAGATTTTAGAAACACTTAAAAGTATCGCTATAGTTTTATCAGATTTTAGAAACACTTAAAAGTATCGCTATAGCATAGTTTTATTGTAGTGATATATATATAACTACGCTACTGTGCTATTAATAGCACCAAGTTATTGGTGCTATTAATAACACCAATTTATTGGTGCTATTAAATTTTTTGTTATTGAGTAAAATGATGTGTGGCTAGAATGATAGTGGTTTTCAAAAATTTAATTAGTAAATGGTTGATAAAATTAATAAAATAATCTGAAAGATAGAATTAGTTAAAGAGATAAATCTAATGGTAGTAAATTTGATAGCATCAAGTGCTTGATACTATTTATGATATAACAGCTCTCTCTCTCTCTCTCTCTCTCTCTCTCTCTCTCTCTCTCTCTCTCTATATATATATATATATATATATATATATATATATATATATATATATATATATATATATATATATATATATAATTGAGCTCATATGCTTGTAAAAGTATCAAGTTATTTGTGATTGTGAGTTTTTTATCCTTAGATATAGGAATGTGCGGTTAGGATGATGGTGGGCCCCTTGGGTTTAGTGGGTGGTTGGTGGAATAGTATGATCTAAGGAATAGAATTAATCAAAGAGTTAGATATAACAGTAGAAAACTTTTTAAGCATCAATTACTTGGTGCTTGTACAAACACAGTAACTTAATGAGTGTACTCTTTAGCAGTTGTGTGTGTGTGAAATAAATTTTAATAGAAAATGAATGATTAATTACTAATAACTTAATGATTAATTCAACAAGAAAGCAAATAATTTTACCCATTTGGATCGAATTCATCATGCCCCAACCAATAGTAACCCTGCAAAGCAGTGTACATGCATCTTGTCATTATAATATGAAGTACCTAGCTAGCTAATATTATAGAGCAAAAAACTATTCAACTTTTAAAAATTTTAATTAATTTTATAATCTAAGGATTCAATTAGTTTGATTTTATTTGAATTATCTTTTCTTGTTTTTTTTTTTTAATTATAATAAGCATGTCACAACTTGATCAATAACAAGTCTCGGATCAGGTTAATTATCAGTTAGATGGTTTGTTTTGATCCGTTGATGTCCTCAATTGATTTTATTATATATAAAATTACTACAACAAAATTAAGTTATAGAGACACATGTTTGTAACACTTTTGTATAAGTGTCCTATTTATATTTCATCTATATTCAAAATTAAATTACAGGGACATATTTTTGGGACACATTATAAAAATGTGTCGCTATACACTCTAGCGACGGCACATATAGCAACACTATCAATAAGTGTCGATATTTTTGCCAGCGATATTTTTTTTAGATTAAAATACTTAAAGCTGCCTAGGCCTTCCTCTCTCACCGAAAGCGCCGCGCAAAAATGATTATTTGCCGCTCATAGAAAAGCTGGATAGACGTTTGGCGGGGTGGAAGGGTCGACTTTTGTCTAGAGCCGGACGGTTGGTATTGCTGAATTCCGTTTTGTCTAGCATTCCTTCTTTATTCTGTTCGATGTTCAAGATTCCAGCCTGGGTCATCAAGGAAGTGGACAGGATCCGCCGGGGTTTTCTTTGGCAAGGAAAAAACCATACGAGTGGGTTTCACTGTCTGGTAAAATGGGAACAAGTCTGTCGCCCACTTCGTCAAGGCGGTCTTGGCATTCGGAACCTAAGAGCATCAAATTCCGCCCTACTCATGAAGAATTTGTGGAAGTTCTACAGTGCGAAACATCTGCCTTGGGTGCGATTAATACAACAAAAACACTACAAACGGAGATCACCCTGTGCGAGCGGAGCCCTTCCGATGAACTGTTCTCCACTGTGGAGGGCAGTACTCAGCACCTCTGATACTTTTCACATCTCAGCCAACTTCACGCTCGGCAACGGTGCGGCAGCGTCGTTTTGGCACGCGAGGTGGTCTGGGGAATCGTTGCTGCGCAACCGCTTCCCTTCACTGTTCGCAGTGGCCACTCATAAACATCTATCGGTGAAGCAATGGATGGATCGCTTCGCATCTCAACGCGGCTTGGGATTTGGAGAACAACCCGCATCAGTGCTGCTGCCCGAACTGGACCAGCTGAATGGTGTAGTGAGGAACTTACCTTTAACAATCACCTCAGATGTCTGTGGCTGGAGATGGAATAGTAACGGGTGCTTTAGTGCACAGAGCGCTTATAATTTCCTTGTCTTCGATGGAATTGACGACAGTAGAATCTCTCATCTCTGGTCCATCAAGATCCCGCTTCGCATAAAAATTTTCTTGTGGCTGGCTGCACGAAACAGACTTCTAACAGCGGATCTATTGATCAAACGGGGTTGGATTGGACCGTCGATCTGCCTTCTTTGTAGGCGCAACGAAGAATATCTGGAGCATCTCCTATTCAGTTGCCCTTTCGCTCGCTCTGTCTGGAACAGGATCTTACACGGATACCACCATTTAAGTATGCTCCTCCTTGAGGGAACGGGGGATCTCGCAATCAGATGGAGACGATCAAGACAGGCTCTGAAGGGGCGTGACCGTATTTCGCTAGATCTATGCTTAGCGGCCACTTGCTGGGAACTATGGAAGGAGCGGAATCACAGGATTTTTGAAGATCGCTTCACAAGATGGGAAGACTGCGGCAGGAGAATCGTTTCGCTAATTAATTCCTGGAGCAGCGTCATGGAAGGGTAAGCTTACTGGGGGAGGATCCTGGTAGGGGAGCGAACATTTGGTGGGGAATCAGAATGAATGGGGTGATCACCACGGCTCAATTCGGCCACAGGAGGGGATAGGCAGAGCACATATCTTATTGCATTGTAACTGATTTTGTATTGGTTTGTAGGGAGGGTGCAGATTTAGAGAGTAACAGGCTTGGGGGGCGGTCATTCTGCCGCAGGAGGCACCTGGCTGGGTTAAGAGTCTATCTAACCAATCATTTAATTCTTTTGAATTTTATTGTCCGCTGCGTAACAGAGTGGCGGTCGCGTTGGCGTTGCCTCGGATATAAACTGCGAACCAAGGGATTACAGCTTTGTACCTGGTGGAGCTAGATGCATTGGGTCTACTTCTCTGCTTTTAGCATTCAACCACATCTGCTATCAACCAGTTCTTAGAACAATGGGCTATTGTTCGTTTCCACTTGAGAGGCGGCGGAATGGCTTACTTCGTGTCTATTATTCAATGTTGTATTCACTCCTGGAATTATGTTTGGTTGTAAATGTAGAACATTTTGTCTTTTGGGTTGTTAGATAGGATCTACTGGGTTTATTGTATGCCCTGTGATGGGTGGCAAATGGCAATATCCAGGGAGGGGGCTGCCCAATTTTTCAGTTTTTTTTCCTTCTTTCTTGAGTGGGTCACTGTATGGGGCTTAGGACACATGCATTGTATCGGGCGTACCCTCGCTTCTCTCTCCTTCTGTACTCCCTCAAAATAGGGTTTATCCCTGTTTAATCAAAAAAAAAATACTTAAAAATATCATTATAGTGTACTGAAGTAAAAAAATGAGGGGACCCTCCCGCTCGCCTCTTCCCAGCCCTACCCACCCCCCGCCGATTCCGTCCCGCTCCCGCTTCAGGCCGCGCTTTCCCCGACCCCTCCCCACGCCAGCGCCCTCAGCCCCCCTCTGCTGTTTTCCTGCGCCCACCGCTCTGCTCCCCTTGAACCCCGAGCCCCAAGCTTCGCTTAGCGTCGCCCCTGCCCCTACCGAGTCGCTCGGCACCTCTGCTGCTTCCGCCGATCCGGGCGCGACTTCGCCCTCCCTCTGTGGTGCATCCGATCCCGGCGCGGCCGCTCTGCCCCCCCCCTCCCCCTCCGGTACGGAATGGAATCCGCCCTCACTTTACGTTCTTGGACGCGGTCCTTTCGCCCCCTTCAAGCCCACCCTCTCCTCCTCAGCCGCCAAGGGAATCGAGGCCCCCCCGTCGTTCCGCCCTGCCCGCCTCCCCGCCTCGCTTCCTCCTCAACCCTTCGCTCCGCGGACGGTGCTTCCGGTGCTTCGAATTGGGGCATCGGGCGGCGCGATGCAGGAAGCCCCGCCGGTAGGGGTGTCAACGAGCCGAACATGAGCGAGCTGGGGTCGGCTCGTGTTCGGCTCGTTTAATAAACGAGCCGAACACGAGCTGGCTCGTTTAAATATCGAGCTGAAAAATTCGGCTCGTTTATTAACGAGCCGAACACGAGCTGGCTCACGAACAACAAATTTGATTTTCATTCCTACTATTAGGTGTAAAATTGAAAAAAAATTAAAAAATTAAAATTTTAATCTAATAATTAAAATTTATAAAAAATTGAAGGCCTAAAATCTAAATAGTAAAGTTTATATATATATATATATATATATATATATATATATATATATATATATATATATATATATATATATATATATATATATATATATATATATATATATATATTCGAGTTTTTATCGAGCCGAACACGAGCGAGCTGACCCCAGCTCGTGTTCGGCTCGTTTATTAAACGAACTGAAAAAATCGGCTCGTGTTCGGCTCGTTTACTAAACGGGCGATTCGATCTCGAGCTCATTTCGAGCCGAACATGAGCTGGCTCGCAAACAGCGAGCTGGATTGCCACCCCTACCCGCCGGTGCCTCCTTTGTTTGGGCGTCGGCCACCCCGCCTCCCGGTGCAGAGCGCCCCCTGCTACTGGTCGGAGGGAGCCGACCCTCCAGGTCCACCGCCCGAGTGGGATCTCCGTTTTCCTCCCTACCGCGCCCCCACCTTCGGGGCAGACTCCTTTGTCGGGCCGTGTGGCAGTGGTGAGGGCCGTCAACTCCCTTTCCAGCCCGGACCCTTCGGTGCTCTCAAGAGGGCTGGCTTGCCGATTCGGGGGATCCCCTTCCGACTACCTGGTGGCGACATTCCGGGCCTCTTCATCGGCTGTGTTCTTCCCGAGCTGGGTGACCAGGGAATCAGCCATCGGACGCAGTCCTCTTCGGTTCGAAGGTACTACTTTTTCCTTCTCTAATTGGGTGGAAACAAGCGAGATAGCCAGGGGTCGCCTCCTTCATAAGGCTTGGATCCGACTGTGCAATTGGCCCATTCTTTGTTGGAATATGGGTGATGTGAAGGCCGCTGTGAGTGGTTTCGGGGAGCTGTGGGATTGTGACAATTGCAGCACTGATCTGAAGGATGTCTCCAGCTTTAGGATTTGCATTCGTTGCTCCGACGTTGGTTCCATACCCGAGGCTCTCAACCTGATGGTGGAGGATAGACGGTTTCGCATTCCCGTCCTGCTCGATTCGTGGGAGGAAGCTAGCCCTATCCTCTTTGGGCAAACCTTGGATCACCATCTTGGTCTCGACTCGACAGTGGCTCAAGATGACTTCATCTTATGCTCGGGATTCTCGGACATTCCAGCATCTGACTCGGTTCGACCTCCGCTCGACGATCAGCGGCTCTCCCCTTCGGTTAGGGCTGGCGGTTCGGGTATTAGACGATCGAGGGTCGTCTCTTTGGAGGTTTCGGAGTCCGATTTCCCTCGCCTACCGGCTGTGGGTGGTCCGTCCTTGGTTTCTCCTCAACCGGCCACGCTTGGTTCCCACCCAAGGGAAGCCGTTTGTTTACCATCTAGCGCTGCTCTACAGCCGGAGGATGCGGAGCTGGGGAATCAAGCCTCCATGGCTTCGGGCACCTCGTGGGATTACACTCCCGGAAAAATTGTGGACCGCGGCAAGGGATTACTCTCCACCCCTTGCATGGACCTTCTGGCAACCGGGAAACTTCTGCATCATAGGCGTAATCCCCGGCTGGCGAACAAACATCGCGGTCCTAAAAAGTCTTCTCTTCTTAGGGCCCAAGACCACAAGGGCAAGAAACTAAAAATGGTTCGCTTCTCTTCGACGCTCGAGCGCCCGGTTTCAGATGCATTCGCTATCATTTCGGCTCCTCCCCCCGTCTCTTCGGCTTTTGCGGGAGGCGGCTCGCCATCTCTCCCTTCATCGTCTGTGCCGCCCGGGCCCCCGAATACCGGGCCTGCTCCCTCCTCCAGATCGGACCTCCATCACCCTCTATCGTTGGTGGAAGTCCAACAGATCAAGAAAGCCTGTGGTATCATCTCTTCGGCTACTCCCCCCTGCGTGTCGGGTGCTGCTTTGGGTGACGGCGGTATGGAGAGCGAGGGTCCTATGACCTGAGGGCAGATGCTCTCCGCTCCTTCATTCAGATGTCGGTGTTATCATCGTTTTTATGGCCAGAAACAGGTTGTATAAATTCTTGTCGTGGAACATTCGCGGCCTTAACGACGCATCCAAATGCGCCGCGGTCAAGGCTTTTATCAAGAAGGCCAATTGCTGTGTGGTTTGTTTACAAGAGACCAAGCTGTCTTACACCTCCTTTTCCAAATTCCTTACTTTTTGTGGTTTTCATCTCCGGGATTTCCGCACCCTCAATGCTGTCGGGACGAGGGGCGGCCTTCTGACCGCGTGGAACCCCACTCTCTTTGACTGTGTGCATGATTGGGTCGGGGCCTTTTCGGTTAACCTCGTCTTGAGAAGAAAGGTGGACGGCCTGGTTTTCACCGTCTCCAACTTCTACGGACCTAATGCGGCGGCCCTAAAACCGGCCTTCTTCCAGGAACTTCGCTCTATTGGCTCTCAGTCGGCTGGATTATGGTCGCTACTTGGAGACTTTAATGTCCTCCTTTCTCTTCGGGATAAGAACGATCCTCCCTCGGATTTGAATGACATCCTCAACTTCAGGAATGTGGTGTCTGATATCGGCCTCATCGACCTTCCCATTCGGAATAAGTCTTTCACGTGGTCTAATGGCAGCCGCCTCCCAACTCTGGAACGCCTCGACCGTGTTCTCGTGTCTAAAGACTGGCTCCTCTCTTTCCCGCGCTCTACACTTCGGGCTTTACCTCGGCCAAGGTCTGACCACACTCCTTTATTGCTAACGGCGTTCTCTTTCGTGCCTTCATCTAATGTGTTTAGGTTCGAGGCGTTCTGGCTTCGTTACCCTGCACTACCTGATGTGGTTTCTAAGGCGTGGAATGATAGCCTTAGCGGGGCGGGCACTGCTAGCAGTATCGCGTCGAAGTTCAAGAATGTTCAGTGTGCACTCCGCTCTTGGAGTGCGGGGCTCAAGAACTCTTCCTCTCGATAAGTGGATCTTTGCCTTGGGTGGCTCGAGTGGCTAGATCGTGCTGAAGAAACTAGGCCTCTTAACGACTTCGAGTGTACCCTTAGACCGCAGCTCAAAGTGAGATTTGAAGAACTTTGTCTCCAGGAGGAAATCAGGTGGAGGCAGAGATCGAGGGTGCAATGGCTTAGGGCGGGGGATGCTAACACCAAATTCTTTCATCTGAAAGCTACCTGTCGGCGGAACAAAAACTCCATCTCTCATCTTGCCGACGGGGCTACCACTCAGTTCTCCCATGATGCCATCGCTACCCTCCTTCTCTCCTTCTTTGTGAGACAACTTGGAGTGGCCGCTGATAGTAGGTCTACAATCAACTTCGACTCGCTGTACCCCCCTTCCGTTACGCAGGTGGACTTCCAGAGCCTCCTGGCCCCTTTCGAGGAGGATGAGGTTAGAGGAGCGATCTTCTCTTGTGCGCCGGACAAAGCCCCTGGGCCCGACGGCTTTCCTATGCTATTCTTTCGACGCTTTTGGCCCGTTATCAAAGCGGGCATATTGGATCTCTTTTCCACCTTCCACAACGGTAATCTCGACCTCCACGAGATCAATATCAGCTGGATCTGTCTCATCCCGAAGAAAAGCGAGGCTCTCTTCGCTAGCGATTTTAGGCCTATCTGCCTGCAGAACAGCCTAGTCAAGATTATCTCTAAAGCGTTGGCTTCTAGACTTCAGCGCCTCTTGGATCAGCTTATCAATCCGTTTCAGACGGCTTTCATTAAGGGAAGATCTCTCCTCGACAACTTCTACTGTGCCCACATTCTCACTCATCATCTTCAATCATCAAATCTTAGCGCTGCGATTCTCAAAATCGACTTCGAGAGAGCTTTCGACCAAGTCGACTGGAGGTTTCTGCAGGACTTGCTGTTAGCCAGGGGTTTCGGCTCCAAGTGGACTGGCTGGGTTATGGACCTCTTATCTTCTTCCAGCACGGCGGTCTTGCTTAACGGCATTCCGGGACGCTCCTTCCCTTGCAAACGAGGATTACGTCAGGGCGACCCTCTATCGCCTCTCCTCTTTCTTCTTTGCATAGATGTGTTATTCAGAATGCTCCAGGCGGCGGCAACTTCCAACCTTCTCCCTACGCTGGGCATCGGGGACTTAAG
The DNA here is from genome assembly GCA_029204045.2 of Tillandsia leiboldiana. Classification (NCBI taxonomy): domain Eukaryota; kingdom Viridiplantae; phylum Streptophyta; class Magnoliopsida; order Poales; family Bromeliaceae; genus Tillandsia; species Tillandsia leiboldiana. Next base: position 3,332,078 of record CM055070.1, on the reverse strand, counting down.
GATCCACACTCTCCAATTCGCCGACGATCTACTCATCTTTTTCGATGGTTCTGTCAGATCGGCGAGGGTCATCAAAATTATTTTGGACGCCTTTTCGGAGACTTCGGGTCTTAAAATCAATTTCGGCAAAAGCTCTATCTCTTCGATTAATCTGCCGAGTTCTGATACCGAAGCGCTTGCATCCTTTTTTGGCTGCTCCACTCAGGGATTCCCCATCAAGTACTTGGGCTTACCTTTATCACCTAAGGCTCTGCGCAAACCCGATTTTTTGCCTATCATCGAGAAATTGGATAAGCGACTGGCGGGGTGGAAGGGTCTTTTGCTCTCTAGGCGGGGGCGTCTGGTGCTTTTAAATTCGGTACTCTCATCAATTCCGTCCTTCTTTTGCGCTGCTTTCAGACTCCCTAGTTGGGCTGTTAAATCAATAGATAAGATCCGACGGAATTTCTTCTGGAAGGGTAAAAGTCTTAGTAGCGGTTTCCACTGTTGGGTTAGATGGGAGCATTTATGTCGACCCATCTTTAGCGGGGGCCTGGGTATTCGTGACCTCCGCAACTCCAACTCGGCTCTTCTTCTGAAAGGAGTGTGGACTTTTCATCATTCTAAGGCACTCCCCTGGGTGCGTTTGTTGTCCCTGAAACACTACGCCCGTAGGCCACCCCTTTCCACAGAGGCGCTACCGGCGGGCTGCTGCCCTATCTGGAAGGGCATGCTTTCTACCGCTCCTATCTTCACTTCATCCACCTCCTTCACAATCGGAAACGGCAAGTCGACGAGCTTCTGGAATGCGCGTTGGAGCGGTGACCTGATTCTAAGGAATCGTTTCCCTAATCTATTTGCTACGGCATCCCTTAAGCATCTCTCAGTTTTTAATTGGATTCGGCGTTTTGGCTCCTAGTCTAACTTGGGGTTTGATTACAACCTTAATCCGGAGGCTACGCGGGAACTACCTCTTTTAAAGGCTGCGACCACTACCTTCATTCTCTCCAACTCTGAAGACTCGGTTTCCTGGAAATGGAGCGCTAACGGGTCCTTCTCGGTCAAGAATGCTTACAATTTCATGGCCTTCGATGGGGTGAAAAACAGCAAGATTCGACATCTGTGGAGCATTCGGATTTCGCTTAAGATAAAAATTTTCCTATGGATTACAGCTAGGTACAGGCTACTCACGGCAGAGTTGCTTCTGAGAAGGGGATGGCAAGGACCTTCAATCTGCATGGGCTGTGGGGCAAGTGACGAAAATCTGGATCACCTTTTCTTCTATTGCAAATTTGCGAGGTCGCTTTGGGAGGGGATATTTCAGCTCTGGCCTACCACTCGTAACAGGATACTCTATTACTCGGGGGACTTCGCGAGTAGATGGGAAGGAGCACGGTTGACCTTGACGGGTCAAGCTGAAGTGCCCTTCGACCACCTGTTTGCCGCTACCTATTGGGAAATTTGGCTTGAACGCAACAGGCGCATCTTCTCTAATAGCTTTTCCCAGAGTGCGTCCTGCGCGTTCAGAATTCATAACACCATCAACACTTGGTCTTTGGCTCTTGGGTGATCTCCGGGGCTTCATTCTCATCACTCGGGGATCCCGGACACTTTTCACTGTTTATTGAGGGAGCGAAGTCATTTCTACTTGCCTTTGTTTTGTTTTTGGTGATTCTTCCTCTCGGTGGCCTCTTCAACTACTTCTTCTGGAGCTTCTTCTGTCACCGTCTTCAACTTGCATTAGGATTTGGGTGGAAGTAGGCAAGTTTTGCTTCCTAAGGAGGCGGTGGAGCTTTAATCAGTCTAGCCTAAGGAAACGGCCAATAGGATGCTTTTGCAACTCTGCGCACTTTGTTTTCGTATTGGTTTTTATCGACTGGATTGCTCGGTTCAGCTTTGTCAGCCACTACTGGTGTTGGGATATGCCGGTGTCCGGCTCCACTTGATTTTGTGGAGTCACCTCTACCACGCTCTTCAGCCTCTACATCTTACCTGGATTTACTTATTCACTTTTGCTCTGAAGATTATCATGGGCATCCTGGGCTAACATGTTTGGTTCGAAGTGTTGCAGCTGGTTCATGCAGGATTTTGCAGCACTTTGGTCTCTCATTGTATGGTTCAGATACTTGTTGAAGTTGGCAAGCAATTCACTCAACAGGAGCTGCATGTTTTTATTGCTACTATGGGAAATTAGACACTTGTTTTTATTAGCCTCAGCTTTCCCTGTTAGGTGCTCGAGTATGCAGGTTATTGCCAAACTTTGTTGGAAAGGATCGTCTATACAGAGGTTTGGCGCGTGGGGATTCATGGGAAGGCGTTACCAGTTAGACCACGGACTCAGAGATGACACTACAAGGCTAGGTTCTCCTGTGTATCTTAAGCTCGTAGTCCTTCAGGTCTGTTGGGGTGAGGATTTAGGAGTTCTTGTACTTTCAGTGAGTTAAATGAACGGATAAGTTGGACCATTTATGGATAATCACCTTTGCTGGGACCCTCCTGGACACCTCTATTTTGCTCTTCACTCTCCTGTACTCACATGGGTTTACTTTTTGAAATCTGCTACGATGCTACTAAGGGGCTACCTTAGATTGTTATGTATATAAATTCTGGCTCATGCAGGATCTTTACAGCGCTCTTGCTTTTCTTGGCGAGGGGTCAGCATCACTCCGTTTGGACAGCCACTGCTCCTTTGGCAGTTTCCATCTCTTATGTGGTGTTAAACTCCAACGTCTCCATCGTTCCGTTAGCTTCAACAAAGGGACTTTGGCGCTCCTAAAGCTACCTAGCTTTATTTCTCTGACTGTATGCTTACCGGGTTTTCTCTACTCTTCTATGATGTCGAGGATTGATCAGCTTTTGTTTTGGCTGAGAAGGCGGCTCTAATTCTGTTCAGTGGGCGTTCTACGAGTTTTTGCATTTTGTATGGGTTTATCGAAGGGTTTAATTGGATCAGGCGCTACATCTAGGAGTTTATGCTTTTTGATTATGCTTTGCACTACCTCTATTTAAGGGACCCATTTCTGGGCAAATTACTGCACCTCTGCCTTTCTTTGTGTGGTTGCAACACTAAACTGACGACTGCAGGGCTTCCTTTGGAGCTCCTTGGTTTCTTTTTTCTTCAACCTGATTACAACTATGGATCCTTCAGGGAATTGCTATTGGGATATCATCGCACTAGGACTTGAATTTTTCTTCGTTTATCTTTGACGGCTGGCTTACAACGAGGCGAAGTACCTGCGATGGGTGTCGTGAGGTTCCTGGATTGACAGACAGAGACCACTGTTTATTGCTAAGGTATGGAGGGATGAGGATTATAGGAGGGCTTAATCAACTGAAGAAGGGCTCTCAGTTAACTCTACAAGGCTGTGTTAAAAACTGAATCTTATGCATGTAGACCTTCAGAGTATTGTTAATGGGTTGGCCATGCACATGGACTTCAATTTCTCTTCGTTATTTAATGGTTGCTGCTATTACTTTGGGTCGAAGCTACTTTGCGGCGGGCATCGAGATGGTTGGTCTGTGAAATAATGTTGTTGTTATGCTGGTTTTGTTGTTTGGGCCCGTATGTGTAGTTTCATCTATCCTTTCTTTGCTTTTCGGGCTCTAACCCCATACTGTGGGGGGGCCATCTCGGTTACTTTTGTAACTCTCTCAAATAGGGTTTAACCCTGTTTAATCAAAAAAAATATCGTTATAGTATAATTTTGTTGTAGTGAATAAAAAAATAAATAAACTTGGGTGTACATACTTCTGCTGCGAAGGATTCGGCTACCGCTCGGGCCACCGGCGACGACACATCTTCCAGGTAAGCGATTGGGCTGAGCAAGGCAGCAGACCTCAACATGCTGATGCTATTATTCTGCTGCTGGTTGGAAGCCAAGGATGCGATGGCAATTAGAGTTCCCTACGCCAATCCATCCGTGCAGTCGATTAAAATGGTTTCTTAATAATACAACTGAACTGATCATTGTTAAATATCAAGAAAATTATATATATATATATATATATATATATATATATATATATATATATATATATGGGATAATTACCTGTGTATCCCTGAAATATGAATAAATATCTGATTTATCCCTCTTATTTTTTTCTTTCCAATATATCCTTCATACGTTCCACCGTTATTAAAAATACCCCTATCGTTTCCCTTTGTTAAGTTAACTAGGGTTAAACTAGAGTTAAATAATAATCGGAGTTGAAAACTATCAGATATACCTATTTTGCCCGGGTTTAAGGTTTAGGGTTTAGGGTTTAGAATTTTTTAGGGTTTTAGGGTTTAGGGTTTAGGGTTTAGGATTTTTTAGGGTTTTAGAGTTTAGGGTTTAGGGTTTTAGGGTTTAGAGTTTAGGGTTTAGGATTTTAAGGTTTAGGGGTTTAGGGTTTAGGATATATTTGAAAGGGCAAAATAGTAATTACACACAGATAACGGCAGTTTCAAACGGTACACTAACAGGAAAGAAGTTGGAACGTAAGAAATGTAGTTTTAATATTAGCCTTCTAAGAGGGGTAAATCTGAAAACAGAAAAATTTTTAGGGATATGTAGGAAATTGCCCCTATATATATATATATATATATATAGAGAGAGAGAGAGAGTTTTTTTAAAAAATGATTCTATAAAATTTTTTATTTTTAAAAATCGTCCAACAAAATTTGTAATTACAAAAATAGTTCTATGGGTACCAACTGGGCGTCACGTGTGCGCGTCACATCAGCGGAGGAAGAGGACTCGGATTGAGTTGAACACGCACTTTGAACATGCGTGTTGACTCAATATGCGTGTCTAAACACGCATGTTGAAAGTGCGTGTCTAAACACGCATGTTGAAAGTGCATGTTTAGACACGCATATTGAGACTGTGTGTTCAACTAATTTCATCTCACAAATTTCGCTGACGTGGCGCCCAGTTGGCAGGTACAGAACTATTTTTGTAAATACTAATTTTTTAAAGTCATTTTAAACAATACAAATTTTAAAAACGTCATTTAAAAAAAAAAAAAAACCATATATATATCTTGTGCGTATGTACGTACCATTGAGTGCCCAATGTAGTGTATCTTTTGTCTGCCCACTTGTTGATATATGTATTGTAAGGTGGCAGGAAGATCGTAAGTTACTAGCTCATCCCATGACCAATTCCAGTATGCCTATGCATTTAGAATAATAAGAATATATATATATATATATATATATATATATATATATATATATATATATATATATATATATATATATATATATATATATATATCCATAGATATTTCAAAAATATTATATTTATAATTTTTTTTAATATAATTTTTATATGTTTTTTTGTTATTCAAATATACTCCTACTTTGTTGGTTCTTAACTTAAAGGCAGATAAAAAAAAAAATGAGTGACGGTAAATATATATATATATATATATATATATATATATATATATATGAGCAACGCTACATGTACACCCCCAAAGGGGGTGTACATCTTACACCCACCCATCTAAGGGTGGGGGGGTCACTTCACAAATTGTGAAGTGACCCCTCACCACACCCCACCCATTGGATGGGTGGGGTGTGCGATGTACACCCCCAAATGGGGTGTACAAGTAGCATTTTCCTATATATATATATATATATATATATATATATATATATATATATATATATATATATATATATATATATATATATATTGGAAAAGATAAAAAAATTAAAATATTTTTATTGCTCTGGGAAAATAAAAAAAAAAATAGTTATAATAAAAAAAGTATATTTGAAAGAGTAAAATAGTAATTTTAGATAACGGTAACTGTTTTAACTCTAAAAATATATTTGAAAAAACATCTAACGTAAATTATGCTATAGCGATACTTTTTAGTGTTTCTAAAAGTTTAAAAAAAAATGCCGCTGTTAAAAATACCGATACTTATTATTAGTGTCGCTATATGTGCAGTCGTTAGGGTGTATAGCGATATATTATAATAATGTGTCCCAAAAATATATCCTTATAATTTAATTTTGAATATATATAGAATATAAAAAGAACAGTTACACAAAAATATTATAAAAATGTGTTTCTATAATTAAAATTTATTGTAATAAAAAAGTCAAAAATATCGGTCGCTAATCAATCGAAGGATTAATTTCGGTACCGGAAAGTTAAAAAAAAAAATACCGTTGTTAAAAATACCGATACTTATTATTAGTGTCGCTATATGTGCAGTCGTTAGAGTATATAGCGATATATTATGATAATGTGTCCTAAAAATATATCTCTATAATTTAATTTTGAATATATATATAGAATATAAATAGGACAGTTACATCAAAATATTATAAAAATATATTTTCATAATTAAATTTTATTATAATAAAAAATGTCAAAAATATCGGTCGCTGATCAATGGAAGGATTAATTTGGGTACCGGATCGTGTGGGGAGAGGGAAGTATGGCGAAGACTGTAGGTTGTCCCGCGAGTGTTGGCGATCCACACATCATATCCACTGTCTGCCAAAATATATCCCAATGATTCATCCGGCGGGTTCAGCAACCATGTTACACCATCCTGCATGCATGCATGCAACGTCAATTAATTTATCAAGCTAATTAATTTAACAATCTCATATCTTTTTCCAGGTAGAGGGATCTACATGTCCATATATACATACATACCATCAAAAGCCCGTGTTGTAGCAGGACTGGCGCTCTTGTTGCACCCCCAGATGGCTTGCTCGCCCGGCCGTTTGGAATCCTCTGCAGGCTAAGAATATAGCCATCTTTTGTTGTTACCTGAGCGTACTTAATTTTCTGTATTAGTATTTATTTACTAGTTTGAGATTAACAGTTTATAGTTGTGAAACTGATACAAAATTTAGTGACTGATATATATGAAATTTCGAGTTCGAAGTTTAATTAGTTACTTTATATATTTCTAACCATGCTCATTTCCAGTTCAAAGCTTAGTTATTTGGTACTTGATATTTCGAATTCGAAACTTAATTAACTTTGTATTTCTAGCCAAGCTCATCTGTAGTTCGAAACTTAGTTATTTAATTATTTTATATTTTTAGCCAAATTTATTTTTTAAATAATAATAATAATAAACTAAACCGTAACATGTTAATTTAAAAAAAAAAAAAAAAAAAAAAAAAAAAAAAGGTATGTACTAGTTTGAGGGGTGTGAAGATTTTGAAGCAATAAGAAAATTTTGGCTGCTTAATTTCTATTAAGATAAGATATTTTTGTAAAAATAATAATTTATAGACTAAACTTAGATCAAGGCAATTTCACCAAAAAAATATTAATATTTTTAATTTGTATATATAGCTGCATCATGTAGATAAGAAAATATATCTCTGATTATTTTAATTACTTTATGTCAAATTTTTCTTAGATAACAATTAAGTTTTTATTTTTATTTTTTAAAATGTTAAAAAAAAAAAAAAAAAAAAAAAAAAAAAAAAAAAAAAGTAGGATAAGAAAGAGAATTTTATAGAGGTAACATGAATTCATGAGCAATTAGATTATTTTGTAGAGCTATATATGGGTAAATAAAATTAGAGCAAAAATCTTTAAATTAATTTGAGTACATTAATTAATGAAAGAAATAGAGGAATAAAGACAGCAGAGAATTAAATTAATTTGAGTACATTAATTCATGAGCAATTAGATTATTTTAGAATCAATCTTTTTAGGATCTTAGTATTAAGTTAACGGTCGAATTTAGCGTACACTTCATAGACATACGACAGAGAATTGAATACGATGATTCCATAACATTTAAATAATTAAAATATGAATACAACATGAATATTGATAGCAAAATATTATATATATATATATATATATATATATATATATATATATATATATATATATATATATATATATATATATATATATATATATATATATATATATATGACTACAAAAAAATTAGTTGTTAGAGATTTTTATTTATTCTGTTAAAAACCCAACAAATGTCGCTAAAACATTTATAAATATGTGACACCAAATGCTTGATTATACCAATGTTTATAAAAATATTAACAACATTTATAATGAATACTAATAATAGGAATGATTTAGTGTCATTAAAAATATACCGTTAATACAAATATTTTTAGCAGTATTTTTTGATAGTTATAAAAATTAATATCTTTTTAAAAAAAAAAAAAATGGCATCCTATCTATCTCTCATCTTTTGAGAAAAAAAGTAGCATGTTATATCTCTCATCCTTCCCGCTTTATTTTTATTTTTTTTTCTCTTTTTAGAAATAAATTTTAATCGAAAATATGAACAACTAGGCTTCCAATTTTTTTTTTAGAGAAAAGTAAAATCTTATCTCTCATCCTTCCCGCTTTGTTCTTTTTTTGTTTGAATATTTCAAGAAAAACGTAGCATCCTATTTCGGATCCTTCTAGTTTGTTCTTTTTTCATTCTTTGTTTATTTTAAAAATAAACTATAGCCAGAAATATGAAATAATTAACTTTAAATTTAGAATCTCATGTACTAACAATCAAGTCCTTTGTCATTTAGGGTAGAAATAGACGATCAAAAAAAAATAATATTTTATTATTTTAAAAAAAAAAAAATTAGTATGTAAAATTAATGCCAGCTAATTTGCAATCACAATAATAAAAAATACTTATTAATATTTTATCAATAAATACCAAAATATTTTATAATTTTACACTATAAAAATAAAGGTTATATCATTCACTAATAATTTTAAATAAAATATAAAAATTTAAATCTTTCATCACATAATATATATATATATATATATATATATATATATATATATATATATATATATATATATATATATATATATATATATATAGTGGGCTTAAAAAGTGCTTCAAAAAATTATATGCATACGAAGAACAAAGAATACAACTCATAAATCTATTTTACAGTAAATTATTTTATTTTTTTGAGTGAGAGCACCTCAGCTTCTTTTTTTTTTATTTGTTTTTTTTTAAATTTTAGTTAAGTTAAAATTTTATGAAATTTAATAACTTTATCATTTATTAACTATTGATTGGTTTAATTTTATTTCTAAATATAATTTAAATTATCAAATTTAGTGAAATCAATCATGAATTTGATAAAAAATTTTAAATTTTAAGTTAAGTGGTTAATTACGGTAACAGAATAATTATTCACATAAATTTTAATTATTTAAAATAATAAAATAAAAAGTGTATGATTTTTAAATATATTTAAATATTAATTCAAATTAAAATTTATTTTTATAATTGAAATAAATCATACGCAACAAAGGGATCTTTCTTTTTTATTGTGAATTAATGAACTTTATCATAATATAAGTACAAAATGGGATTTATTTGCAATTATTTATTGATTAGTGATGGCATTTAGTAATAAATGATGCTAATTTGTTATATTTGGTATCATTTTTTATGAAATGCTGAAAATATTAGTTGTATTTACTAATTTGCACTGCTAATTTATCATATTTTACAACATTAATAATAAATTGCTAATAAATTATTAAATATAGCGATAATTATTAAAAAATATTATCAAATATGTTAATTAGTATGATTTAAATGAATGGCTGAAAGTAAATATATTTCAAAAAGTAATGATAAAAATTTTGTAATCAAGATCAAGAGTATAGATCTTATTTTAAATAGTTTTAAAAAAAATTCTAATAAAAATTCAATTAATTTACATCTCTTTACACTGCTAAATGAGTAAAACATTTATATCTACCATTAAAATTATAAATTTTGTAACCTTTTAATCATTAGGTCAATGATATCAAAAAGATTTAAAATTTAATGTTTAAATACTTTTAATGGTCTAGATCATGTTTGTGGGGTACTGGACTTTTACAAATTGTAAAGTCGCAGTCAAATTGGTCATTTTGCACGTTGAGAGAGTGTCGGATCAAGTCGGGACCGTTTTTGTGAGAATCGATGCGAAAAATGGAGTCCGGGGTACATTTTGGAAGGCTTTAAGAGATAGTGAGTGGGAACCACCGTGCGCACCTCAGCGACAAGCGCGATGGACGGTATTTCAGATGTGGCCGCCCAGGCGAGTTTGGACGAGGAGCTCACCGAGTGCCTTTATCGGTTTCTGTTCCCACGATGCCGAGGCAGCATTCAGGTTGGTACCCTGCAGCCTCATCGGCTGGACGACCCACTGTGCCGAGGCATTCGGAAGGTCAGCGACAACCACCGAATGGGTGGGTATTCACCACTCAGGTGGAAGACAAGGAACCAGCATCAGCCGACATATTGGCAAGTACTATTCTTTTGCATGGTGCTAGATGTAAAACTTTATTTGATATGGGGGTATCGTACTCCTTTATTAGTAGAGTATTTGCTTCAACCAATAGGGTTAGTATAGTAGGTCCAGGCGATTTTAGGAAGGTACAAGTCCCCGACCATACTTTCTACATCACCGAGCTTTGCCCTGCCTACCTGGTTTAGATCGGCAATTGGGTCATTCCTGTGGATCTACTAGTGTTGAAGCGACTGGATGGATTCAACGTCGCTTTGGGAATGGATTGGCTCATTCGATACTATACTTCAATCGAGTATGAGAGTCGAACTATCATCTTTTGGGAGCCGGAACAGGAGGAGTTGGTTTACCGAGGTCATAAGAGTACACTATTCGCCATGACAATTTCTCCAACCCGAGCCAGGAAGTTGATTAACGGTGGAAGTACGTCTTATTTGGCCATAGTGGTGATGGAGCAAGCGACACTTCCGACACTCGAGGATATTACTATAGTCCGAGAGTACCCGGATGTCTTCCCTAATGAATTATAAGGTATGCCACTGTTGGGAAAATTCGGTACTCGTCTCGATACCAGATTCTGTGAATCTGCAACTCGCTCCGATACTGCAATCCACTTCGGTACCGCCTAGAGTTGGGATTCCGCAGCGGAAACGTCAAATCGGATTTTTACCATAAACTCGTCCTCTCAACAAAACTGGAACCAACACAACTACAAAGAAAATAAAACCAATACAGGAAAATATGCGGGTAAAATAAGATTCATTAACCAAGAAATGAATTACACCGACTCCTCTTTTCTTCTGCAATAGAGTAGCTTCAACCCGAGCCCTCCTTCTGAATCTCTCTCACCCTTCTCTCGTCTTCTATAAACCTAGAAAACTATGGGTATGGCTAAATCCTAACTCCCACCACCTCCATGGGTGTTACCATCACCGTGGATGTGGATACCACTATATTGGTGTGGCTAAATCCTAGCCCCCAACACCTCCATGGGTATTACCACCACCGTTGGTATAACCCACCGCCTTGGATATATCTACCGTCAAATATAGCACCTATGCTATATTATACCTTACATCAAAAGCTATCCAAATACTAGTCTAAATATATTTTTATTATAATTAATATTTAAATCTTAACAAACTTATCTTTTTAAGATTTAAAAATTAATCTTAATCCAACTAGAATTCAACTACAAATCTAATCAAATCCTAACAGCCACCAAGCCGAGAAATTGAGTTTGTGATCAATGTGATTTTCGGGACGATGCCCATCTCTAAGGCGCCCTACTAAATGGCACCAATTGAGTTGAAGGAGCTCAAGACTCAGTTGAAGGATTTGATGGATAAGGGCTTCGTCAAGCCTAGTGTTTCACCTTGGGGAGTCCATATCTTGTTTGTTAAGAAGAATGATGGAACCCTTCGGTTGTGTGTGGATTACCGAGAGCTCAACAAGGTTACTGTGAAGAACAAGTATCCGCTACCCCGAATTGATGATCTTTTCGATCAGTTGCAAGGGTTCAGGGTATTCTCGAAAATTGACCTCCAGTCATGATACCATTAATTGAGGATTAAGCCGGAAGATGTACATGAGACGGCTTTCAGATCTTGGTATGGTCCTTATGAGTTTACTATAGTGTCGTTCGGGCTTACCAGTGCCCCAGCCATATTTATGGATCTCATAAATTGAGTTTTTCAACCGTTTCTCAACCGATTTGTGATAGTCTTCATCGAAAATAGTACATTTATGGATCTTGTTGAGAGGAGTTTCGATTGATCCTAAGAAGATTGAGATGATCGAGGGTTGGCCACAACCGACGAATGTAACTAAGGTACGAAGCTTCGTCGGATTAGCTAGGTACTACAGGCGGTTCATGGAGGAATTTTCAAGGATCACTACTCCGCTTACTCGCCTTACCCGCAAGGGAGACAAGTTAGATTGGAACGAAGACTGTGACCAAAGTTTTCGGCTCTTGAAGGAAAGGCTAGCATCGGCTCCTATCCTTGCCCTGCCTACCCCAGATAAAGGATATGTGGTATTCAGTGATACTTTTGAGAGTGGTTTCGGGTGTGTTTTGATGCAAGAGAATAAGGTCATTGCCTATGCCTCTCGGCAGTTGAAGATTCACGAGAAGAATTATCCCACCCATGACCTTGAGTTGGCTGCGGTGATTTTCGCCTTGAAGCTTTGACGGCACTATCTGTACGGCAAACATTATGAGATTTACACGATCACAAGAGCCTAAATTACCTTTTCACCTAGAAGGAGTTGAACTTGAGGCAACATCGGTGTTTGGAACTATTAAAGGACTACGACATTACAATCTCGTATCATCCTGGAAAGGCAAATGTGGAAGCCGATGCTCTGAGCCGAAGATTCATAGAAAACCTCACGATGATGGTCACCGATCAGACCCTATTGCGAGAAGAGATAAAGAGGTTCGGCTTAGAGGTTGTTGCTTGTAGCACTCCGACAAGATTGATGAGTATCAAGATACAGCTGACCCTGCTGGAGATGATTAAGGAGAAACAAGGCTCGAATGAGAAACTCCAGAAGATCCGAACCGACTTGGAGAGTGGATGAGCTAAAGAGTTCAGTTCGTGATCAGATGGTATTCTGAGGTTCAATGATCAACTGTTTGTGCCGAGCGACTCGGAGATGCGAGAGGAAATTCTAAGGGAAGCACACCAGCCCGACTACACCATCCATCCTGGCGGCACCAAGATGTACAAGGATCTAAAAATGCATTTCTGGTGGCCGGGAATGAAGCGGGATGTTGGGCATTTTTTTTTTCAGTGCTTAACGTGCCAGCAAGTGAAGGCAAAACATCGACTTCTAGCTGGCAAGCTGCAGCAGCTAACGATACCGGTATGGAAGTGGAAAAATATTGCGATGGACTTCATCATAGGATTGCCTCGTTCTCAAGCAAGCCATGACACGATTTGGGTAATAGTGGATCATCTAACGCAATCGACTCATTTTCTCCCGGTCCACACTACCTAGTCACAGGATAAGTTGGCGAGAGTTTTCATCAATGAGGTGATGCGTCTGCATGGAGTACAAGTGTTGATTTTGTCGAACCGAGATCCCCGATTCGTGTCCCAATTCTAGAGAAACTTTCATGCAACTTTGGGGACACGCCTTGACTTCAGCATGGCTTATCATCCGCAGAGTGATGGGCAGTCGGAGAGGACCAATCAAATTCTCGAAGATATGCTCCGAGCTTGTGTCCTCGACTTTGAAGCCGATTAGCAGCGGTATCTACCAATGAAAGAGTTCGCCTACAATAACAGCTATCAGGCGAGCATCGGAATAGCGCCCCTATGAAGCACTCTACCGTAGGAAGTGTCGATCTCCTTTACATTGGGATGAGGTTGGAGAAAGGGTCACCTTGGGCCCGAACGTGGTGCAAGAGGCCGAGGAGAATATGAGGATCGCGCGTCAGAGGTTGTTGACCACGCAAAGCCGACATAAGAGTTACTTCGACAAGCGGCAGCGAGACCTAGTCTTTAGTGTCGGAGATCATGTGCTCTTGAAAGTTTCGCCTACCCGAGGAATAAAGCGATTTGGAATCCGAGAAAAGCTGAGTCCACGCTACATTGGGCCCTTCGAGATTTTGGAGCGAGCTGGCCCTGTAACTTATCGGGTCGCCTTACCACCAAGTTTGGCTGGAGTACACAATGTATTCCATGTGTCGTTACTCCGCCAATATGTGCCTGACTTAACGCACATCCTAAGTAATCAACCTTTGAATCTCTAGAAGGATTTGAGCAATGAAGAGCAGTCGGTTGAGGTCATCGACCAATGTGAGAAGAAGCTGAGGAACAAAGTTATTCCCTATGTGAAAGTGATGTGGATCCAGCACGATGAGCGGGAAGTGACTTGGGAATCCGAGAGTTCTATACGGGAGTGTTTTCCCTGGTTGTTCGGCGAAGATGTGTAAGCCAGTTTCACGGACGAAACTCCTTTTAAGGAGAGGAGGATGTATTGAGCCGAATCAGTTGTGGTGAGCCAAGCCAATTGAGAGAAGTCGAGTGCTTTGTGGGGTTATGTTGACAACGTTTCAGTTCATGTCAGTGTGATCGGCTCATGCATAAGTCAACGCATCCTGTTGATGATGGGACAACCGCTGGAAACTGTGTTGATACTTGGGCTTATTATTACGAGAATAGATGGTATGGTGTGGCGTGTCGTGTACTCAACTCTGTCAACGCCGCCTGCGCCGCCCGGTCAGCTTGCCCAGTCACTTCTGTCCCCTTCGTTCATAGCTGGCTTCTCCTATAAATAGTATTGAGAACAAGTCTACCGGAAGGATACCCTTTTGACATTGTAACAGACTAGCTCAAGCCGAGGGTCATAAACCTTCAGCAGGCTATGGAGTTCGAGGACCACTTACTCGAATCAGCTCGTGCCCGAAGGAGCATTCTTCGGCAATTCAAGCAATCGGCCATCAGTGATTCTTCAGCCTGAGGTGGGGGATATCGCCAAGCATGAGAGATCTCTTACCTTGTCTACTATCTTGTATTCTATCTTGCTGTTAGTTCTTACTTCTGGTTGTGGTATGTTTGTGGTGGGGGTGTGTGTAGATCTCCCTAAGCTTTGAAGTTTGGAACCATAGGGGTTAGTGACCCTATGTTTGGGCGTTTTGCTTGTAGACCTCAGGGTAGTACCATAGAGTTGCGGAACCGAGGGTTTGGTTGAGTGTGAGAGTTGGTAAACTCTATCTTATGAGTAGCCTAAGAAGGACTAGAGGCGAGTACTCTGGTGAGTTGTGAGCTGGGTAGTTGGCCTTTGGGATGTTGTGTGGCATGAGAGCGCTTGACTGAGGAGTAGGTCAAAGTTTTCGACTCCTCTGAAAATGGGTGTACAAATCTAATGATTGGGTGTGGTGGCCGGCCTCCTTTTCAATTATTTTGTGGTGTGATCCACCAAAGGATGACGTGGGTTCGATCTCGTTTCTCCAGGCGCTGCGCAATATGTGGTGGAATACCCACAGAGGGTGACGTAGATGTAACCCGACTCTCTTGGCGGTAAGTTTGTTTAATCAGGTGGCGCGAATGCGAAATTCTTCGGCTCCCCGGACCAATCTAGTGAGCGAATGGGTATTCGACTCAGCCAGACTAATGTACGGGTAGGCCAAGGGGAGTGCAGTTCTATGTTTCGACCTCCACTCAGGGCTCGTACAGGTCGACCGATCGGGAAGGTGAGGTTCCCCTTTCAGTTGTTGCGCTGATGAGTGAGCTCGGCTGATCTTAGTCGAGACATTGGTTTGGTTGGGTGTTGGTGGGGCCTCTGGGGGTGGTTTTTAATCTTACTGATTTCCTTATCTGCTTGTCTTTTCTCTGTTGACTTTGTAGATGTCTCCTATAGACAAGGTAAGTGTTCTCGGTGGTTGAACCCACTAAGAACTTTAATTAGTTTTCACTCCATGTGGTTTACTCCTTTCAGGTGTCGGATCGATTTGCGAGGCACGTGATCGCGGTAAGAACGTAGTCGAGTAGCAGAGCTAGGAGTCTAGCTAGCTATAGATTGAGTCGTTCGGTTGTTGTTTTGTTGAGTCGAGGGTTCGGTTGTTGTCCCTTTTGTAACCGAACCGATAGATGTAATAAGTTGTATTTCTATATTTTATCCATTGAACTCTGATATTGTATATCCTTTCGCTTCCTTTTATTTAAGCGCGATTAGGATGATCGTTCTTTAGGTGGAGTGTGGCTTACCCGTTCGGCCGGAAGTCTGTGTATGCTCAGGAACCGACCAAAAGAGCGAGTCTAGGGCGTGACATACTGGGATATATTCAATTGTGTCTCACACTCTGGTGGTTGCACCTTTTTCAGGTATTTCAGGTTATGGGATAGGGAAAGATGTCGTGAGGATGACTGATGCGAGTGATAGAGTCGTCCTTGTTATTGAGCTTGAGTAGTTAGTGGGATTTGATCGAGATTTCTATATTATAGTAGGTGTTGACATAGATATGTTATTTATCAGTTCATGTGGATTATTATTTCAGTTTGTTATTTAAAAAATGTTAATGATGATTAGTTAGTATCTCTGATATTATTTTTGTACATTGTCTAACCGTGCGTGTATAAGAAAAACTTTATGAACCGAAGATTCCTTATATATGTGGCGGATTTATTCACGTCTCGGAGATTAAAATTTTTAACTCTTATTTATAAAAAAAAAAAAAAAAAATTAACCACTTTTTGATCCCGGGGCGTGACACTATCTTTCAAACCTGATCTCCAAATTAATTAATTATTTTTGATTGAAAACAATATGTTGATAGATCCAAAATTTAAATTTTAAAATTAATTTTAAATTTTGATTTAAAATATAGATTTATATTTGAAATTATAAACAAAATTTAAAATTTAGAGCCAATTTGATGGAGTATTAACTAAAAAGTTATTGACTTAGGCCCGGTTTGGTTGGGGGATAAAGGAGGTCCCTTTATCCCCCAATTCTTGCCAAACAAGAGGAAAAAAAAATATAGAGATAAAGGTTTAAAATATTCTCAGCTTAACGGGCTATTCCAGAATAACTCATTAATTTCTATTCCACCTCCCCCCTGGAATAAGCTTTATACCTAGGGGCAATGAATGAAAATTTTTTTTTTTTTTTTTACTTTAGCTTACCTTCCTATCTGAGACTATATTTACAAAAATATACTATTTACTAATTATGTTTACTAATTTTATTTAATAAAATATACTATAAAATATAAAAAATTATTTTATATTTTGTTTACTAATTATGTTTATTAATTTTGTTTACTAATTATTTTTTACTAAAATATACTATAAAATATAAAAAATTATTTTATTTGGGTAAGATATAATTTATTAATAATTAAATTGTCATTTTAATTAATTTATAGTAATTAAAATTAATTTATATATATATAAGGTAAGGGCAAAATTGGTATTTTGATAAAAAATCTATCATCTCTTTCCACTATTCTCCACTATCCCATAATTTTAACTAAACACAATTTTTTTTATTCCAGAGAATACCAACTTTTGAATCAAACGTAATTTAACTTTTATACTTGATTATCCCGAAATAGCAAGATATCCCAGGTATAAAAAAAATTATACCTCTTAAATTTATAGTCGAATCAAACGGGCCTTAGTCATGTTTGGTTGAGGAATAAAGGGGATAAAAGAGTTATCCCTCTTTTATCCCCCAACCATAAAGAAAAAATAGGAGGATTTGTTATCCTCCCCTTAACGAACTATTCTGGAATAGCCCATTAAGAAAGGAGATAGCAATTCCTCCTTTGGTTGGAACAATGTTATTCCCACCCGGAAACAATCTTGTTTCCATTTTTTTTAAAAAAAACAAAAATTTAAATTAAAATTTATAAAATTTTAAATTTAATTTTTTTTATTTTATAAATTTTAAAATTTTTAACTTTAATTTTTTATAAATCTAAAAATTTTTAAAAAAAATTTAAATTTAAAATTTTAAAATTTATACAAATTTTGTAAATATAAATTTTTAAATTTTTTACAGAAATTTTTTAATTTATACAAATTTTAAAATTAAAATTTTTGCATCATCTTTTAATAATTAAAAATTAAATTTTTAAATTTAGAGAAATTTTTAAATTTAGAGAAATTTTAAATTTTATAACTTTTTAAATTTATAACTTAAATTTTTAATAAATTTATAAATTTAATAAAATTTAAAATTTTAAAATTTATACAAATTTTAAAATTTTTAATTTTAATTTTTTAAAAATTAAACGGTATTATTTACTAAAATATAAACTTTAATTTATACAAATATTAATTATTATTAAATTAATATTTTATATTGATTAATTAGATAAAATATTATTATTTTAAAATTATAATTACTATTATTTTTTCACTATTCTCGTTTATTTTAAAAAATGAATCAAACACAATTTCAACTATTCCTAAGAATAACAGTTTTACAAATCAAACACTATTTTTTTTTTATTCCTGACTATTCCGAAACAACAAGCTATCACATGAATAAAAAAATTTATCTCCAAAACTCATAATCTCCAAACCAAATGGTACCTTAGAATCCATTTTGAAAGTTGTTTTTCAAAATAATGTGTATATTTACAACTTAGGTTATTCTCTTGAAAATATGAAATGGCCTCTCTTAATGCAGGGCTCACTTTGAATTCATTATTTAGTATAAATACTTCATAAAAATTTATGACAAATATTATAACTTTATTATTAATTTTAGAGGGTTGCTACCTGTACATCTCCTTGGGGGTGTACAACTTACACCCCACCCCATCGTCGGGAGCCCCATCGTGGGGTGGGGTGAAATTCACCCGTCACGTCACATCGAATAACGGGTAAAATATAAAAGATGTAAATCTAGTTTCTTCCTTAATTTTATTGTCTATTGACTACGTGAAGGAGACAAATAGAGCAGGGATATAAAAGATGAATAATAGATCTTGTAAAAAAAATAAAATAAAATAAAATAAAATAATTCTGTTGTTGACCCATCCACTTATTTGAAGACGATATAAAATGATATATACGCATTTAATAAACAAAAAAAAAAATGATTATCTGTCAAGAAAAAGAGGATGTAAAATTTGTTTCGTTATACTATTTTTTTTTGTGTAAGAAAAAAAATAACCAGTAAATTTCTTTTGCCACCAAAAAAAAATTTAAAACAATTTTTTCCCGTCAAAAAAATAAAAATAATTTTTTTTGCCGCTAAAAAATAAAAAATCTAAAAATATTTATTTACAAAAAAAAATATATATATTTTGAAATTAAATTCAAATTTGATTGTTTAATTTATTTTATAAATTTGATTGATTTGTTTTGATTTTGTAAATATCCATTTGAAAAGAAAAAAATATTTTGAAATTTAATTCAAATTTGATTGATTAATTTATTTTTCGTTCGTCAAATCCTATTCTCTTTTTTCTGCAAAAAAAAAATTAAGATATTCCCGCTTACATGAGGACGATATAAAATGATATATACATATTTAATAAATAAATAAAATATAAAACTTGTTTTCTTATATTATTTTTTTTGCGTAAGAAAAAAAGAGAATCAACAAAAAAAAATTTTGCCACAAAAAAAAATTAAATTTTTTTTTCCCAAAAAAATAAAAAAAATATTTTTTGCCACCAAAAATAAAAAATCTAAAAATAATCATTTATAAAAAAAAAAATTAAATTAAATTTAAATTTTATTGTTTAATTTATTTTATAAATTTGATTGATTTGTTTTGATTTTTTAAATATCCATTTAAAAAGAAAAAAATTTTGAAATTTAATTCAAATTTGATTGTTTAATTTATTTTCCTTTTGTCAAATCCTAATCATTTTTTTTTCTGCCAAAAAATAAAAAAAAAATCTTAAAATATTTATTTAAAAAGAAAAAATATTTTAAAATTAAATTTAAATTTGATTGTTGGTTTAAATAATTATTAGTGGCATGAGTCTATTTTTAAAATTTGATTTGTTTCGATTTATTTTTAATTCAAATTTGATTATTGAAGTCAAAAATATTTTGAAATTAAATTCAAATTCGATTGCCTAATATTTTTTTTTCTAAATTTGATTTGTTACGATTTGTTTATAGTTTGAGATTATCTGAAAATATAAAAAAAAATATAAAATAATATATAAATATTTAATAAATAAAAAATAAAAAAATATATATATAATTTAGTTTCTCTATATAATTTTTAGTATCGCTAATCTTAGGGGTGTCAACGAACCGAACAAGAGTGAGCTGGGGTCGGCTCGTGTTCGGCTCGTTTAATAAACAAGCCGAACACGAACTGGCTCATTAAAATATCGAGCCGAAAAATTCGGATCGTGTTTGGCTCGTTTATTAACGAGCCGAACACGAGCTGGCTCGCGAACAACAAGTTTGATTTTCATTCCTACTATTAGGTTTTAACTCGGCTCGTGTTCGGCTCGTTTATTAACGAGCCGAACACGAGCTGACTCGCGAAAACAAGTTTGATTTTCATTCCTACTATTAGATATAAAGTTAAAATAAAATTAAAAAATTAAAATCTTAATCTAATAATTAAAATTCATAAAAAAAAATAATGGTATAAAATCTAAATAGTAATATATATATATATATATATATATATATATATATATTCGAGCTGTTATCGAGCTGAACACGAACGAGCTAACCTCAGCTCGTGTTCGGCTCATTTATTAAACGAGCTATAAAATTCGGCTGGTGTTCGGCTCGTTTAGTTATTCGATCTCGAGCTCATTTCGAGCCGAACACGAATTGGCTCGCGAACAGCGTACTGAATTGACATCCCTAATCGCTATATATATATATATATATATATATATATATATATATATATATATATATATATATATATATATATATATATATATATATATATTGTTAAAATATTGTTATATTTATTATATGAATGAAAGTTAATAAATTTTTTATTAAAAATTCATATATTTAAAAAAAAAAAAAAAATCACCATAGCTATTTATTTATATTATTCAAACAAAATTTATATGCATTTATCCAAAAATCAAAATATTTATTATTTTATATTATATATATAATAAAAAATATATAATTGTTTAATAGAATACGCTATAGATTCTTGTTGACGCACGCGTGAAGTCACGTTCTAAGTCGATTTCACGATCACCTGTCGAAAATTTAGGCAACCAGATACCATGTTTCTAAAATTATTTCAAGTATATGTTGCGAATCCTCCATAAATTCTAGAATTTTGTGGCGTGTTCTTGCTCATCTACCGGTCATGTTCTAACACCTAGATTTTATGTCTCTCTTTTGACATGTTGACCGTACTTTGAGCAATAAATAAAGTATGGAAAAAAAAAAAAAAAAAAAAAAAAGGAGAAAAAGAAAAAAAGAAAAGAGAAAACTTGCTGGCTGATTTATTATTATTATTATTATTATATAGAATTAGACTGGAATACTATCGATAGTACTAAATTATTGGTGCTAGTAAATTTTTAGCCTTTAGATTAAAGCATGTTGTAACGACCCGACCCACTAGCAATAATAACTCGTTGGGCCCAAATCACAGCCCAAAATGTTTAAACCCAATTATTCTTACTAGTGTCCATATCTCATATAAACATAATTACAATTCCATCCACATCCGATGTGGGACTATTGGGGGCGTCACACTCCCCCCGTTTAGGCCTGACGTCCTCGTCAGCCCAAACACACACAGCAGCCCAAGATCACCAGGCGATGTGAGACTCGTCCAAGATCACCAGGCGATGTGAGACTCGTCTCGCTAGCCCTGTCATCTAGACCCAGGCTCAGCCGAGACTACACACCAGCCCAAGATCACCAGGCGATGTGAGACTCGTCTCGCTAAATATAATCTAGATCATTTAAACTATATAGAAATTAAATTTTATACTTTTTGATATTCTTTTCTTACCCATCAAATGGATAAAATAAAAACCGCAAAAAATAAATATTTTTTAAAAAGTAATAATAAAAGTCTTGTAATTAAGATCAAAAATATAAATTTTATTTAAAATAGTTTAAAAAATTTTCTAACCAAAATTCTATTAATTTAGAATTCTTTTCACCGTTAAACTAGCAAAATACTCATATCTACTTTTAAAATTACAAATTTTACAACCTTTTGATCATTAGGTCAACGATGTCAAAAAGATTTGAAATTTAATTTTTAGGTAGTTTAAATGGTCTACATCATATTCAACGGTATTGATCATCGATTTGGAAGGTCCATCGTAAAAAACAAATGAGTGGCAACGGAATCAGTTTGCTATCGATAACAATCCAGCTCAACTATAATTATATATATATATATATATATATATATATATATATATATATATATATATATATATATATATATATATATATATATATATATATATATATATATATATATATGATCAATTTATAAACAATTATTCTATTACTTATATAAAAGAAATTACTCGATACTACTACCAAGGAGACTATCATGTATCGTTTTCACAGTATGAAAACACATCGAAAAAAATTAAAAAATAAAAATAGTACATTTTTCTATTTATGTAATACTAGTTTATTGAGAAAAATTATAAATAAAAATAGTATATTTTTTTATTTATGTAATACTAGGTTATTTCTTTTTCTAATTTTTTTTTTTTTTTATTATATATTGATCTTGTTATCACGTGGTGTGTTCACATTGACATTTCGATTAATAGATACGTTAGCTATTTAATTTATAAATTTTTACTGTTCTCTAATAACTACGGTTCTGATCTGATGGGAAAAAAATTTGAATCCATTGTTGCGTGTAACTATGGGTGGCAATCCAGCTCGCTGTTCGCGAGCCAGTTCGTGTTCGGCTCGAAATGAGCTTAAAATCGAATCGCTCATTTAGTAAACGAGCCGAACACGAGCCGAATTTTTCAGCTCGTTTAATAAACGAGCCGAACACGAGCTGGGGTCAGCTCGCTCGTGTTCGGCTCGATAACAGCTCGAATATATATATATATATATATATATATATATATATATATATATATATTATATATATATATATATATATATATATATATATATATATATATATATTATTATTTAAATTTTAGGCCATCAATTTTTGTAAATTTAAATTATTAGATTAAAATTTTATTTTTTAAATTTTCTTTAAACTTTATAAATGAAAATTAAACTTATTGTTCGCGAGCCAGCTCGTGTTCAGCTCGTTAATAAACATTCAGCTCCTTAAATTTAGAACTATTAAATTAAAATTTTAAAAATTAAATTTTAAATTTAAATTTAAATTTATAATTTAATCTAATAAATTTATATAATTTATAATTGAATTCAAATAATTATTAGCGAAAAAAAAAACATTCAATTATTATGAAATCAAAGTTGACTTTGAATGTAGAAGTAGAAGTCAATTTTGAGGGATTAGAATATTTTGAAATGAGAATTAAAATGTCAATCCCTCGAACGCAAATGACTTATTTTAATTTTTATTACAAATTTTAAATATTTTACATCTAATATGCTATATATATATATATATTAAAATATTACGATCCCGAGGACTTGTGACATACAAAAAAGAAAAGAAATTACTACACAATAATCACAAATTATAGATAAAAAATTAAATTTCTACATATTCTTTAACCACGTACAAAAATATTATAGCCGAATTAAGCGTGCTAGGTTTTCCAATAGTTCTAGGATGAATTACTCCTACTAAAAAGTAGGGTGTCACAATTGGTATTGTTGAGATCAAAAATATCGCCACGTGGAACGCACTGTGGTCAAATTGGAAAGCAACACGTGACGCAAATCATCGGCTAAGGATACCAGCCGATAGAAGTAGTCGATAAAAAGATGTTCGCATCTTAACTAAGATCGACTCCAGCTAAATATAAAACATCGGATTGTCTCGCCTGAACGATAATAAGGGACAAAATCAGAATCGAGAATCAACCGCTCGAGCCGCAAAAAGTAAGATTCTGAAGAAGAAAAGCATGAGGTTTAGGGTGCGATTCACGCAACTAACACAGAAATAACAAGCGGCACACAGCATCGGAAAGCGTCGAGAATTGCACCTCGACGCGCCAATTTTGGGGATGAACGTGGACGGAAAAGAGTTACTATTTAACCGAGGAGAGTCAACTCAAAGGGAAGTAATTGAGAGATATGTGATGATTCCTTTTAAGTTACGATATACACAGCTGTCTCCGTGGTTCGGACAAGTATAAATAAGCGAACCATCGAAGAAAAAGAAGTTCTGCAATCTCGTAATCCAGTGACCACTCTTACTTTTCAATACCTTCAATATCTGTATTTACAGCTTTCATAGACTAAGTTTACCGCTTTCCTTACTGCTTTCCTAGATAGATCTTTCTACCAACATTTACAGTTTTTCTTATCGCTTTCCTAGAAGTAGTTCTACTTGTAATCGTTCCTTGTAACTTTTTTTTTCGAGCAATATAAAGCAAACCGGCTGATCCAGCCGTGTTGATCCATACCCATTTGTTCTAGTTCGGCTCCTCTAAGCCGAACTTCATTAAAAGTTCGATTGAGAAGAACCCGGCCGAGTAGATCTCTCCTCGGCCTAATTGTTTGGCATGTGTAGCATCATACTAAGAGGGTCAATTCGGAGGCCGATTAAGGATCAGATCAGGTCAACGGTCAACGACTCATTTCGGCCCCAACGGGTATCAAAACCGATCACCATCCGAATTTCAATGACAAGCTACGCAAGAATCTGGAAACGACATTCTAAATCGGAATTTGAATGACAAGACTAACAAAACGTCTCTCGCATAGCATGTTGTCTATAATTTTTTTAATCCGATTATAGTATTTTGATCAGCCGCCTAAAATATATAAAAAAAAAAAAAAATTAAACGAGCTAACATCAAAATAATTCTGAATAGGCGAAGCGTCAAAATTTCAAAACTAGCATTATTTATTTTTTGCGCTTATCCACTTGAAGAATTGATTTCACGTTTGATTTGGCAACCAATTAACGTGGGAAAAAAAAATTAGTAGCCATTTTATTTTCAAGAAAACAATAATGTGGTCACTAATTAAATCAGCAACCCAATTGGAACCAAAATAATTAAAAAGTGAAGTATCTTAATCAAAACAACTAAAAGTTATAGAAACATGCTATTTTTTTTTTTTTTTTTCAAATATAAATTTAGCTGAAAATTATAAAGCAACTAAATTCAAATTATTTGCTGGATATGAAAAAAGTTTTGGATAGAAGAAAGTACGTACGGTGTGCTCTTGGCAGTCATAGCCATATATCTGCACCCTGGATCTGCATGTTCCGTTGACAGTAGCAATCTGGACGCCTTCGAATGATCGGAGCTTCTGCCGTCCGCCGCCGACAGCGCTGACGGGTGCAGGTTCCAACCCAAGAACAGAGAGCAGGAGCAACACAACCTGCAGTAGACACACACTTCCACCCATCCTTCCCATTGATTGATTTCCAGTCTCACCCATCTAACTATAACTCTATATATATATATATATATATATATATATATATATATATATATATATATATATATATATATATATATATATATATATATACTAAATTACACAAAATCTTCTTATAATATACCGTTTTTTTATTTTACCCTCTGTCTTTACAAAGCTTATACTTTGTCCCTTATAATTACGTAATTATTTTTAGGGGTAACGGATAATTACGTAATTATTTTTAGGGGTAACGGGATTAACAGAGCTTATACTTTGTCCCTTATAATTACGTAATTATTTTTAGGGGTAACGGATAATTACGTAATTATTTTTAGGGGTAACGGGATTAACAGAATAGACAAAATGATGATAATACCCTCCTTATCCTGTGCTTCCCTCCGACTCTACCGCCGCCCCCGCCCCGTTCCCGCCGAGAAGCTCTCCTCCTCCTCCCCACCCTGTCGTCGTCGTCGTCGTCGTCGTCTCCCCCGCCGTCGGAGAGGTCGGGGTGCCCAGGGAGCAGGTCAATGCGCGGCGGCCTATGGGGGCCCGCCACGTGGCGGACCCCTCACCCCCACGCTGACCCGCGCTAGAGGAGGTGCGGGTCCCCGACCTGCGCCAGCACGCGCGCGCTTCTCCGCGCGCGCGTGCTGTGCGCAGTGGTGCGGCGAGTGGGGCGCAGCCACATGGCGCCCCACCAGCCTCGGGCCGCGCCTGACCTGGAGCGCCGTCGCCGGGGAGGGCCTGGGCGGCGACTGCGCCGACGATTGCCGAGGGCTCCCAACAACGGCGGCGGCGGGATCCCTCACGGAGCGACGGAGCTCGACCTCGGAGCGATCGGGAGAAGAAGAGGTTGAAGGGTATTTTCGGTATATTACCTAAGAAATTGACGACTCACTAACGGAATGCTGACGGCGGAGGTGTAAATGCATAATTCCATAATTACGAGCGGGCAAAATATAGTCTTTTTAAAAACAGTGAGGTAAAGTGAAAAAACGATATATTATAGAAAAATTTTCTGTAATTTAGTCATATATATTTCCCTCAAAAAAATTTAGTCATATATATATACACACACACACCACATTGTAGCCGTACCATATATTCTCAATTCACTACAAGAAAGTTAATATTTAAAAGCGTTTGTTTCTATACTGAATGATGTTTAAAAACCTCTCAATATAATCTAACGTCGTGTTTAAAAGCGTCGGTTAAAACATTGACAAATAAAGAGTCGTCACGTATATACCGGTGCTTATGCCAAACGTCGGTAAAATATGTGCCGATATTTTAAAACATCAAAAAAATTTAAAATTCTGATGCTTTAGAATATTAAAAAATTAAAAATAATAATAAAATTTATTATAACGTATTTTAAAGTGTCGGCATTTTCAATATTATAAAAATATTTAAATAAGCTTATTCTATCGTCTAAAAAGCATCCTTCTTCCGATGGAAATCATTAATTGCGCCCGGTCATGATCCTCACGTCCTCGTGCACTGCACTAAATATGTGACAACTAATATCTGAAATATTCAAAATTTAATCAAATAAATATGATCTACATGCATGTACGTACTCGAAGTTACAAGAAATTATTGTACAAAATTTTTCACTTTAATTCCATATGTATATTTTTCCCACAGTATATGTAACACATTATATATATATATATATATATATATATATATATATATATATATATATATATGCTGTATTAATTTATACACCAGGTTTGGACAATGTCGAATGCCTCTAATGAGATAAATTAACTACTAAATATAAACTTCATTTGGTTGATGTGCCACGGAGTTGATGTGTTGGGTTATGCAGTGAATACAACTAATTAATTATTCAGTAGAAATTAAGCTGGGCAAATAATCTTTTCTACAAATCCGTTCATTTAATAACATATAACTCTTAAATAAATTTAATTAAATGGCGTGAAATTTAATTATTAAAATTTTTTTTTTTAAGAACTGTTTCGTTGGAAAATAAAATCTGAAATAAAATCTTCTTCCAATCTTCGTTTGTCCCGTGTCTCTGAAATAAATGTGATAGCAGCTGAACACCAGCCGAGGAGAAAGAAGAGCAACAATGGAGGAGCGACTGAGCATCCGAACATTTAATAACATATAACTCTTAAATAAATGTGACTGGGGCAAATAATCTTTTCTACAAATCCGTTCATTCAATAACATATAACTCTTAAATAAATTTAATTAAATGGCGTGAAATTTAATTATTAAAATTTTTTTTTTCTTAGGAACTGTTTCGTTGGAAAATAAAATTTAAAATAAAATCTTATTCCAATCTTATTTTTCAAACGCGTTTGTCCCGTCTCTCTGAAATAAATGAGATAGCAGCTGAACACCAGCCGAGGAGAAAGAAGAGCAACAATGGAGGAGCGACTGAGCATCCGAACGCAAAGGTGGAGAGCTTAGGGTAGAAGTATCTAAAGTCAGAGGATCTTTGACTTCCTGTTTGAATTTGGAATTATTTGGGGATAAGAGGATATCCCCAAACACATCAGAAACTACGAAAATATCTTGTTCTAGTATTTCTGGTATAAGTGAGAACTACTGTTCCCACAATAAAATTACTCCTAGCAAACAAATAAAAATTTAAATTATATATATATCAGTAGGGAAGTAATATAAAATTTATACTAAATAAATAGTATATACCTTTTTTTTTCATAATAATTAAAAAAAATTATATATATATATGATGAATAATTTTTTTTTTTTTTTGGTAAAATAGAGCAAATGAAATATTAAATTAAATATTATTTTTATAAAATATGATTTAATTTTGATTTTGATTTGAATTTTATCTCATATTTTGTAAGGCCTTAATCTATTAATTAAAAAAAAAAAAAATTAGAATTTAACAAATTTTATCACATAATAAAGCTTTGAGGGTAAAAAGGTCATTTAACCTTTTATCATACCAAACATAAAATCTCTTATTTCTGGAATCATCTCAAACGCTTTTTTATATTAGTTTCGTACTTTATAGTTATTCCTGGAATGACTAGTTTTGTCTTATCCCGTTAACAAACGGCTCTTGAGGTCCAGCAATAAGGAACTGAACTTGCGGATCGGGCAAACAGAGGCATGCGGACATCGGGTGGACCTGCAGCATACCCGAATTCGAAGGAGGGCCAGTGGAGCGGTCTCCTCCTCCTCTTCTACTTTCCCATCCTCAACCTCATCTTCTTCCTCCTCTTCCTCTTTCTATTTTCACTCCCTTCTACAATTTAGCTGAATTGGATTACCCATCATCCTCCCCCCATCCTCCTGACCTTTGAGCGAGTTCATCATCGAAGGTGGCGGGTCGTTCGAAATATTACAATAGTATGGAATAAGACTGAAATTACTGTTCTATCCTTTTTTTCTGAAACGAATTTGTTTCCACTTAAGAACATAAAATATAATTTTAATTATTGTATTAATTTTTTAATTAATTTAATTTTTGATTAATCTAATTATTTTATTAAATAATTATCTAACTATTAAATTAAATAATTAACTAACTAATTTATTAATTTATTAAATTATTTGTAATTAATTAAATTATTAATTAACAATACTGATTGTTAATTATTTTATTAATTAATATTTAAAATTATCTAGTAATAATTAATTAAATCAATTAAATTATTATTTAATTAATCTAATTATATTAATCAATTAGATAAAATATTATTATTTAAAAATTAGAATTACTCAAATATGCCCATAGAGTTAAAACTACCAAGTAGGGATAAATCATCTAAAAATATTTAAATATATTATTTAAATAAAAAATAAAATAGATATTTAGTATTCTGAGAGAGAATTTTTTGATTGATAGGGAGGAGAGTGATGAATGGAGTGGTGAAAGAAACCTTTGGATGTTTTATTTTAAAATGAATCAGTCTGGAATTCAAAATCGACCACAAATGAATTGAACTAATTCTAATTCAAAGTGGAATGAAAATAAAATTTTAATTTTTATAAAACAAATAAGAACTATTGAAATCAATAAAATTTAATTCTAATTTCATAGCCTAAAATGGGTGAACTAAATAAGGGGATTTTTTTTAAATTAACCTTAAAAAAAATTAATATTTGCAAACTAACCCTTTGAAAAAAAAAATTTGCAAAAGTAATCCTGCTTTTGCCAGCATGGCGCCACGGAGGCGGAATGACCTGAAGGCGCTGAATCATTCAGCGTCTTCACAAAAATCCTGTGAAGACGCTGAATGAATTAGCGCCTTCATAATATATGCTGAAGGCGCTGATTCATTCAGCGCCTTCAGCATATACTATTAAGGCGCTGATTCATTCAGTGCTTTCAGCCTGAAGGCACTGATTCATTCAGCGCCTTCAGCATATACTATGAAGGCGCTGAGGACTTGGCCAATTTTTGCGAAAATTGGCTAAGTCCTCAGATATAGCTGCTAAAGACGCTGAATGGTTCAGCGCCTTTAACATCATATGTTAAAGGCGCTGATTGGTTCAGCGCCTCTAACAAATATGTTAAAGGCGCTGAACCATTCAGCGCCTTTAACATATTTGTTAGAAACGCTGAATGGTTCAGCACCTTTAACATTTATGTTAAAGGCGCTGAATGGTTCAGCACCTTTAAAATTATATGTTAAAGGCGTTGAACCATTCAGCGCCTTCTTCACCACTATAACCACCCGCGCGGGCAGCAGTGCGCTTATTTCTTCTCTTCAATCCCGCCTCCATGCCTCCCTCTCCCGCACAGTGCTGAGCTCCTCTCCCGCACAGTGTCGAGCTCCTGTCGCCGTCGCCGAGAGGAAGCACATTGTTGCCGTCGTCGTCTCTCTCGCTCTCTACATCTCTCACTGTGAGCCTCGCTCCCTCTCTCTCCCTCTCTCTCTCTCTCTCTTTCTCTCTCTTACTGTGAGAGAGGGATCTCTCACAGTGAGATCGCTCACTGTGAGAGATCCCCTCACAGTGAGATCGCTCACTGTGAGATCGCTCACAGTGAGCGATCCCCTCACTGTGAGTGAGGGATCCTCTGTTCTCACAGTGAGGGATCCCTCACAGAGGGATCCCTCACTGTGAGAGGGATCTCTCACAATGAGAGAGTTATCTCACTGTGAAAGATCCCTCACTGTGAGAGAACTCTCACAGTGAACTCTCACAGTGAGGGATCTCTCACTGTGCGAGAGATTTTACTGTGTCCGCGCGAGATCGCGCACTGTCGCCTTTAGCATTACCTTGAGGTTTCACTGTCGCTCTCTCACGGTGAAGTTCAAATTAGTATTTTAAAGTGTTTAATTTTTTTGTAGTTAAAATGGCTAATCGTCGCATGTTGCTAAGTGTTCATTGGGATGGACAGTTAGTTATCGATGAAAATGGTCCAAAATATATCGGCGGTCGAAAAAAATTAATCGCGATACCTTCTGATTCTACATATACTAGTTTCAAGACGAGAATGTATCGTTTAACAAATTATAGAAGAGAAGAATTTCGTTTAAAATTCACTATTCATTGCCCCAGTGTCGGTAATGAATATTTAGCTCACGAAGTAGTAGATGATGAATCATTGGAGGGAATGATTGGATTATGTGAACATTATGGTTTTGTGACGGTATACATTGAGAAAGAGCTACACCCGTCGGAAAATTTTGAACCGCAAGGTTATTACACGAGAATGCTCCACAATTATATTGATGTGGGTCCTTCCGCCAATGTAATAGATGATCCAAATTTTCTAAGCCAAGGTGGTGTAAGAATTACAAGGTTAGTAAAATAACATAATAAATTGGTAATTTGTAATTTTCTGTAATTGGACTTAATCATTATATATACTGCAGAGATAGTGAGTATTCGCCTATTGAGAGTGTTGTACCTTGCTCGGTCAGTGTGCCACCAACGACCACATGTGTGCCACCTACGACCACACACACGCAAGCCACAACCTCACGCGGACAATACACGACCTCACGCGGACAATGCACGACTTCCCGTCTAGAACCTGAATTGTCTCATTTACAACTAAAACCTTATGATTGGGGGTAAGTACAATTCAAAGTAATTTTTAAAGGGAAATGCTTGATGTACACCCAAATTTGGGTGTACATCATACACCCCACCCATCCTAGGGTGGGATGAATTCCACCCATCACTTGAAGTGATAGGTGAAAAGATCTCCACCCTTGGATGGGTGGGGTGTACCCTCTACACCCACTTTTGGGTGTAGAGGTAGCATTGCCCATTTTTAAATTAATGGAATGTGGATGTGGTAATGTTTACCAAATGTGCAGATTATCTACTTCCTATGAACATTGGAATAATCCTGCTATTAATGATTTTGGTACTAATGTTGACGAAGGAAGTAAAAATATTGACCAAGGAGATGCTAATGTTGACGGGAGTGGTGATAGTGATATTAATCATGAGGATTCACCAATCAATGATGATCACAATAGTAGTGAGGATGACGATTTGAATGATCCATCATATGATATAGATGATGATCATGATGGAGAGTTAAATTATCTTGCAAATATCATTTTCAATGAAATGGACAACCCAGAAATAAGTAACGAATATGTTGACAATCCTAACGAGAAAATTGAATTTGTTGATCATCCGGAACGTTTTCCTACAGATAATAATTGGATGAATCAGTATGTTGTAGATCTTACAGAGGGTGATATTCGACAAATCAATATTGGTCTCCCTAGCATTGACGGGACTTGGGTTGGCCGCGTCTTTCGTGATAAAGCATCTTTATTGAATGCTCTAGACCGGTGGCATATTGATCATAATGTACAAATGAAAGTATTGAAATCTACTAGAACGACTTATACTGTCAAATGCTTCGTAGAGGGATGTGCATGGAGATTACATGCTTCGGTACCTAAAGATACGACGTACTTTAGGGTAAAAACATATGCTGGTCCACACACATGTGTAATTCCAATGCTGAACGCGGCACACCGTAATTGTAATTCGAGCCTTATATGTCAATTGATTCTCCCTACATTAAAGACTAGACTTAATATGACACCAAAAGAAATTCAAGAAACGGTGTGAGAAACTTACCATGTTGACATAACATATTGGAAGGCTTGGCAATCAAGGAGTAAAGCATTACAGCTTATTTACGGGAGCTGGGAGCAGTTATACACAGACTTGCCTCGTTACCTTACTATGGTGAAGGAATCTAATCGTGGTACTTTATGGCGTCTGGAACATAGGTGGCCCGCTGATGGGATTTGTCGCTTTGGTCGTATTTTTTGGTCATAAGTACCTTCGATTCGTGGATTCACACAATGTCGGCCGGTAGTGAGTATTGATGCCACACATATGTACGGCAAATACAAAGGTCATGCGTTGATAGCGACGGCTGTAGATGCAAATAATGGACTATATCCTTTGGCATTTGCAATTTGTGAGGGCGAGAATGGCGGAAGTTGGCGATGGTTTTTGCAAAACCTGCGTCATTATGTTACCCGGGATAGAGCCATTTGTTTTATATCTGATCAATTTCCTGGATTGAGGAAAATAGTGGCTACTATCTATTATCCTCCAGCACATGGTCACGCGCATCGTTGGTGTCTTCGACACATGAAAGCAAATATGAATAAGCGCTTCAAAAACAAAACTTTGTTAGATAAATTTTGGCAGATCGAAATTGCTTCAACACCAACGGAATATAATCAGTTGAAGGAAGAATTAGATACGTTGGATCACGATGCTTGGCAGTGGGTCATGATCTTGATAGATATAAAGAGTACTGGGCAAAGGCATTTAATGGAGGCCGCCGGTTTGGATTGAATACTACGAATCTATCTGAATCGTTAAATGTGGTACTTAAGGGCAGTCGTGGTTTGCCTATCACGGCTTTTGTTGCGGCTACATTTTATAAGCTTAATAAGTATTTTTTTGATCGTCGTGCTTAAGGTGAAAGTATGACGGACGCGCTAACCCCTAATATCAAAAGAATAATTACCAAAAATATAGATACGGCGCGGGGACATCGGGTTGACCGATTTGGACTAATAGAATTTGAAGTCAGATCTGAAGATTTCTCCTTCAAAGTGATCATGAATAGAACAAATGCAGAATGTTCATGTGGTGAATTTCATCTAACGGGAGTACCTTGCTCGCATATCTTAGCAATTTGTAGTACAACACATATGAGATTAGACTATCATATTTTTTGTTCAGTCTGGTATAGTACGGACTGCTATCGTGCGACGTATGCACCACATTTTCATCATATTCCTGATAGACGGCACTGGCCATGACCCCAAGGTCCCCCGATTGTACCGCCTTCTATACGAAGGAAGAAAGGTCGTCCACGATCTACACGTATTCGTAATATAATGGACGAGGAGGGTGGCCGACGAGGAACATGCTCCATTTGTAAACAGGCAGGACATTATAGGAGCACTTGTCCACAAAATATACAAAGAGTGCAACAAGGATGTCGGCGTATGACTTTCACAATTTTATTTATCTTGTCTTAATTGTTGCTCTTTTTTAGCTATTATGTTACTAATATGTAGATTATATATTGCAGATGGCAGATCATGAGGACGCGGGACCAGTTGATCCGTCGGTCCTATCAGAGCAGCATCTCCATAGGTCAACATTTATCAGGACTGAGGTAAGAGCTATAAAATTCCTTTTTTTTTTCATAATATAAATAAGCTGAATTGATGTAAGAACTAACTATATTTTTTTTGCATTACAGGGGTATCGTGTTGTCTTGTTCGCAGAGCATGGGCGCAAGTTGAACCAGTGGGAGCTTCAACATCCAGCTGTAATAGATCTATTCCGTCAGTCTGGATTTTTCGGGATATCACGACTCAGACGATTAGTGCTGGATCAGGCTCTGCTGGGCGCCCTTGCTGAGATGTGGAGACCGGAGACCCAGACCTTCCACTTCCGCCACGGTGAGATGACCGTCACACTACAGGATGTGGCAATTATTTCGAGTCTCCGTGTCCATGGTGCGCCGGTGTCGGGTTCTACGCTTCATGATTGGCTAGCTCTCTGCGCAGATTTATTGGGGGTGGTACCTAGTGACATCAAAGGGTCACAGGTATCTCTAGATTGGTTATATCAGCATTTTCATCATTTACCTCTAGATGCCCCTGCCGGAGCAGTCGCAGCTACAGCCCGTGCATACATGCTATATCAGATCGGGGGTAGTTTGTTTCCAAACCCTAGCGGATATAGAGTTCATCTAAAGTGGCTACCACTTTTAGCTGACTTTGATATCTGCGGCGCGTATGCGTGGGGTGCTGCGACGCTGGCCTATCTCTATCGAGCGCTTGCAGATGCCGCGCTGAACGAAAAGGCCAAATGTTGCTATTTTGGGACCCTTTTGCAGGTATAAAATCTATTTTTTTTATTTCAGTATTATCTTTATATATTGGTATTGTATATTTTATTTATTATATTAACCCGTTGGCGTTACTCAAATGTTGCTATTTTGGGATCCTTTTGCAGGTATAAAATCTATTTTTTTTATTTTAGTATTATCTTTATATATTGGTATTGTATATTTTATTTATTATATTAACCCGTTGGCGTTACTTTTTAGATCTGGACTTGGGACCATATTCACATCGGCCGACCTACAGGCGTCATAGCGCTGCCCGATATAGTCGATCGACCTCTGGATTGCCGGTAAGATATTTATTTGTTATAGTAGATTTTTGTATTTCAAATGTAATTGCAACTAATA
Source organism: Tillandsia leiboldiana (assembly GCA_029204045.2). Taxonomy (NCBI): domain Eukaryota; kingdom Viridiplantae; phylum Streptophyta; class Magnoliopsida; order Poales; family Bromeliaceae; genus Tillandsia; species Tillandsia leiboldiana. The sequence goes on along the minus strand of CM055070.1, from coordinate 3,297,109 downwards.
TATGTTTTTTATAATCTAGATGGGGCAACGCTGGAGGACTACGTTTTGGAACCAATGTCAGGACGAGTGACATTGAGTTTTATAGAGACGAGCTAGATCAGCAGCGAGAGGCGCAGGTATGTAAATGTTTTATTGAATACTTTAAATATATTTTCTTCATCACTTTTATATTAACTGACAATTTTGTCCATTAACAGGTTATATGAATGCCGTACACAGATGAGATTATAGCTACATTACCATATTTCTGTGTGCAGGGCTCAGCAGTCTAGCGTGCAAGAACAGTCGTTATTTGCTTTCACATTGTCGAGATGCACGTGCCGGACCGAGTCCGGCGGCAGTTCGGTCTTCTCCAGCATATACCTCGCAATGTGGAGTCCATCCGACGCATCGCATCACGTGGGCGTCCGGATGAGGATTGAATCGCATTTCATGCTATCGACATTGAGAGGTGATCCGGGAGGCTAGAACAGATTTTGATCAGCTCCCGGCTGCTGGTGAGGACCCACTGCAGGCGGCATCCGTATATATGCAGTGGTACTGGACGATTACGATAAGATGGATATCTCATCCAGTACAGCGTTCTCCGCTGACTTTTCATCCCCGTGGGCATGTCGAGAGGAGACTGGTATAATAATTTATATATAAAAATTTAACATGTTCAACTTATTTAATATAAATTTAATTTCTAAATTAAAATGCAGGCCGACACACTACGACAGGTTCATACTATTGTCGGCCAGTTATTGCATGACCGACCGTCGCCTGAGTTCACATTTAGGACTTTGACAAAAATGAACGAGAATATTCAGATGGTACTACAGCATGTACCATCTGAACCTACGGCCAGAGTGTCAGGCGGACCTTCATATGAGGGAGCGTCCTCGAGTCATCAGGTACCATTTAGCATAGAATTCAAATTAAGTTTTCAAATTCAAATTAACAAACTATTTACACTCTTTCAGGTGCCACGATCTCCATCTCCTATCATTCAGGCCCCGACGACAATTCCTTCGACGTCAGCATCGCTCCCGCCACCAGTATCACGAACTTCATATGTTTCTACATATTCACGCCGTCGCCCCTCGTCATCATCGCCACAGGAGATCCAGCATATTGCTGAGAAGGATGAGGGTGGTATCATCGAGGAGCTCGATCAGTTGGCAGCAGTCGAGCATCTCGATGATATATCTATTATCGAGCTTGTTGTTCCCCGTGGGCGAAGGCGTGGACGTGGGCATGGCCGAGGACGTCGAGGTCGAGGACGTGCTTAAAATTGAGCTTTTGAGGTCGATGTTGTATTATAGACATTTTTGTAATGTTCATTTTTGGTTGTTACTCAACTGTGATTTATGAATGTCATGATTGTTGTGAAATTTGATGTTTGTGAATGTTGTTTTAGAATTTTGAAGGTTAATTCTCATTGTTTGCAACTTGTTGTACAAATTTAAATTTTTTTTAAAGTACACTAAAATTATGAATGTTGTTCCAGCTAAAGGCGTTGCGCGAGTCAGCGCCTTTAGTGTTCTACACTAAAGGCGCTGAGTCGCTCAGCGCGTTTGGTGTAAAACACTAAAGGCCCTGAGTTGCTCAGCGCCTTTTTTGTAAAACACTAAAGGCGCCGAACAACTCAGCGCCTTTAGTGTTTTACACTAAACGCGCTGAACCATTCAGCGCCTCTAACAAATATGTTAAAGGCGCTGAATGGTTCAGCGCCTTTAACATATGATGTTAAAGGCGCTGAATTATTCAGCGCCTTTAGCAGAAGGCGCTGAGAATTTAGCCAATTTTCGCAAAAATTGGTCAAGTCCTCAGCGTCTTAATAGTGTATGCTGAAGGCGTTGAATGAATCAGCGCCTTCAGCATATACTATGAAGGCGCTGATTCATTCAGCGTCTTCACAGGGTTTTTGTGAAGATGCTGAATGATTCAGCGCCTTCAGGTCATCCCGCCTCCGTGGCGCCCTGCTAGCAAAAGCAGGATTACTTTTGCAAAAAAAAATTTCAAAAGGTTAGTTTACAAATATTAAAAGTTTTTAAGGTTAATTTAAAAAAAAATCCCACGAAATAAGTCATAAAAGTAAAAGCCTTGATTTACTTGCGCTCCAATTCTGACGACATAATAGTTACTTAATTCGAATTCAACAAAAATTCAGTACGAATATAGTACCAATGTGACACCCAATAGTCTCATATCGGATGGAAATAAAATTTTAATTAAATATATAAGAAACATGGACATTAGTAATAATAATTAGACTTAAATATTTTAGGTTGTGATTTAGGCTCAACGAATTATTATTGCTAATGGGTCAGGTCATTACATTTAGTATCAGAGTCAATTACCAACCGAAAGTGTGTGACGAATCTTAACTGTACCTGAATCTAAATGATGGGACGGACTAGCAGGCTTAGACATGAATTCTAGTAATAATAATATGGAGTCTGCTTGAGTCCAAACGATACGACGGACTAGCTGACTGAGACATCGATGTTACGCCGTGAGACATGAATATTAGTAATAATAATAATATATATGGAGATTAGGCTGAGACATGAGATATGGATTGGATATTAGACTGAGACATGACACATGCATAGACATGGATTGGATATTAGGCTGAGACATGAGATATGGATATTAGTAAATAAAAATCAGGCGGAAATAAAATTATAATTCTATATATAAAAAATATGGACATTAGTAATAATAATTTAAGCATTTTGGGTAATGCTTTGAGCTTTGGGCCCAACAAATTATTATTGTTAGTGGGCCGAATCATTACAATCAATCAAATTTGATACACATTCATGGATAAAAAATTCGGCTATTTAATTGAATTTTTTTTCTCTAGATATACGCTACTAGTATAAATAATTATAACATAATTATAACTTTTAAAATATAAAATTAAAGAATTTTGAGTGATTTTTTTTTTAGTTTTATCAAAAAATTATCTAAACTTTACAAAATTTTATACGAAAGTAAGATTAATAATTTTAAATAATATTTTAAACTTTTTGATCTCTAGATAAATTATCTTATAAAATTACAAAACTTAATTGCTTTCAAGTACAAATAACATTGATTATGTTTTTAGTATCAAACGTGGATACAGATACTCCATCTACAATAATTAATGTATTAAAAATAAAAATAAAAGATAATAATAATAATAATAAACTCCAACTCTACTTGTACTTGTGAAATTATTCTTGCTTGTATTTATAAGAATCTATGCTACTCTAGGTAGCTTATATTTGCTACATATCTATTCAATATAACTTTTACAAAAAAAAAGAAAAAAAAAAGGTCAATTGCTACATTTATTTATTTTTACCTCTAAAAGAAAAAATTCTGAGGAATGAATCTACCCATCTAAAGTTATAACTTCTTTTACATATGAAAGTCGCATTACTATATTGTTATAAATAGTCGTTAATTCTATAAAAAGAAAAAAAAAAAAAAAAAAAAATCATTTATACTTTTAAAATATGAAATATCCTCTTATTTTATTTTATTTTAATCTGAATTTTTGATACAATCATAGCATAAATACTCACAACACTATCCTTCAAAGTTCTGCTTAAGATTCTATAATATATACATATTCATAAACCTTTGAATAGGTTGGTAATCTTAAGATTATATCTATATTTTTCACCTTTTTATGTTTTATAATTTTTCATAATTTGATTTCAATTAATACAACATGTAAACAAGTTTCTACCTTTGTAGATGAAATCTCTAATCCATAAATTTTTCACAAAGAATAATAATTCGGATTTGAAGGTGTGTCACTCAACCACTCTTGTACTAGGAAATAGATAAATTAGCATATGCAAGGTGAACATGAATTCATACTACATAGTGATGCTATAGAATCACTAAACCGAAAGCCGAAGCACGAAAACTAATTTCCAGGAAGAGTTTTCATTTTGCCGAAAATATGAAAGATAAGTAGTCCACTTCAGTAAGAGCTAAGACATAGCATTTGCCGAAATGATAGTCTGTTTAGCCAAGAAATCTAAAACCAGTAAATACTGAAGTTGAAGAAAAACCGAACCGCATGTTCCGCATTCAGATGGAGTGAGTACACCACAGCAAACAGATGAGAAATTTACTTGATCTTCTTCTTCGGCCTCAGCTGCAAAATCAACCGGCAGATACGCGTCAGACATCACAGAACGAATCAAGCAATGTGTAACATAGAAATTTTATTTGACTTGTCTAAGGTAATAGAGTGCTAGTTCGTAATTGACATTCAATAGAATTTGATAGAGTTGGAGATTTTACCTGATTGCTGTGACCACATTTCTTCTTGCGGCAGTTCACGGCCCTAGGATGAAGACGAGCATAGCACCTGAGACGGAGACCAAAAAAAAAAGAAAAAAGAAACCATTAGCAGCTGACTAGAACAAGGAGGGAAGAACGTTTTGCAGCATCATTCACCCAATATATTCAATCTGAACAATGTTTAAAGATCGGTAAGGAATTTTAGGAAAAGACAGAATCTTGGATGGAAATAACACACAAATCAATAATAAAAAGCCAAGGGAAACAGAAGAAACAGTATATTTCCAAATATAGAGCATCACAAATATTATGGTTGTACTGATACACTTTACCAGACCCAAAAATTCCAAAACAACGATTCAGATGCGAGAGCTACTGTGAATACAACAATTTGCCGTTGCAACATGGCTTGTATTGGATTTTTACAATGATCAAGAATACCTAGATTACTGCAATCCTTCAATTTCATTCAAGGATTGCCGAGCCACTGGCACGACCCGTGCCTCTGCGCCACCGGCAGGGCCCAGCGCAGAGACGACGGGCCGGGCCATGCCAGTGTCAGCACGGCCCCCTGTGCCAGTAGCACTCCGGCAGGGTTTAGCACATTTTTTTAAAATTTTTTTAAAATAATGCTAGCTTTCTAGGATGTTTTAATGCATATGAACTTGATTCAAATTGTACCTCTCATCCAGTCTAAGTTGAATAGTCATATACAACTCATGAATGTATATAAACATTAATATAAGACAGATAATTAACAATATATAATATTAGAAATAATTCAATATGTCCAAATCATAACTCTAAAGTCTAAAGTTTTTATCTTCCGTTGCTAGCAATACATTGAGCGCCTAAGTGGATCATACTGATAATTGTCATCACCATTTACTAGATTGATCTGTCGATTATATAAATATTGCTTATACTAGGTGGAAGGTCGTTTAGTACTAGTACATCTCGAAATAATCGCGTGCATAGTCATTATCGCGAATTGTATCGTGATATGTGTACTACCATGACCGACACTAGCACAAGAACAACGGTGACTCCATCAAAAGATCTCTAATCCCTTAAAATAGAAAATTTGAAAACATAGATCTCTACCGAACAATGTTGGTTCAGCACAAATGGGCATGGAGCGATACAGGGGCGGCATGCCACAATTCAACGCCCACAGTTTCTAGTTGTCAGGCGACACAAACCCGTGCCACGTGCCAATACACCACCGACATGGTACGACACCGGCGGCATGGGCAACACGGGCCTATGCCAACCTGGCAAATGGGCTCGTTGGGCAATCCGCGGATAGGTCATTGTACCCACAGGTTTATGAGGGCATAGGTAGAATTTACTTGCAAATTTTTGAGTAGCAATCATCCCTACCCAATGTTTAAAAAAGCCCAAGGCGCATCTAGGCGCAAATGGAAGTTAGTGCCTAGGTGCAAGGCCTAGGCGTGCGCCCAATAGAGATAAAGTGCACAATTTCACAGAATTTTAAAATAACTAAGAAGTTCTTTACTATACTTTCTAATAATTGTTAAGCAACACTAAATACTCTTTAAAATCATATTATCACAATAAATATTCTATAACTAACCAAATAATCATATTTTCAAAAGAAAAAAAAATGAAAAGAAAAGAAAAGAAGCCAAGCAACATATATGAATATATGATAATTTTTAAAAAACAAAATAACACAGATAAAAGTAAAGAACAAATTACCTTTTTGTCTCCAAATAAGGGCCAGCATAAAGATAATAAGTAATTCACAAACATATAGAAAATTTTGATGTAAAAAACAAATAATTATAAACACAAGATGTCAAGATCATAAAAAAGTAACAAGCATAAAATTTTGAAGTTTCAAGCCAAAGATCATCAAAGGTTTCTTGTAATACTTTTGTGAATACTTTTGTGTTAAACAATAGAATTAAACCCGTTAGATCAAGATCCAAATCCGTTAGGTCCATATATGAAGAAAGCGTGCCTTGACCGCGCCTTGCGCCTAGAGCTAGACGGGTAGATGACCATACAACTCATACAAAGGTCCCAAGTAAGATAGGTTTAGCTTTGATGTTAATCAACATGTTTAAGCATGATTAAACAAGGTTTAATAACAAAGGAAACAAATACATCTCATGCTGGAATTGGCAAACTCAGCGTGCAGGACAAGTGTCGATGAACACAACAAAACCCATCTAAAACGGGACGATCCGAAATCCGATCGAGCTGAAACTTGGTGTGCACGTGCCTCTGGATCCTACCGTTCAAACAAATCCTTAAAATCTCAGAGATCCCTGTCGGATTGAGCAAAAATGCAAATCTAACAATTTCAGCCCAAAAATTTCAGCAAGTAATATATAAAGGGGAAGATGGAGAATCTGCTATACATATCTCAAATGGATAGCTCAAAATTAATTACTAGGTTCCTCTCCAATCTAGGAACACCCAAGAGCTTCTGGATCACAGCCCACAAGTCCAAAATCAAAGAAATAAGTCAAACACCTCAATGTTGTCTAGAAACTGCAATAAATTCAGCATGCAATGATGTAGAGCTCAAATCCAAGGTAATCTCAAGGTGAATCCAAAAATAAAAATGCTCACCACACATCTGAGAACACACGCAAGCTCCTAATCCATCATAAAAACTCAATAAATGTCATGAAATTGTATCAATAAGTGACTAAGTGCTCAAAAACACCAAAAAATCCTGTATGCAGATTTTTGGCTTGTTGAGCCAAGAGAAACCAATTATCACCTACAACATACCTTCAAAATTTCTGAAAAAATATCCTCACTTGTTCATAAAGGAGTCAAGAATATCCCCATGCACTTCAAATCTCATATCCATGAGAAAAAGCCAAAGAAATCCAATAAAAATCTCAACATGTTCAAAAATCTCAGCATGCAAGAAAAAGCTCTAAGAAAACTTAAAATACTTAATCTTAGCTTGAAGGAAGACCTTCTACAAGCTCCAAACTTCAAGTTCTATCAGTGGTTAAGCTCCCCAAAACGTTTCAAGTCCAAACTCCACTCCTAGAGCCGAGGGGAGGAAGAAGAAACCAAGGTATCATTGCTGCCAGCAGCTGAAAGAGAGCTCCACGGGCACCAATGGACGAAGAAGATGATGAAGAAGGCTCCAAACTCAACTAAAACTCAATCCAAAATAGTGGAGAAGGAAGAAGAACTTCTCAGGGTCGCAAGGAGTCCATATATGCCCAATTCCATAGTATAAAATGGGCCCACGGAATAGTTTAAGCTCACGCTGTCCAGCAGCAAAAACCCGGGTTTTTGAGCACATGAAAACACTAGGTGCGCCCGAATCCTTGCGTCCGAAAGGTCAAGTCAACGCTGACAGCGCTGACCGCCGTCATGTGTCACTTGGCACAATTCCCGAGGAAGGGGAATTGCAAGATAGATAGATCTCCTTCCATTTACATTTTGAGTTGGACTGTAGCTGTGGACCCTTTATTGTAATTATTTTTCAGACTACAGTACTTATGGGACTGGCTTTTTGCCAGCTAGTTGTATCATTTATTATTTTACTCCTGGGAGATGTACTTGTATTTTCGGAGTTTTGTGGTACAGTTTTTAGTCTGATGTTTATTTTAGTTCAGCTCTATTTTGCTCTTTTGTATGGTTCTTTATGTTTGAGCAGGTTACTGACGCTTCGTGTACGCGAGACTTCCCACGTATACAGCTGATCGGTTGGTGAGCCCAAGTTCTGGTTTACCCCCGGGGCATAACAGATTAAGTTGGAATATGTTGGCGAGCCAGAGTTCTAATTTACCCCCGAGGCGTCACAGATTAAGTTGGAATCCGGGCGCCCAGTTTTGCATGTGTTTTCGGGCTGTCGGGATGATTTTTCGAGCGAATAGATCCGGGTGCCCGAATCTTTTCAGACCGCCCGAAAGTGGATTCGGGCGCAGCGCCAGTCCGCGACATGTGGCGGCGGTTGTCAATGCTGTCAACACCGACTTGACATTTCAAGAGCATGATTCGGGCGCTCCCTAAGTTTTCAGGCACCCGAAAGTAGGGCCTTCAGCTGTTTGGACACCTTATGCTTATTTTGATCCGTGGGCTCTCTTTACACCATGGAATTCGGCATATAAGGACTCTCTGCGACCATAAAAAGCTCTTCTTTCTTTTCCACCATTTTGGACTTGATTTTAGCTGAGTTTGCACCTCTTTCATCATCTTCTTCCTCCATTGGTGACCTTGGAGCTGCTAAGAGCATTGACACCTTGGCTTCTTCTTCTTCCTCTGGGCTTTAGAAGTGGAGTTTGGACTTGAAGCTCTTTGGGGAGCTTAACCACTGAGAGAACTTAAAGTTTAGAGCTTGTAAAAGGTCTTCCTTCAAGCTAAGATCAAGTATTTCAAGTTTTCTTGGAGCTTTTGCTTGCATGCTAAGATTTTTATGGGATTTCTTTAGCTTTTTCTCATGGATCTGATATTTGAAGTGCATGGGAATGTTCTTGACTCCATTGTGAACAAGTGACCCTTTTTTAGAGATTTTGAAGGTATGTTGTAGATGATAATTGGTTTCTTCTTGACTCAACAAACCAAAAACCCGCGTGCAAGATTTTTGGTGTTCTTGAGCACTTAGTCACCTATTGATGCAATTTCGTAGCATTTATTGAGTTTTTATGGTGGATTAGGGGCTTGCATGTGTTCTCAAAGGTGTGGTGAGCATTTTTATTTTTGATTTCACCTTGAGATTATCTTGGATTTGAGCTCTACATCATGGAGAACCATGCATGCTGAATCTATTGCAATTTCTGGATAGCATTGAGGTGTTTGGCTTATACCTTTGATTTTGGACTTGGGGGTTGTGATCCAGAGGTTCTTGGGTGTTCCTAGATTGGAGAGGAATCTAGCAATTAATTTTGAGCCATCTATTTGAGGTATGTATAGCAGATTCTCCATCTTCCCCTTCATATGTTACTTGCTGAAATTTCTGGGCTGAAGTTGTTAGATTTGCATTTATGTTCGATCCGACAAGAATCTCTGGGACTTTAATAATTCGTTTGAACGGTAAGATCCAGAGGCACGTGCACACCAAGTTTCAGCTCCATCGGATTCCAGATCGTCGCATTTCAGGCGGGATTTGTTGTGTTCATCGACACTTGTACTGCACGCTGAGTTTGCCAATTCCAGCATGAGATGAATTTGTTTCTCTTGTTATTAAACCTTGTTTAATCATATGCTTAAATATGTTGATTAACATCAAAACTAAACCTATCTTACTTGGGACCTTTGCATGAGTTGTATAGCCATCTAGATAGATTATTGCTTTTATTTACGCTATCTTGTTAGAATTGAACCTAGGAGAAAATCTTTTTCTTTCTCGCATGTGGTTCATACTTTTGCTCGGAGTTTGGAGCATGGATTAGAGATAGTATGGTTGTTCTAGAGTCACCGAATTGTTGGACTCTTGAGATGTTCGGTAGCTGCGGATTTTGGACAGTTCGACCGAGTAGTTGTTATGCATCACTTTGGGTCAGGATTACATCTTAGTGGTTAAGATCATCCACTTTGGTCATGAGTTTGACTTTTAGCTTGCTACATTCTCGACTTGGTTACTCTCCACGAACGGGTCGCTCCCCTCAAGTGCCATTCCAGAGTTAGGCGGGCTTGATTCACTTTGGGTATTGTTCCACGTCAGCGATCCACAGGTTGTTAGTGTGATTAGATGTGATGTCAGTGCGGTCGGGACTAGGTCTTGTGCCGGTCAGTTGATTGGGTTACTCTCGGCAGTTTTACAGTTGATGCATACATTCCTTTTATACTGTTCATTCACAGTATTAGAGGCATAGTAGTGGTAGATGTATATTTTAGCAGTTTACTTTCCTTATTCTTACTGCTCTCCTATTTTTGCCTCTGATAGGCTTAGTGGGTAAGTCGAAGTTCTCGATGACGTGCCCACTGAGGACTACTGATTTTTAGTAGTTCTCATGCCCCCTATTGACCCTCTTTTTGAATAGTGCTCTGCGGCTGTTGCAGCGCCGGCGGATCGAGGTAAAGGGATCGCGGGATAGATAGATCTCCTTCTATTTATAAAGGAATCGCGAGACAGATAGATCTCCTTCCATTTATATTTTGAGTTGGACTGTAGCTGTGGACCCTTTATTTTATTTGTTTTTAAGACTAATGTACTTATGGTACTGACTTTTTGCCAGCTAGTTGTATCATTTATTATTTTACTCCTGGGAGATGTACTTGTATTTTCGGAGTTTTGGAGTACAATTTTTAGTCTGATGTTTACTTTAGTTCAACTCTGTTTTGCTCTTTTGTATGGTTCTTTATGCTTGAGTAGGTTATTGGCGCTTCGTGTGCGCGGGACTTCCCGCGTATACAGCGGATCTGTTGGCGAGCTCGGATTCTAGTTTACCCTCGGGGTGTGACAGATTAATGGCTCGCCATACCCTCTAAAAACACATGCAAGCTCCTAATCCATTACAAAAACTCAATAGATGCCACGAAATTGCATCAATAGATGACTAAGTGCTCAAGAACACCAAAAATCCTTTAATTGCCGGGAAGCATAAGCAATTGCCCTACCCTCCTGCATCAGTACGCAACCAAGACCACTGTGCGACGCATCACTAAAAATCACATATCCTTTTTTCATAATAGGGAGGGAAAAAATAGGAGCTAACATCAATCTGCTCTTTAATTCCTCGAAAGCACCTTACCGAATGACACCAGCAGAACTGCGAGAGTTGAAGGCGCAACTTCAGGATTTGTTGAAGGGCTTTTTTCACCCTAGTGTGTCGCCTTGGGGAGCACAAGTGCTATTCGTAAAGAAGAATGATGGCTCACTTAAACTTTGTATTGATTACTGGGAATTGAATAAAGTAACCATAAAAAACAAGTACCCTTTTTCAGCGCATTGATGACCTTTTAGATCAACTGCAAGGGTCGTGTGCCTTCTCCAAGATTACTCTGCAATCAGGTTACCACCAGTTGAAGGTAAAGGCCGAGGATGTCTCTAGGACAGCGTTCAGGACTCCGTACGGACATTATGAGTTTACCGTCATGCCTTTTGGATTAACTAATGCCCCTGTCGCATTCATGGACTCCGTACGGACATTAACTAATGTTTCAGCCGTATTTGGATAGATTTGTTATAATATTCATCGATGATATCTTGATCTACTCCCGGAGTGATGCCGAGCACGAGAAGCACTTGAGGATTGCTTAGGCAACATTGCCTGCTTAGGGGCTGCCTAAGCACTGGTTGATAAGCCTAGCACCTAGGCGCCTAGGCGCTTTTTCATACTATGTCCTTACTAATACCCACTTGTGGGTAGGCAAGTCAGTAAGCAAGTTACCCACAAGGTACTCTTTTTTAAATTTTTTTTCTAGACATCACGGACACAGACACGGGACACGGGGCATGACACGAATCGGACACAGCGACTCAGCAACTTTTAAAAAATTAATTTTTTTTCTAGGCATCACAAACACAGACACGGACACAGGACACGAGACACGAGGCATGACACGACTCGGACACCGTGACTCAGCAACTTACAAAAAATTAGGGCACGGCATGGGCACAGCTAATAAGATATAGTATTATTAATATAATAAAATATATTTTTATTGTATATAAAATGTTAATTTAGCTAAAATACTATTATATTTCTCATACGAATGAACGTTAATAAAATTTTTATTGATAGTTCATATATTTCAAGGAAAGAAATATCGCATCATACACAATTTATTTGTGTCGTCCAAAAAAACCCTTATATGTATTCATTAAAATGCCAAAATATTTATTATCTTATATGATATATGCATAAAAAAATAATATATATATATATATATATATATATATATATATATATATATATATATATATATATATATATATATATTTGTAAGGGGATGTGCTATAGACCCGCGTCGGACCTGCATTCATAGTGTGTTGGCGTCGAATAAGAGTCCGACATGGACACATGTGTGTCCGACATGGACACACGACATTTATTGAAGTGTCCGTGATATATAGTTTTTTTCTTTTTTTTTTGTTCTTATAATTTCCAAACACATAATGTATATATTTATAACTCTATGAAAGTAGAGTTTCTATCCGAGTTGGCACCACCACGTTAATTTGAGGAGAAGGGGGGGTGGAGCCCACTTTTTTTTACTCTTCTTTTGAGCTTGGGTAGGGGCCGCCATTCTATCTCTGGAGTGTACTCGCCGTTTTCTCCATCCCGACAATCTCCATATTAAACTGCTACAATTCATGTAGGCCTTGGAAAGGCATGATTCTCCTATTTTTATTGTCCACACTGGCAATATTAATTTGCTCTTGAAGTTTCATAGGGTAATTCTGCTCTTTTCCTTATTGATGTTGTTTCATATCTTATCGATCCTGTATTATTTTAATTTTTAATTTATAAATTTTTTTTCTACTGATTAACTATGAAAATTGCTATTTGAGCTTAATACACAATTATTTTTCATTCCATTTTTTTGGACCTTAAACGTACTGCTCGAGTTTCACTTGGATCGCTAGGTACTTTTCTTCAATATCATATACATTCATTTGCTTCTACAGAATCAACCCGCCGTAAAGCACGAGTACCTTCACTAGTTCTTTTAAAAATATCAAAACATAACATATTGTTTGCAAGGTAGTAAATAGCAGATAACGGACACATAGCATTTGGAGAGTCTCATAGCCGCCGCTATTTAAAACACTGGTTGTCCGAAACATCACAACATACAACAAATAATAAAAAGAAAATGACACTAGGAGAAATTAGTGTTAGGGTTCTAGGGACGGATAAAATAAAAGAAGTAATCACTTTATTTATTTTATTATTTTTTAAAAAAATTATATATGCAAGTACCCGTGGGTATATGTGGGTTGCCCATAATTTAACAGATACCCGCCCATCTTACCCATAATATTTTGAGTAAGAAAAACTAGTACCCATACCCGCAAATTTGCGGGTAACCCGTAGGTATCCGTAGGTATGGGTTGAGATTGCCAAGTCTAGGTCAATCCTTGATTTCATTAAACTGAACCATGCCAATTGTCAATTAATTCAAGGTAGCTGATAGTTGGAATTGGGAATAAAATACTAAGAAAAACAAAGAGGGACAAAAAAATAAACATTGAACAAGAACAAAAAGAAGTTCATTACATAGTTAAGTAGTTACAATGATGATTTCTAGTGAAAGAAAAAGTGAACTATATGAAATTCCAAGTAGATAAGAACCCAATGTTTTAAAAAGTGCACAGGCGGTCCACCCACCTCATACCGTATAAGCAGTATGCTGGTGCTCTTACGCGCGCATATGCGGTTTAGCGGTTAAAAACAGTAAAAAAATATGTGTACAATTGCACCAAAAAAAAGGTATAATTGTCTCCAAAAGTTAGAAATAAATAAATGCACTAAAAATCAGCTAAAAACGCATGATGAATAATAATTTTTTACTCAAGTGATCATTCAGAATACCTAGTTAAACAAAAAAATCGACATAATTAAATATCTATGTAAATAACATATACCAATTATGAAAGTATATGCTATCATTTACATGTATAATCACCATATATTAATGACTAAGGTTCCTTCTTTGTTTCCCCCTTCAATGGCTTAGGTTTGATCTCAAATGGGTACAGGATCTGAATATGGCTAAAACCCAACCTAATATTCTAAAAAAAAAATTTGAAATGCTTAAAAGATAGATTACTACGTACAAGCTATCCCTTCATACCGAAGAATGAATAGATAATGTGGAAAATGAATTGAATGCTAATTGAGGAATGATAAATGTCAACTAGCTACGGTCACCATAAGTATGAACCCATTTTTCTCTCAAAACCGAACAAGTGCATATATTATCAAGTTATTCACTTAATAATAGATAATTATCACTACCAAGCTTAAGGGAGTGCAAAGGAAAAGAGACTTCGTAAGATTAATCAAATAAATGATCAGGTTGAGAAACAAGAACATACAGGAAATGATAAAAGAATGAAATTACAAAGGATAATTGAGGGGTAATATCAACATATTTTATAAAGCCTGCTTAGTTGGGAAATTAGGAAGTAATAAGGCGCCTTATCCCTCTTGGTCTCCCAAATGGCCTTTGAAACTACTGCTTTGTCTTAACAGGTTATCTTGGGATAACCCATTAAGAGCAATATTTCCACACTACCACTTGTAACTACTGTTCTTTACGCTTTTCTTCCTCTAAAACTAATTAAATTATAAATTACTATACACCATTCTTACTTAATGTGTTATATATTAACCTATTTAACTTCTTAAATTATTATCTATTTAGGGCCTGTTAGGCCGCGCGGCGCACGGCTTTTTGAGAAAGCTTCCCTCGCAGACCTTTCTTGAATAGAAGGTTTTGTGCGGTCGCGCGACACGAACGCGGGCGCAACAGCACGGCCAAACACCCCATTAATCAACTAATCTTGTAATCAGGGGTGTTATCCATAATTAATTATCATAGTAACTAATTAACTTTTTTAACTAGATAATTTACTAATTAACATATTATTTTATTGTTCATAGTTAATTAACTAATTAACTAATTTATTTGTTCATAGTCAATTACACATTCATACTTCATTAATTAACTTTTTAAACTATCATTTAAAATTAATAATTTGGTACTATTTAATTAGACAAAATACCATTGTTTTAAAATTATAAGTGCCTACTACTCCCAATATTCCAACCCACATAATAAAATTGGTCTGGTTAAACAACTCAATTCTTTATCCCCATAAACAGCCCAATTCTCAGCCAAATGTAAAATTGGTCCCATTCCGCTTATTCTAGTAATTATCCGAAGAATAAGGAATAATAGCTTATTCTCAAACCACACGGTGCCAAGGAAAACATATTGGGACAATAGTGACCTGAATGACCACTATAAATATTAGAAGATTGTAAGACCGATAATACAGAAGATAGTCCATGGATGTGAGTTAAAAAAAGCATGACACCACAATTTATAGCGAAGATCTTAGCACCATAATATACACTAATCATTCACCAACCTGGATCTATTGAGTTTTATTTTAGTGGAGTACTTGAATATGCTCTAACAGTTTTCATTCTAATACCGGATCTATGAGTGGAGATGTTGAATACCCTCTAACAGTTCTTCACTCAAATATTGTCAACATATTCCTAATCCAATTTACAAAAGAAGTTTTAAAAATGAAGCTTTTATTTTTAGGCTATGTTTGGTATGGGAATAAACAGAGGACAACACAATATATCTTCTGCCAAACGCCCTAAAAAAATGACCAGAACAACTATTCCGATTAAATGAAGTTATTCTAGGTAATCCTAGAATACTTAGGGCCCGTTTGGTAATGGGTTAAGGTAGAATTAGCTAATCCTGGGATAAGTATAAAGTACGGAACTAAGGTAAAAAAGCGTTTGGGATGGTTCCAGGGATAAGAGATTTTATGTTTGGTATGAGAATGGAGAATAAGAAGAATAAAGAGGTTAGGTTGGGATAATTTACCTTTTTGCCCTCAAGATTTAATATGTAATAAAAGTTGTTAAAATCTAATTAGTTCGTTTTAATTAATGGATTAAAGCTTTAAAAAAATTAAGATAAAATCAAAATCATAATCAAATTATATTTTTTTAAAAATAATTTTTAATTTAATATTTTATTTTCTCAAATTAAATTTAAAATTTTAAATATAAAATTTCAACATTTAAATTTTAAAATTTAAAATTTTATAATATTAATTTTGAATTATAAATTTTAAACATAAAATTTTTTAATTTTCAAATAATAACATTTACTTTCTTCGTTTTAATTAATGGATTAAAGCCTTACAAAAATTAAGATAAAATTAAAATCAAAATCAAAATCAAAATCAAAATCGAAATCAAATTTTAAATTATATTTTATGAAAATAATATTTAATTTAACATTTTATTTGTTTAAATTAAAGTTAAAATTTCGAATATAAAATTTCAAGATTTAAAGCCTTACAAAAATTATGATAAAATCAAAATCAAAATAAAATTTCTAAAATTTTGAAAATAATATTTAATGTAACATCCAATTAAATTAAAGAGAGAGAGAGAGAGGAGAGAGGGATTTGTGATGATGAGAGTGTGTTGGGAAGAAGGAAAAGAGAGAGAGGAGAGAGAGGGATTTGTGATGATGAGAGTGTATTGGGAAGAGAGAAAGGAGGGGAGGAGGGGTAGTTTGGTAAAAAAAAAAATTATAAAATAATAGGTAAGAACTGTTGTTCCAGCTTATTCTGTTTGTACTGGAATTACTGTACCGAATAATTCCTGGTGCGTTTGGTAGAATAAGGGGGATATCCCCCTTATTCCTTGTTCTAGTCCCATTCCAAACGGGGCCTTAGGGAATAATTATTCCACCTTTTCAGCGGAACAAGACTATTCTCTTGTTTGTATTTAGCTAATTAAAAGCAGTTAACATAAAAGAAAAGTATAATCATGCTTGTACTTAGCTAAATAAAAATAAATATAAATATAAAAATAAATAATAATTTTTATTTTTAATAATAATAATAGTTGTTGTTGTTATTATTATTATTAGTACTACTACTACTATTATTATTATAAATTATAATTATAAATAAAATAGCATGTATTATAATATATAATAATATCTTAAAATATATTATCTTCTATTTTTAGATATAATTTTTTTAAGGTTAATTGCATACAGGTCCTTGAAAATGTATCGAATAGCAAATATATCCCTACAAAATTCAACTTTTCATATTTATCCCTTCAAAAATTCAACGTTATTCATATATATCCCTACCGTCTATCTCTGTTAGAAAAATCTAGTTAACCATAGGTTAAATGCTTAGGTTAGGTAAAAAAGTAAATTTACTTACTTTTTTACCCTTTTTATATTATAACCATGGCTTTTAGAGGAATATATTTGTAAGGGCAAAATAAACATTTTACCTATATTCTGTTAAAATATAAACGGTAATAAACCAGAGGGATATATATGAATAACTTAGAATTTTTGAAGGGATAAATATGAAAAGTTAAATTTTGTAGGGATATATTTGCTATTCAATATGTTTTCAGGAACCCGTATACAATTAACCCTTTTTTTTTTTATTCTGTACTATCCTTGAGATAACTACCAAACAAATTTTTAGTTATTCTTAGGAAGAAAAGAATCTTTAACCAACCACAATTTTAGACTCATTGACTTATTGTATATCCCAGAATAATAGGTTCCCAAGAGTATTCCTAAGAATGTTAACCTCCAACCAACCGTAGCCGTTAGGGTCTAAAAGCCCATTTCAGCTTCTCATTCCAGCATAAATTCTAGAAATTTTCGCAAGCTAAATGCTTGGCTTGTGCTTCTTGAGTTGAGAAAATGTTGGAAGCAAGGCCAAACAGGTAACAGGTGGTTAGGCACTAAACCGATTGGAGATAACTTCGGAGTTAAAAATATAAATTACGCCCTCATTCCTACAAATGCAGCAACAGCTTAGGATATATGTTCTGGTTAAATCAGTTGATTATTCTAGAATAATCAAAAACAATTTTTCAGCCAACTCCATAAACTGTACAACCCCACACTCTATCCCTAGCTCCTCCATATATTCGATGAAGAAGATGATTTGTTACCACAGTTCTTAAGCAAAATCATCTAACAAAATGTAACCGATCATCACGAAGGCCTTCTGTCTAAACTCTAAACCAACCAGACAACTATTGTTCTCAACAAACTAATTAACTTATATTGATGACAAATTGACAGAATAGTTAGAAAACCAAACATCTAAAATTCCATTTCAGCTTTAGCAACAAAATACGAAGATTGCAAACATAACTGAGATAGTAAAGTTAAAGAACCATACTTTCTGCAGATCATCTTGTCCTGGTTGTACTTCCTAGCAAGAGCCATCAAAGAGGGCTCAATGATACCACCCCTCAGCCTCAGCACCAAGTGCAATGTTGACTCTGCAAAATTTTACATACTAATTAATCAAAACTAAAGATTTCAAACGAGAACATAGAATAAATAAAAGCCGGTAAAAACTTACAGACGTAAACTATAGCTCATTTTTATATAGGCACCTGAATTTTAGAAGTTTTAACTTTACTACTAACCATGGATGGTTCTTGATATGGGTATCTGAACTTTAAAAATTCTGATTTTACTAACTAACCTCAATATCTGTAACACTTTTGCCAAAATTTTCTATAATCCAATGGAACACACAGCTAATTCCATAAACTCAAACATTTAGGTAAAAATAAAAAAAATGTGCCCATGATCGAGGTTCCATAAAATTTCTACCAAATTTCAAAAGTTTAAGTATCTATTTCAAAATTTTAACTCTGAAACTTTGCAAAGTTTACGTACCTATTTGAAAAAATGCTCAAAAACTCTGGTAAATTTTAAACATCTATCACTCAAAATAGTAATTGATTGAGGCTAGAGATTTGAACTCACCCTTCTGGATGTTGTAATCGGCGAGGGTCCTCCCATCCTCGAGCTGCTTCCCGGCGAAAATAAGCCGCTGCTGATCCGGCGGAATCCCTGTTTTAAACACACACATCACATTGAGATCACAGATCCTTCTAGGGTCCTATAACCTTCTCTCCGAATCGAAATCGAAATCGAAATCGAAATCGATCAAAATTCTAGGGTTTGTTTTGCCGCACCTTCCTTGTCCTGAATCTTGGCCTTGACGTTGTCGATGGTGTCGCTGCTCTCCACCTCAAGGGTGATCGTCTTCCCCGTTAGGGTTTTCACGAAGATCTGCATCGTGGCTTCTTTCTCGCTCGTTCTCCCGTTTCGCCGTCCCTAAACCCTAACCCTAATCGCATTCGCACGCCTCTTGTATCGCTGTTTTCTATACAAAATGACTGAAATACCCTCGACCGGTCCCGGTTTGGACCATAGCCCGTTAATTCACAGATTATTTATCAACTTTATGAATTGGGGGGGGGGGGGGGGGGGGGGGGGTGTTGCTTTTCACTTACTTGTGGGTCCTCAGAGATTTGCAGTCCATTTGAATGCATAGTAAAATAATTTATAGAATTTAAATATTATTATTATTTTATTTTAGATAAAATTTAATATTTTATAACTTTAAAAAAATTTTAGGAATTTATTTTAAACATTGTTAGAATATATATTATATAATTGTATAGATTCTCATATATATATATATTTAAAAATTAGTTATTAAGGGGGGGGGGGGGGGGGGGGTGTTGCTTTTCACTTACTTGTGGGTCCTCAGAGATTTGCAGTCCATTTGAATGCATAGTAAAATAATTTATAGAATTTAAATATTATTATTATTTTATTTTAGATAAAATTTAATATTTTATAACTTTAAAAAAATTTTAGGAATTTATTTTAAACATTGTTAGAATATATATTATATAATTGTATAGATTCTCATATATATATATTTAAAAAATTAGTTATTAAGGAATTCAAATTAAAAAAATTAACTATTAAATGGCTTTATATTTAAGAATTAAAATATTAAAAATATTTTAAATATAAATAGTAATTTGTAATTCAAAAATTAGGACATTAAATTATTAATAAATTTATTTAAAATTCGAAAAACTATCCGTTGGAAAGTTTTAATATTCAAAGCTAGTCGTAAGAGATTTAAAAAAATAAAAAAACTAGCCGCTGGTGAGCTCAACAATATAAAAAAAACTAACCTTTGAAGAGCTCAAAAGTAAAAAATTAGCCGTTGGAGAGCTCCAAAATAGAACTAGCCATTGGAGCGAAGTATTTATACTTCTAACACTATTCAAAGTCTATTTAAAGGAATCAATTTCTTATAATTACATAACTAGCCATTCTTATATTCTCTTCTCTATATCTTAATTTACAACTGCAAATTATGGATAACAGCAGTCTTGCACTTCTTCTTTTGAAAAGAAAGGAAGAAGATGAATTTGAGTTCATGAATTTTGTTAATTCAACGACAAATAGTGATGGAATATCAGAGAGGAGACGCATTCACACATTTCTTCTTACAAGCATAATGTATATTCAAGAAGTTCTTGAAGGTCACGATGAACAATGCAAGAGAGAGTTTCGAATGATAACTCATGTCTTTAGTCTTCAAAGCACTGGCCAAATGCTTGAAGGATAAAGAGCTTTTTTCATATACGAAATATGTTAGCGTAGACAAACAGATAGCTATATTTTTATATATCTTATGACACTCCAATAGTCCCACATCAGATGGAAATGGAGTTGTGATTGGATATATAAAAGACATGGATATTAGTAATAATAACTATGTTTAAGTATTTTGGGCTGTGATTTAGGTCCAACGAGTTATTATTGCTAGTGGGTACATAACGATGAAATATTAAAAGATGTTACTGAACTCACTAGAGATTTGATGAAATATTAAAAGATGTTACTGAACTCACTAGAGATTTAATTCAACGACCATTGTCCATCACTTCAAAAGATGTTACAGAATTCACTGGAGATTTAATTCAACGACCTTTGTCCATCACTCCATTGAGTATCAGATGGAACAACAAAAAATTTTATTGCTAGTGGGTACATATCTAAATTTCGTTATTGCTAGTTGGTACGTAGCAATGAAATATTATTGCTAGTGGGTACGTAGCGATGAAATATTAAAAACTGTTACTGAACTCACTGGAGATTTAATTCAACGATCATTGTCCATCACTCCATTGAGTATCAGATGGAACTGTTAGAAAAATAATCGCACTAACTTTGATTGTGATTAAATTATCTAACTGTTTTTTGTTTAAAATTTAATAACATAACTTACCTTTAATCGCTATCCAAAAATTGTAGATGAAAGAAATTAATCCGGAACCGTGCGAGGCACTGCCCTAAGGCGTATTTCCGTCATTCGTGCGAATTAATCGGAGACACCACCCCAAGGTACGACCGGAATTCCTCTTCCTACGTGCACGACCGCGAAAGAAGTTGACAGAGATTCTCTCAACACCCGATAAACAAAATTAACCAAATAAAATTTAAAATAAAACTTAAAATAATTCTCTCTTTTTTTTTTCTTTCTCTTTCTTTCTTTCTTTCTTTTTCTTTCTTTCTATCTGACTGACCCTCAACTATAGCCCACACCTATGTTTATATAGGGGCAGGAAAAATAAAATGCCGTTGGGCTCCATGGCATTGGGTTCCAACCCAACGTTATGGTGAATTAATGCAATTAAAGCAAAACGTTTCCAACCCAACGTTCTAATATACATTAAATAAAAATTAATCAGTAAATTAATTAAAAGAGAGTAAATTAATTAGTAAATAAGAATTAATAATAATAAAAAATTATTATTGAGGGTTTTAGGAATTTTGATTTTTTATTCCAACAATCCCCCACAAAATTCAAAATTTCGAAATAAGATTAAACTCAAAAATAAAATAAAATAAGATTATCGGGTGTTTATACTATGTAATAGGTAAGGTGTCTTTAAGAGACTTAACCTCACTTAGTATAAGCAATTTTCATCAGAAGGAATCGGAGTGAACCAGGTCTTGAACTACGTTCCTTTGACCCTGACTTCAACTGCCACACACATAGTACAGAATTCTCCGTCGCGAGTCTGTGCATTGAAAGCCATGCACAGTACCTTGATTTTTCATAAGAATTTCTATGGACAGCCCACATCTCATAGTCGCGGCCTTATACGAATATTCTTATATAGGTGGTCTCCTCCAGGGATGTGTGTAGAGTCACATCTCGCAAAATTATTGCCTCGGATTCCATTAAGAGCTATAAGCTTAACCTCAACCACTACACAGAGCACAACTCACCATATGGATGGATTTGGAACTAAAGTTCCTCTGAATAAACTGTAGAAAGTGCTCTTTGGCCAACCCGACAGCTTGTTTTTACCACATTGAACCTTCTTCAAGGGATCTCCTATCACAAAGGTTGGGTCCCCACTGCAGGAAGACCCTTTATGGGCAAAGTCTCATCCCCCTCGATGACTCTAGGACCTTAGTCCTATTCAGGCCTTTCGTCAAGCAGTCTGCAAGATTCTGTTCAGATCTGATGAAACTTAAAGAAACAACATCATGAGAAGTTAGTCATCTAACAGACTTTTGTCTCAATTTAATATGTCGACTAGCCTTAGAATTTATTAATTTCTTTTTACAAAAATCAATTGCAGCTCGAGAATCACACCGAATAGAAATAGGTGGAATAGGAGTGGAAATCAATGGAATTGATGACAAAAGGTTCTTGAGCCACTCGGCTTCAAGACAAGTAGTATCAAGGGCAACCAACTCAGCCTCCATAGTGCTTCTGGCTATTATAGTCTGTTTGGTGGATTGCCAAGAAACTGCACTGCCACCAAGAATAAAAATATAGCCAGAAGTAGACTTAATATCCAAAGAATCACAAATCCAATTGGCATCGCTGTATCCCTCAATTACAGCAGGATAGCCAACAAATTTAATAGCAAAAGAATGAGTACCTTTAAGATAACGAAATACTCTTTCCAGAGCAATCCAATGAATCATACTAGGACTACTAGTATATCTACTCAATCTTGATATGGCATAGGCAATGCCAGGTCTAGTTCTATTGGTTAGATACATCAGAGAACCAATGATCTGGGCAAATTTCTCTTGATTTACTGGATTACCAGTGTTCTTTACAAGTTGAACACTAGGATCAAAAGAAGTAGAAACAGGAGAACAATCAGAATACCCAAATTTATCAAGTACCATTTGGGTGTAATGAGATTGGGTCAGGATAATGGAGTCGGATGATTTAAGAATTTTCATTCCTAAAATCACATCTGCTTCACCAAGATCCTTCATTTCAAAATGGTCTGATAAAAAAGGATTTAACTTGGTTAATCAGATCAAGATCAGGAGCAAGAATCAGAATGTCATCAACATAGAGGCAAAGAAGGACACAACGATCATCAAATCTCTTGAAATAGAGACAGTTGTCATAATCGTTGGTCAGAAATCCATATGAAGCTATAACACTGTCAAATTTCTCGTGCCACTGTTTAGGTGCTTGTTTTAGTCCGTATAGAGAGAGAACTAATTTACACACCTTATTCTCTTGACCTGGCACAGAGAAACCTTCAGGCTGAGCCATATAGATTTCTTCTTCAAGATCACCATGAAGAAAAGCGGTCTTGACATCCATCTGATGAATCAGAAGTTTATGAATGGATGCTAATGCAAGAAGAATTCGGATAGTAGCAATGCGAGCAACAGGCGCATATGTGTCAAAGTAGTCAATTTCAGCATTTTGCCGAAAACCTTGAGCAACAAGACGTGCCTTATACTTCTCTACTGATCCGTCAGTCCTAAGTTTCTTTCTAAAGATCCACTTACATCCTAGGGGTTTACTACCATGAGGTAAATCAGTGAGAATCCAAGTGTTATTACTGATAATTGATTCTATCTCACTTTTTATAGCCTCCTTCCAAAAAGAAGCTTCAGGAGAACTCATTGCTTCCTTATAAGACGAAGGTGTACTTTCAATTAAGAAAGTAAAGAAGTCTTCACCAAAGTTCTTCTCAAAGCGAGTTCTCTTACTTCTCCTTAATTCAGGAATAGAATCAGGTTCTACAGGATCTAAACTATAATGCAAATCAGATACAGATATATGATCAGTAATAGATGCATGATCAAAAGTAGACTGATTATCAGGGGCAGATCTAGAGATGCGGATTTTGAAAGGAAAAATATTTTCAAAGAAAGTTGCATCTCTAGATTCAATCAAAGTGTCATTGGAAATTTCAGAAACCTCAGAATTGATCACAAGAAATCTATAGGTATTGCTATCTAAAGAATATCCAATAAAGATAGCATCTACAGTTTTAGGTCCAATCTTCTTTCTTTTGGGTTCAGGAATAGACACCTTAGCAAAGCACCCCCACACTCGAAAGTAACTCAACCGAGGTGCTCTTCCTTTCCAAAATTCATAAGGTGTCTGGGTTCTATCCTTAGAGGAAATCCTATTGAGAATATAATAAGCTGATAAAATAGCCTCCCCCCACAAGTTCTGAGGTACACCAGAACTTAAAATCATGGCATTAACCATGTCCAATAGGGTTCGGTTCTTTCTTTCAGCTACACCATTAGATTTCTTTTAAATGAATCAAAACTGCTTCTCTAAACTTTGCTTCTTGAATAGTTGTATCACTATTCTTTATCATTTTCTTCAAAAGTAAGTGTCAAAGATATCAAATATGATCAAAACAACATGAGACAATTTAGATTACACATTTTTCTTTAACATTTGTTGCTTTAATGTGCACTATTTTATAAGAGTTTCAACTGCTTTCCAATTATAGAAACTAACAAGGATTACACATTTTTCTTTAATATTTGTTGCTTTAATATGTACTGTTTTAATATTTGTTGCTTTAATATGTATTATTTTATAAGAGTTTCAAATGCTTCCCAATTATAGGAACTAACGAGTGAAGTTCAAATTTGGCTCGGTTTGCAACAAAACTAAAATTTGATCTAACTGGGAATTACTTTTCTTTCCTTTTCTCTTTATATTTTTTATTTTTAGCATATTCTGATTATGCTCGTTGTTTTGTATCTTCATCTCCATATCAACTAGGTTCAATTATATATGATGTATCACATTGATATATTTTTATTTCACTTCAATAATTAGGTTATTTAATTAGGTTTATCTCATGTGTTATTTTTTTGTCTATACATAATTTAGCTTTTATTTTTTGTTTAATTGGTGGTTTATTATAAAGTTTCATGTATTTTTGTATCTTATTGTATTGATTGTTATATTGTTTGAATAAAAATCTAGTTGTTATGTAAAGTATTAGTTAATATTCTTTTCCTATTATTATGTGGAATGCAGTATTCAACAATGGATAATAATTGGATTGATATTGAAAATAGACAATATTCAGAATACGTAAATGGGATCAATCAAAATCTAGCTACAGTTTGCATTTGCACGTACTACGAGAGTAGATAAAATTCGATACCCTTGTTATAAGTGTTGCAATACTATTTTTCAAATTCGTGAGACTATGTATACTCACCTTATTATATATAGAATTTTAAAAGATTACAAATTATTGTTCTGTCATGAAGAAGAAATTATAACTAAAAATAGTGAAAGCACAGAGGGAAGTAACGAAGAGGAAGCAGACGAAGAAAAGAGTCATGATCGTGATGATGATGATGGCATTGCTACATTATTAAATCGTGATGATATTAATGAAATTGTTATTGACAAAAATCATCCATCATATAAAAAGAGTAATAAAAGATATGATGATAATTTTATTAATGATAATGAGGAAGAAAAGTCGAAGAAGATGATTTGTAGAAACAATAGGTCTGACATATTGCATTTTAGATTGTATTTTGTAAATACTTTGTTTGACAATATTTATAACTATGGCATATTGCACCATCACCTTAGCTAGCATATATCTTGATAGGATAATATTTTATGTATGACATTGCTGCATATATTTAAGTTCATACACTTTATTGAAGTTCATGCACCTTATTTTGTTAATTACTGCATGTGTAATGGTCGGAAAATTCAATAGTGGAGGTAGTAAGAATAGATTTGCCGATCAAACAATGTATAAAGAGCACGAGGTTCGGTCACAACATGTAAATATTAAGGGGACCGGAGAGAATCAACTCCGAACCAAACATAATAAATCCTCTAACAGAGCAAACATCAATAGATGCCCATAATGGATCAAATAGTAGTAGTGCTGGTATAGAACTTTAATTATAGTTTATATTCATTTTTTGCATACTTTTTAAATATAGATTGCTTTTTTCTATAAAAATTATTAATAAAGTTTATTCTCATATCACTAATTTGCACTATTAATTTTGATTGTTTTAATGCTACCTTTATGTTTTGTGAGAAAGATGACACGAGGAAAAACTATTGGGCTAAAGTGGGTGAAAAGGAGAAAAGAAGAAAAGAAAAAAATCTGTAATTGACATACCAAAAGACCTACGACGAGTAGTGGGTACAAATGCCCAACAATTCATTACTGAGACAGCTCAAATTGTTAGACAGAATGCTCCTCTGGATGTTGAAAAATGGTCCAAAATGCCTTCACATGTCATTGATAGGATGGTGAAAATTATTAATGTAAATAAGTATCTTTACTCGTGATCTCTCTTTTACTTCTTTGTTTTTTTAACTTAGAAACATACTAGTGAGTAAGTAGGGGGCTTAAAGGCGTTTCTATATGCATTTGAGGTAATATAGGGTTTAACCCTATGTAAAGGACAAGAGTAAACCAAGTGTAAATATTGTATGTGTGTCAAACATGTTTCAAGATTTAGCCCAAAGTAAAGAAAAAAGAACATCATACTATTCTCACTTGCATTTTGCATAAATAGTTAAAGTTCATGTAGAAACATAGAAGTTGAAATTCTATTAATTGAATTATAATTTGATATTCCGGATAAGTGAATAGTAACTTTAGAAAAATTCAGGAGTATCATATCTAAGTGCCTAATCTAACCTAATGAGATTCGAATCTGACGAAGTAAATACATGATTTGAACGGTCTCGTCGAATTAAGAGACCTAGCGTCGTCCGTTTTCATGTTCGATGAGCCGAAGTCATCGAAAAATGTGCTAGGTTGTAGTTGTCACTGAATAGATGTCCAAATTGACCTGACAAAGCTCAATCTTGATCAACCAAAATCATTACTTGAATGGTCTCGACAAGCCGAACGTCGTGGTATCGTCCGTTTTTACATTTGGCAATCCTAAAGCCTCGAAAAGCGTGAAATAGCAAAATTCAGTGTATTTTTTCTAGAGTGCCAATATTTTATAGATGGAATTGGAAGAGACTTCTTGGGGAGGGGCTTCTTGGTATATTTGATTTACAGTGAAGGACCTAGGTCAGGGGCTTCTTGGTATATTTGATTTATAGTGAAGGACCTAGGTCAGAATTCCTACTGTTCAGGGACCTAATTGCAACTTGTTGCAACACTATTTAGGGAGCTCTAGGAAACCCTAGCCACACACCTTCTTTGCAATTGAAGCAGCCCCCACGACTCCCTCTCTTCCTCTGCCATTCCCCTGAGCGTCGCCACTCCCTACCGACGCCGGAGATAGCCGAAAAAGCGAGAGAAAGTTTCTTTACACTTTGAGATCTTGGGTTTGGCGGTGAAGTTGGGCATCAGATCTCACCAACTTATTACACACAGACCTTTCTGAGACTTCCCTCACCTCTAGCAAGTGGATCCCAGGGAGCCTGGTTGCCAGGCTCCGCCATAAGTCATTAAAAAAGGAAGATCCATCATCTTCTTATTCTCTTCGGGACAGAGGTGACCCCCAACCTATTCTATTGGTTTTTCTTGCTCGGGTAGGCCCTTCATTCGCTTCCTCACCCCTTAGGATCATCCCTGCATAGCCCTCATCGCCAAAAAACCATCGGGTTGCCAGCAAAAGCAACTGCCACGCCAGAACCCTAGTTTGGCCGGTTTTCGTCACGCGCCGCATTCGACCCTCAAGACTTAGATCAAAGGCGTCAAGAACCTTCTGCTGGACCAAAGGATCACAACCACGATGTTTTATTCTTTTTGGTGCAGCCATTGAGTGCGAAAGTGGAACCCTAACTTTTGGGTTTTTAGCTCCTAGCCAAGGTTGGTCGCCTGCCACCGCCGCTGCTCCCTACCGCCGGCCAACCGCCTAGTTAGCTCATTCTCATTGAGTGCAAGCTACGAATACCCGCGCATGGGTCTCTGAGCAACCAAAACTCCCTCTTCTTCAACCTTGTTCTTGTCATGACCAAGTTTAGATTTTCCGGTCAACCGTCGTCGGAGCCAGACTTGGTGAGGTCCCTATCACCCCATTAGACCTCCTTCAACTGTTGCTTGCCCTACTTTGCCACAGGACTAGAGGAGTGGTGAGCTCGGCCAACTTGCACTTTAGAGACTTAGCTCTTGGCACCTTACTCCAGTTACTGTTCTGGCAATTGTGCAACCCTCAGAAGGTGAGCCTCTGAACCTCCTCGATTCCCTGATTTTGATTCCCTGATTTTGATGCTCATCTCTGATTGCACGGAAAATGATTAGTTGGGTGGTTGTTGCAACTTGAGCCAATATTGATTAATAATAGTTGACCCCTAGATTTTTTCGGGCCTTGTGCCTTTCCTAAATAGTGAGCATGAGTTTTAGTGCGTCGAGGCTCACCTACTAATGCTCTCAGTTTGATTCAAAAGTCTTCCGATTTGCGTAAAAAGCTTTAAAACCTAAATAATACATGTAATTATGTGAATATTAGAAACACTAGGGACTTAATTACAAATGTAACCTCCTAGGCTACTTAGGGGCAGCGTATACGTGCTCTCCGAACTTTTCGTTTGAGGTTCGATTGCTTTTGTCAAGTAGAAAGCGAGTCTCGAACCGTAAATCGGCAAAAAATCATCAATTTATTGGCGTTCCGGCGCAAATCGCGCAATTCGATGAACTTAAATGATTAGTTGCCACTGCCAAGTGTCCCTGCCTATTCCTGACGCTATCTTGGCTGGCCTAGTGACTTCAGTTTAGCGTTAGCGACTTCCAGAGCCGAAGTCGGGTGTCCGAAAGTGGATTTCAGTATTTATGGCACCGATTGAGTATAGAGTTGCACCCAGTGGATTGTAACTGCCCGAACGTCTTAAGTTAATCATTTTGGGGAAGCTCGTCAAGTTTCGTTAAATTTGAAAACCCGTAGTTACTAATCGGACCATAGTTGGTCGGTTGGCGGATTATCGAAAATTTCGGCGGATCCCGAGACTTCAGTGAAGTTCCCGTTTAGTTTATCTGTATATAGCGAGTTAGCGGGTTGGGTATGTATGAGTCTTTTATTGACATATAGTTTTGTTTTAAGCCCCAGCAGTCAGAAGCCAACACGTGAGATATCCAACGAATTTCAATACCACCTACACTGAGGTGGGTACTTCGGCCCGGGCTTTACCATCTTATCACCTGATTGGGTACCGTATTCGGTCGGACCCTTGTGATTCATGCTAGCCCTGGTCCTATCTTCCAGATATATCTCCTTGTTTAATTATCTACCTGCTTATTTACTATCATGACATAAACCATAATTGATTGGCCATTAGTTAGTTGCTTTACAGTTTCGCTTATTCCAGTGTCCCTACTGCTTTGTATTGCATGATAGAGTAGGGACTTGTACAGTTGTATAACATGATTAATTATACGGTTACCAGCATCCCATTGGGGAGTTTTCGGCTTATTGCCGATTACCCGGTCTTTAGACCGCGAGGTTTAGCATCAGCATTATGATCGTCATAGAGCTAGCTTACAGTCACGTACACTCGCGGATTAGCTACCACAGAGGTGTTCTTTACCGGTAGAGTGGTCACATCGACCCATGAGTCCAAGAGTTCACAGTGTGTGTGCAGAGTTATGTCAGCGGATTGGTGTACATGTAACATTTAGCCTGAGGTCCTCGTGACCGAGAGTGGCATGTGATTGGGTATTCTATTTCTAACATTGATGTATAGACTTATTGTTACTGCCTCTTCAATTTTATTGATTTCAATTCAGCATGCTCTATTATTGTATACAGTACCTTTTCTATTTCAGAACTATTTTACCTTATCAGCTGTTCACATATTTCATACTTGCCTATTACTGTTATCCGTTGATTATTGTATTCAGTAGGTATGACTTACTGTTCCTCGGCTCGTTGTACCCACTGGTATATATTTAGTTGTATCTCACACCCTTTGGTGACCTATTTTTATAGGTCAGTAGGGTGTTGGGATGTCGGGATGATGTTGAGGGCGATTGCGATAGAGCCGTCTCCTGTTGTCAGCTTCCACTGGCCATACTTTTATATTTCAGTTTTAGAGTGAACTTGATTATGTTTAATTGCTTCAGAGTTGAGAGTATTTGTGGATTTTATATTGTCATCTCAGTAGTTGTGGATCTTATTGGATCGTTATTGTTAGTCGTTTATTGCTCAGTAGTATGTTGTGCTTATTGTACTTGTCTAGTCGTACATGTAGTGGACGTAGAATTTTTTATGCATGTGACAATCTGATCACGTCATTAGATTAAAGTTTAAAATTCATTTTTTTAAAAAAAAAATTTAGACCGCTCTTCAGAATCTGACAGTTCAAAGTATCTCACTTTTTGCATACAATTTTTATAATACTAGTTGTATTCATTTTTCTTTGTCACTTCTACTTTGCCTATGTGCGACCAACTTCTCATTTGAAAATTTCGTTCATGTTTTGATCATCCGCCCATAAATTTTGATTTTATATTAAATTAATTTTTTTTTGGAGGAGCAATATTTTTAAGTTTGAATCATGACATTGCATATGATAACTACTGCAAAATATACTTGAATGAAATAGCAACCAAGATATTTGCATTAAGAAAGTTGTTTGAATGTTGATCTTATTTTCCTATTATTAGGATTCACTGAATAGTCTACATGTTTTTATTTCAACCTAAAAATAAATAAAAATAAAATAATAAATTTTTTTTAAAAAAAAAAATTAAAAAAAAACAAAGTAATATCTAAGAAAAAGAAAAAAAAAAATAAAGTCGCTTTGTCTAATTTCCTACATACTTTTGCTAAAAATTAAATAAAAAGAAAACTAAAAAGGGAAAACATAAGAAAATAAAATAAAATCGATTTGTAAATCCTTCAACTAGAAAGGGAAAAAGGCAAAATGAAAATAGCAAGGAAAAAGAAAAATAAATATTGCCTGAGTGTTAATTTTTTTTTTTTTTTTTTTTTTTGGTGATTCATCTAATTACCTACATGCTTTAACTAAAAAAATAAATAAAATTAAAAGAAAAAAATAAAAGGGAAAAAAGGAAAAAATAAAATAAAATCAATTTGTTTTGCTTCAACTAAAAAAGGGAAAAATGAAAAAAAGGTAAAAAAATGAAACTCCAAAAATTATTAAAAATACAAAATCAATTTGTTTTGCTTCAACCAAAAATAAGAAAAGAAGAAAAAAGCAAAATGGTTGCCTCAACCTAAAAAAATTATGTAAAAAAAATGAAATCTTTTTTTTTCTTCAATCAAAGAAGTAAAAAAAAAAATGAAAAAAGTAAAATGTTTGCTTCAAATTAAAAGGGAAAATTTTGCTTCAAATTAAAAGGGAAAATGAATTAGAAAAAAAAAAAATATAAAACAAATTAATTTTGACAGCTGTGGGATTTGAACCCACGCCCTTTCGGACCAGAGCCTAAATCTGGCGCCTTAGACCACTCGGCCAAACTGTCAATTTACAAAAAATTATAAAACAAATTTTATTTATTATATCTAAATATCTTTTGATTTTACATTTATTCTACTATAAGGCTTTGTTTGGTAACGAGAACTAGGGGGTATAAGGGCTTATCCCCCTAGTTATACCCAAACGCAATTAAGTAGGAGTGGGAACAGTTGTTCTTGTCTTTCTGAAATAAGCTGATATAAGACTGGAATTACTATTCCAGTCTTTTTCTGGAACAAGGCTTGTTCCCATTTGATAATAAGCTTAATTAAATTAATATAATTTTAATTATTATTTTAACTCTTTAATTAATCTAATATTTTAATTAATTTAATTATTTTATTAACTAATTATTTAAGTATTTAGATAATTAACTAATTATTTAAGACAATTAAAATTGAAAAAATTTTAACATTTATAAATTTTTAAATTTTAAATTTTAAATTTTATAGCTTTTAAAATTTTTAACTTTAATTTTTAATAAATTTATCATATAATTTTAATAAATTATATGATAAATTTTTTTAATAATTTTTTTATATATAAGTAAAATATAAATTTTAATAATTTTTTTAATAAATATTTTAAATTAAATATTTAAAATCATATCAGTAAAATTTTAATCATAAATTAAAATTTTAGTCCTCTTTATTCTTCTTATTCCTCTTTAACTTACCAAACATAATTTTCTTTATACCTGGTATAACTCTTATACCTACCCAAACATAAATTAATATTAGTTCCTGCTAATATCATAATTTATATCTATCCCCGATATAACCAAATTTTTTTTATACCCGAATCAAACGCAGCCTAAGGATATATTTTGCAAAATATATTACAGTAAAATACAAATTATAGAATGATAAAGTGTTATATAGGATCGCCCTGTAATTTGTAAAAGATATTATGGTGCTCTATTTTTTACAAACAATTACTTTATCAGAATTACAGAGTAGATAATGATGAGTTCGAATTTTACCGATCTCTTAATTTTAATAATTTTTAATTATTTAATTCAAATTGACATATTAGATTAATCAAAAAAATTCAAATCGAAACGGGCGAGGAATATATTGAATACATATGAATCTAGGCACGAGTATTAAATACATATGAATTTAGTCCAATCATAAGGCCTTAAGTTCAGACACAGGATGAGAATGGAATACACAATAATAAATAATATTAAATCACTAGAGGCCACACAATCTACCACAGTAAAGTTGTTGTGTGTCGAGTTAGAGGGTCGTAATGATTAAATTACTTCAATCTTATTCCGGGCTTTCCGTTCTTTTGTCCAGTTATAGGCGCGTCTGGTTCAGATATAAAAAAAAAATTAATTATTTTTTAAATAGTTATAAGTTCAGGTACCAAAAATTAAAGTAATTTTATGTTTGGTTGAGTATAAAAATTACATTGGGAATAAAAAAAATTATATTTGATAAATTTTAAAAAAATAAGAAGAATAGAAAAGATTAAAAATTATATAAAAAAAAAAATTAAATTTTATAAATTTAAATATCTTATAATTTTAAAAAATTTAATTTAAAAAAAAAAAAAGATAAGCAACCTATATACCGAATAACTTACTATGAGAAGGAACAGCTATTCCCCTCCATCCAAAATAACGTTTGAATATAAATAAAAGAATAACCCCTTATCCCCATATACGCATTGCCAAACGGAACCTAAAAGACACGAATTGTAAATTTTAATTTTACAATAAAATTAATTTTGTACAGCTCCATGTAAATATATCAAAATAGGAGATGTACTCCTATAAAATTTAACTTTTTATATTTGTTCCTTTAAAAATTTTAAATTATTCATATATATTATTCTGATTTATTACCGTTAATTTACTATTTATTTTTTAACAGAATATAAATAAAATATCAATTTTGTTCTTGCAAATATATTTTTTCAAAAATTTCAACTATTAAAAATATATCTATGATTATAATTAAGTATGATATCTAAAATGATAAAAATATAAATTTACCTCACTCACTAACCGATGTTAAATATTTAACATATGATTACCTATATTTTTGAACAGATATTAATGATAGGGACATATATAAATAATTTAAATTTTTTAAAAAAATAAATATGAAAAGTTAAACTTTACAAAATATATCTACTATTGAATATATTGAATATAATTACGAAAAGTTGTATAAAATTAACCCTTTATAATATTGCACACTAGTACCAGTCACTGCTCATAAGAACCCTAACATGCTAGATACCCAATAATACAATAAATTAAAGTTTAATGACCGCAGTAAAACACAATACTTAGTTGATCCAATTTCTATATACCATTTGTACTTGGAGAAATTATATACAAAATTAAATTCTAATCTGATTGATAGATGTAATCTACAACTCCCAAAAGTTCATATACTAATATTAAATATTTCAATAAAAAAAAAAAAGAAAGTTGATAATTTGTAATATGTGACATGTAGACTTTTTGAATGTCATAGATCACACCTAAAAAGAAAGACTATAATTTCAAGATCACTACAATTAAGACACTGGAGTTGTGTGAATAAGATGAACTGAAAAACCCTGCGCAATGAATTGTAATGAAAGAAAACAGTTTTCTAATACAGTGCACAAATTTTTTAGATCCAAAATAGAATTTCATAGCGCATTATGTATTCCCTAAGAACTTTGCTTAGATGTAAAACAGAAGTTCAATCCAGTTATATTATAAAAAGAAGAATGCAAGTAAAAAGGCTCTCCAAACAACAAAGAAATGGAGTAATTTTAAATAAGGTAATATTGCATAGAGTTTTTTTTTTTTTTTTTTTTAAAAAAAAAAAATAGCAAGAAGAGGGCAAAAACATAGCACAGAAAAAGCTGGTAGTTCTTTACACTAGCCATGACAAGTAGATTTCTAAAGCATCACATATCCAACCGCGCTCGGCGCGACAAATCAAATGTATTGGTTGCTCAATGTATTTGCTTGCTCAATAGTTCATAGGTTGAGATTAGTATTATGTAACTACCAAGTAATGTAGAGATAGAATGCCACTATCATAAGCATCACAGAATGTGTTAATGGGTTAATAAATTACTTCATCAACTCAATCCATTTATCTATCGAGAAAAATTACCATGTAAAAAGCTGTACACACCATTAAATAGGTCTAC
Source organism: Tillandsia leiboldiana (assembly GCA_029204045.2). Lineage (NCBI taxonomy): Eukaryota > Viridiplantae > Streptophyta > Magnoliopsida > Poales > Bromeliaceae > Tillandsia > Tillandsia leiboldiana. Next base: position 3,262,389 of record CM055070.1, on the reverse strand, counting down.
AAGTGTCAAATTTTACTCATTTTTTTCGCCTTGATTTTCCGTTTTAAAAGTTAGTAAACTAGGGGGAAACCCTTTACCAATCTTCGTCGAGGCTAGCTCGGTGGAAGCAAAGCACTGTGCAAACCAGTATGAAAAAGGATGTGAACTCTATGAACATGGCTCCGGTTTCAATCAAGTCAGCATGCCTAAGAATTGCCGGAATAGCAATGCTCCCCACAGCCGATGCACCAGTCAGGAATTTCGCAGCATTTATCCAGCTGAGACAACAAAAAAAAAAAAAAAAAAAAAAAAAAAAAAAAAAAAAAAAAAAAGCCAGCAGCAAGAAATCTCTAGTAAAATAATTTCCTCTTGTACATTATTTTATTTTTGAGAAAAAAATTCCTCTTATGCATTATTAAAGAAAAGCTAGCTATGCAAAAAGAATGTTACTAGTGTGATAGAAATGATATGGTATATAATCATGTGAGGGATAGCAAATAGAACATGTTCGAACAATTATCCTGTGGTAGCATTCTGGTACCGCGATTTTCTTTTGATTGTGATTGCAAAAAGGGGCTTAGTTTTGTCGATTTCAACGTCTTTGTAATCAAGATACTCCAGGACAATGCATTCTACTCCAAAGATGATTTGCCATCCCACAAAAGTGGCTTATAGGTTGCATGAACTATGCAGTTGCAGACACCCTCTCATACTCTACACTAATCAAGTAACACGTGCCTTGAGTAAACAAAAAGAATTCAAATATCTGCTAACAGAGTACATAAGCTTAAGCAAAACAAACATGCTGGCATGGAAGAGAGTTTGTAAATTTAGGTTGTTTAAATATAGGAAATCCAATTTCACCTAGGGTGTGTTTGGTTCCTCGTAAAAGCTACCCGAAAACTCTTTTCGAACCTCAAAATAATTTTCCTAATGTTTGGTTTGCACTAAAACAATTTCTGCAGAAAAGTATTTTACAGATTTTGGGGAAAATATAGGTTTTCGCTTTCTACCTCTTTTACGCAGAAAACAAAAACTCGCTCGCTAGCAAATCGCAGCTCACGTGATACTTGCGTCGTGGCCCACGAGAGAGGGTCAGTTCTCATGGACCTCATGGGAGGTACCACCGAAAACAATTTTTAAGAGTTTTATGTGGAAACAAATGGCCCCAAGCTATTAAAATTGTCTGGTTGGGTTGAGTTGGGTAGGATTGAACTTCATTATTTACCGCTATCCTAACCTGAATCAAACCATATCAGTTAGGAGAGTCCAAGATACTGGTGGGGTTGCAAAATAAATTTGGACAGATAAATGTCATCCACAAACAAAAAAAATCCAAATTATGACACTAAAAGCAAGTAGTACATAGAGATGTCAACGGGTCGGATTCGGGGCGGATTTTCAAAAACCCGAACCCGAACCCGACTACCAAACCCGAACCCGAACCCGAACCCGAATCTGACGGATTTTAAAAATCCATATCCAAATTCGAACCCGACCAAAAATCCAAAATCCGAACCCGAACCCGAACCCGAAATAAATTTTTTTCATTTTTTTTTATAATATTTCAAAATATATTATATTAAATTTAAATTTTTAAAATATAAATTTAAATATAATATCAAATATTTTTATACACATATATTATATAACGTAAAATTAATTCGGGTTCGGGTCGGGTATAATCAAAATCCATATCCAAATCCAAATCCAAATCCGTCGGGTTTTTATTTTTTATATCCATATCCGAATCCATATCCGTTTAACATCGCGTAAATCCATCCCGTTCGGATTCGGGTTCGGATAAAATTTCGGGTATCCGTACCCATTGACATCCCTAGTAGTACATCGCCCACATGCACGTAATTTGGGGCAACAGTAGGAATATAAATGCATAATATTGAGCTTTGAGTAGTTTCAGTATGAGTTAGCAGTAGCTTAGTGCAAATCAAGCTATCTATACACATGAAAGTTCGTTCCGAAATTAGTAATGTGCTTTATCCATCCTTCACTGATGATTTTTGATAACTCTGGGATTTCAGATAGAAGAGAATCACATATACCAGAAAAACTAGTCATATCCTTAACACACATAAGCTGCACACAAAATCGAAATGCAGTTTTGCTATTTTCTATGTTCTGATAACAAGTCTGTATGGTATATTGATGAAAAGTGAGAAGATGAGTCGACCTATCTTCGTACTAGGTAAAAGAAAGCAATGTGAAAGTACTGACATTTTGTTACAATGGTTTGAGATAGAATATCTTTGCAAAATTTTGAAACAAAAAATAGAATAAGATATTAAAAAAAGAGGAGTAATAAATGTATCAAACTCACCCGCCACCCTCCCTGCTAGTCAAGAATTGCGTGGATCCACCACCAAAAAAGAGGCAGGGCATAGGTACAACGACGTACATTAGAGCTGAGGAAATGACAACTATATTAGTATCGATGCCAATAATGAGCTCACTAACTCGATTAAGCTCACAAAGCAGTTTATCATTCACCTGATAACATAGGCCACCAATTGTTGTATAGAGCACAGGCCTGCGCCAGAAGAACAACATTACAAAAACTGTGTTTCTTTTCATGAGTATCAAAAAGAATAGGCTCACTGAACATTAACAACAACTAATATTACTGTTGGACACATGGCTGCATATGTAATTTTGGTCCACACAATAGAAAATGTTTTGACCACAGGAAGAAAATTAGTTAAACATTATGCTCATCAATTTGGATTCAAATTACAACTGACAGCGATATTTGAGCGATTACCTCAAAGGCCAAATAATTTATGTTAATTTAATCTTGAAGTTAGGGGATTTGAATCCACTCAAGTCTACATTTAATTTCAATTGAGACAAATTTAACCAGTTAGTGAGTTTTGTCTCATAACATGTATGGGTGGTTGAGATACTATAAGTACCTTTTGAATGAAAATGAGTCAAAATATGGTTCAATTTGTATCTGGGATCATACTTAAATCAATTGGATCTAGTTACTTAGGCCATCAGGTTGGCGTTTGCGTCAACTATGCTGGCTTAGATGTAAATCTTTGAAAAGCTATGCTTGATCACATGCTTATTAGGACCTTCTGTGGTGATTAGTGGAACATTAGGCTTTTGAGTGATTTTCTTTTGAATGCAATCCTTTTAAAACTAATAGACACAATGTAAGGGGGTCTTTGAAGGGAAAAAAGAAAATAAAGGAAAGAGTCCGGTTTAAAATTTTGAACCGGATGATAGTGTGGGTGGCCTAAATTATTGTATATGACAGAATTAAATATGAAATAAGAGAATCCTGCCAGTTGACAGAACATCCGTGTGGTTCATATTTCAGACCAATAAAGAAAAGAGGTCACAAGCACTCATTTCTCCTTTTTCACTCCTTTTTTCAGCCAAATATCTCTAATCTCTCCAATTCCCTTTTCAATGTCACCCTAACTGCCTCTCCTCTGCTGTGAAACTAAATTTACAACAATTCAATTCAGAAATTCAGTTTTATATTAACAACAAATTGGTTTTGATTATTTTTTCTGCCTCTAATATCTGGACTGACAAGAGAAAAAAGTTGCTGCCTAATAAAATTTGCTATGCAGAATTTTCCTCAGCTCCGATTAATAAGATCCATATTTGTTCCAATTGAAGCCCTCTAATTTTATCTAATTGTCAAATCTAAATTCATCAAAATAAGTTCCTATCCCCACAAGCTATGTATAGAGAGAAGAGCAAAGAAGAAAATGATTTTTGCAAGTTGCAATAGATGAGTTCTACTAAATAAGACCAATGAAGGCTGCAAGAAGATATAGAATATCAAAAGATCCAAAGGACGACACTTGCCCCATCAAGCTATTCGAATACGGGAAAATTGCATAGCAATATCTTTGTCATAGTTACAAAAATGCATTCTTCTCACAAACATAGCTACTGAAGTCAATAGGCATAAATGTCAATGAAGATCTAAACCATTAGGTATCAACTATATGTATCCTTTTCCGCCATTCAGTTTTACTGTAAGTTCAGTTCACCATCAAACAAATTAATCAGCTATGCAGGAAAAAAAATAGTTTGTATTGGTAGATAGCTTTTTGTAGCTTAATTTTTAAGGAAGGGTTCAGTTATATATAATAGCAAGATGCACGCAGATTGAAAATGCAAGTTAATTAATAAACTTGGGCCGTGAAAGTGTGAACCACAATAAAAACACGGTAACATAATAAACTGAAAATAGAAGCAACAGCTATGAGCATGTATTTACAGTCTCCAAGAGAGTAAAAAACATGAAATGATTATGCAACGAAGTAGTAAAGTTTATGCCACCTAGATAGAGATAAAGTTCACCAAGAATCACTTATAGGCACAATACTAAGCAATCCAGTAAGCAAGCTTCAGAAATATACGCTTATGTGTCACTAAAAAATAACCTTTCCCCAAACGAGAAGCTATGAAACAAGTAAAGGTGCCATACCAGGATTTGCAGAAGAATGCTAGCTGAGAACATAAAAGCTAGTCCAGCGAGCCTGCATGGAAGCAAGAACAAAGCAATGAAAATTCTCTCTAATATGGAATAGATACAAAATAGGCAATTGGGAATTGGGACTTACACTGTAAAAGATGATCGATGTATAACAGTACAATAAACCGCCGAGTCAGCATCAAATGCAAATATGTACAAGCAAAGATTACAATCAGATCATTACACCAAATGTAGTGGAGTATGAAGGATAGAGTTATAAGCCACGAAGAAGTTAGAGTCAAGAAAAAAATAATACAAGTAGAAGCGTAAAATGAACCAAAAGATTTTCAATGTTATGATTTAAAAAGCTATGTACGTTATCAAGTTATTGCAATAACAGAGATCGTATCCAAGTACTTCTCAAGGCCGTCTTTGAAACAATGTAGCGGCTTAATCATCATCAGAATTGCCTGGGTACTTTGCAACATATCTAGGCTAGTGCGTGCACGCAATTAAATTATTATTGTCGACCGTCCACTTCAAACTTTACCTACATAACTTCAATAATTAGTAACATCTTAAACCAAGATTCCACAATTCCCAATTCTCAAGAATATTGATCACATGCTGTACGCTTCCCACTGAAGCCTTCTTATAGAAAAACCACTCGGTGCAAATAGTAACCCTAATTTGCAAATGGTCCCGTCGTTCTTAGGCATAAACCAAGCCATAACAGCGATTAATCCAACTAAACCCTAATTTTTACCCAAACCCCAAATTTTATCCTTGCTCTCCAAATTAAACGATTCCCATAATTAGCACCAACATAATCGGATGTCTAATCAGCATAATTCGTAAGAAAGGAAATTGTAATCACTAGATCGACAGGGTACAAAATCCTTCTCGAAAACCCTAGATTTCGGAGGAGAGGGAATGGTCCATGGATTCGACCATCGAAAAAATTGTCGTAAACCCTAGAATCGGAAGCTACAACGAAATTAGAGACGAAATGGATACACACGATGACATATTGGTTGATAATCGCTATAAATTGAACGAGGAATTGAAGAGATCATTCACCTTCCACGGTCATCGCCATGGTCGAAGCTCCGAAGCAAGGGAAGAGGGAGAGGGGTGGAGCTTCGTGCGAAATGGTTTTACACTTACATTTGTGAGAGAGGTAGCCACGTGGATTTCGGGCCGGTTCGGGTTGGATCGGATTTCGGAGGCCGAGTTAACCAAACCCGACCCGAATACGAGTTGGGATTTTTTTTAGATAAAAATAGAAAAAGTAAGATTTGGTAATAATGTCAACGGGTTGGATTCATGGAGAATTTTTAAAAATTCGGACTCGAATCCTTCTACGTACCTGAAATTCGAATTCGAATCTGTTGAATTTTAAAAGTTTATATCTAAATCTGGATCCGACCAAAAATCTAATATTCGAATCCGAACCCGAAATAATTATTTTTTTTTCTCTTTACAATAGTTTAAAATATATTAAATTAAATCTAAAATTTTAAATTTTAAATTTAAATATAATATTATATATATATATATATATATATATATATATGGTCCGGCTACTATACTCTTATGAGTAAAAATTTTTTGTACTCATAAATTTTTATCCCTTGGATTAAGAAATGTGCGGTTAGGATTATAGTAGCCCCTAAGATTTATACTATTTTCTCAACAATCTAGTAAATTCTAGGGAGACCAGTATCATCCTAACTACACATTCTTTCATCAAATAATAGGTTTATACTCTTATGAGTATAGTAGCCCTACGCTACATATATATATATATATATATATATATATATATATATATATATATATATATATATATATATATATATATATATATATATATATATATATATATATATATTTCTAGGATTTACTAAGTTGTTGAAAAAATAATATAAATCCTAAAAACTATTATAATCCTAACCGCACATTCCTTCATCCAAGAGATAAAAACTTATGAGTACGAAACAATTTTACTCATAAGAGTATAGTAGCCGGACTCTATATATATAATGTAAAATTAATTCGGGTTCAGATCAAGTTCCGATACGGTAAAAATTCATATTTAAATATAAAACCGTCGAATTTTTATTTTTTATATCCGTATTCGAATTCATATTTATTTAATATCAAATAAATTTATTCGGTTCATATTCAGGTTCAAATAAAATATTTGTACTCATTAACATCCCTATTCATAGTACGAACAACGCTACATGTACACCCCCAAAGGGGGTGTACATCTTACACCCACCCATCTAAGGGTGGGGAGGTCACTTCACAAATTGTAAAGTGACCCCTCACCACACCCCACCCATTGGATGGGTAGGGTGTGCGATGTACACCCCCAAATGGGGTGTACAAGTAGCATTTTCCTTCATAGTACCCCTGAGTTTGTTTTATTTTTTTTTTAGATTACTTGCTGGTTTGTCCCCACAAAATCTCTACTCATATACTTCTATAAAAAATTTTTAATATTTTTCTTTACAAATTTATAAATCTTATAAAAATATTCGTGACCGTCACAAATTCTAAGGTCCGTTTGGTAACGGAATAAGACAGAACTTGACTATTTCAGGGATAAATATAAAATACGAAACTAGTGTAAAAAAATATTTTGGATGATTCCAGAGATAAAAAATTTTGTGTTTGGTATGATAATAAGGAATAAGAAGAATAAAGAGTATTAGTTGTTTTAAATGACCTTTTTGCTCTCAAATTTTATTATATGAGAGATGGTGCCTCGGGAGACGTGGGAGGGTATTTAAGGAAAAAACAAGAGATGGTTGGGAAGAGTGAGAACAGTAATTCCCACTTATTCTAGTTTTACTGAAATAAAATATTCTCGTAGGCTTTGTTTGGTTTGGGTACAAATGGTTGGGAAGAGTGAGAACAGTAATTCCCACTTATTCTAGTTTTACTGAAATAAAATATTCTCGTAGGCTTTGTTTGGTTTGGGTACAAAGGGGGATATCCCCCCTTTGTACCCAAACACTATTGAACAAAGGGTGAACTATTAGGTACAGTAGTTCCAGTACAAACAGAATAAGCTGGAACAACAGTTCTTACCTATTATTTTATAAATTTTTTTTTTACCAAACTACCCCTTCTCCCCTCCTTTCTCTCTTTCCAATACACTCTAATCATCACAAATCCCTCTCTCTCTCCCCTCTCTCTCTTCTTCCCAATACACTCATCATCACAAATTTATAATTTAAAATTAATATTATAAAATTTTAAATTTTAAAATTTAAATATTGAAATTTTATATTTAAAATTTTAAATTTAATTTGAGAAAAAAAATATTAAATTAAATATTATTTTAAAAAAATATAATTTGATTATGATTTTGATTTTATCTTAATTTTTTAAAAGCTTTAATTCATTAATTATCACATATTAAATCTTGAGGGTAAAAAAGTAATTTACCCAACTTAACCTCTTTATTCCTCTTATTCCTCATTATCATACCAAACACAAAATCTCTTATCCCTAGAACCATCCCAAACGCTTTTTTACCTTAGTTCCGTACTTTATACTTATACCTGGTACTATTAATTCTCACTAATTTCCGAACCAAACGATACCGTAGTTTCTAGTGTGTTTGGAAATAAGAAAAATATTTTTTTATCTCCAAATAATTTCAATACCAAACGGAGAGAGTCTTTTTTTTTTTTTTTTTTTTTTTTTTTTTTTTTTTTTTTTCTCTTTTTTCTGTTTCAAGATCCTTTATATATATATATTTATTATTATTTTCTTATTTCTTCCACTAATGTGATTTAATAATATATTTTTAATTAATAAGATTAGATACACATCAAACTAATAAATTTAATTTGGTAATTTAGTATTTAATCATATCTGATTGGATATGATGTGACAATTCATATGTAGTATAAGAAGTCGACGAATTCTACGAAACAAAAAACTGGAAGCAATATTCTTTTCTTTCATATAGTTTTATTATAGACAAAAAATATTGTAATTCTTTAATCACTCCAATCAAAGCATACCGTTGTTTTTTTTTTTTTTTTTTTTTTTTTTTTCTGCAAACCCTTTTATTCTTAGTATTATTTTTTTTTTGTTTTACAAAAAACTAGAAGAAAACGTAAATTCTAAAATCCTTGGATGAACTTTTTTTTTTTTTTTTTTTTTTATTGTAGATTTAATGTTTTTTTGATAGAATTAAATGTAGGATGCCAATTTATAAGTAAATATAAAATAAACTCTCATTTGTCTCGTAGGCATAAATTAAGTCACTTAGTATGAAATATTATACATATATAATAATTAAGCATGATTCCCTAGAAACATATATAAATAAAAAAAAAACTTCAGAACTTAATTTTATAAATATCGAGCATATTTATAAGCACAATGTAGGCAATAACTATTTCAGTATTAGATATTTGTCACGCTCCGGAGATTTAAGAATTAGCGAAAAATGTACATATAATTTTTTTTCTTAACAACCTCTCCTGCCGATGCGCGTTATGTTAGGATTTCCATATATGTGGCCTAATTAATTATATTTAAATTTGGATTTACTATAGATAAGGTCAATCCTAAAAGATATAGAATTACTTGATATGGTATATCTTATCCCTTTCCTATCCATTTAAATTAAATAGAATCCTAACCGACTTTGATGGGAAGTCGATTTGGAATCTATATAAAGGGGTACTGGTCCTGCCACCTACTCGTGTGCATTCTGGTAAGATTATCCATTAAATTCACACCATACGGAAGAGTGCCTTAGAAAGGAGGAGAAACCAGATTACCTAGTTCGGTCGGTACGGTTTAGTATTGCAACCGAATTTCTTGCTTCCGCTGTTTAATCAAGAATCTCTTCTGATGGCGCTCTGTAAGTTATTTTACAGTTTTATTTATGATCCTGAATATTGGTATGTATTGGTTTAATATTTTATGCCATATAAATTTCATCAATTGGTATCGGAGCCGGTTGATAAATTTAATATTGTATGCTTTATTAAATTGAATTGAATAAAGATGAATTTATTTTTAAAACGGATTTTAGATTTTGAATCTAATTATATATAGTCAAGATTTTATTGAAATATTGCCACGTCGTATGATTTGTTCATGGCCATCTTATTGTTGTTGATGTGCTTTATTTTTCTTCTTTAATCATCTTTTATTTTAATTTGGATATCGTTATTTCTTAGTTTCCCAATTTTGAAAAAGACGTCATAAGGCCACTCGGTTTTGTTTATGTGTGACCTTACAGTACGACACTACTGCATCATTTTGGTTTGTCGTAATTTTGGGACTCTATGGATTGTTTTGAATGAAATCCAATTAATTGAAGAAAAATAAATTTGTGGTTTGTGCCTTTTTTTGGGTCCGAGGCAATATAATTTTTACGATTGTTGCTATCTTTCTTTTATTGGACTTTAATCTGTTATTAAAAACTTATTTATTTGTTCCGAATTCATAAAGTTTTTTTTTAATTATTATGTTTATTAATTCATCTTATTTCGATTCATGAGTTAATAAAGTATTGTGAATATAAAGAATCCGTTCACATAAGGATTTAAATTTTGCATACAATATTAATTTATCATAAATTCTTTTATCTGATATTTATGGTGATATAAGGATATACATAAATTTTATGAATGCAATATTATATTTTAAATTATTGCATCTATACTTATGTATATCATAAAGTGTTATCAGACATAACATGGAAATTAAATAATCATAATTGTTGTTAGATTATTTAAATCTAGGCGCTAAGTTAAATTAATTTATTATTTCGATTAATTAGGTGCAAGCCAAAGCGGCCCTAACTAAAGAATAATAAATTAATTTACTTTAAAGCAGCGTTCTTTTGGATAGTTTTCATGTTAATTATACGGCACTAAGTCAAATTAATTTATTGTTTCAACTGTTCGGGTGCAAGCCAAAGCGGCCTCGTTCAGAAGAAATAGTGAATTAATCGCTTTAAAGAAGTGCACGTAAAAATTGCACCCTATTAATTTTGTTTAGTATGATTCTAGACATGGAGGTATATGGGTGGTGTAGGATGGTAATTTTCTTGTAACTCGTTTGGAGAAATTTGCCTGGCCAAAGCTGACAATTTCTTCATATGGGAAATTTGAAATTATCACGATCTACAGAAAGTCTAAATTAATTTCTGATAAAGAAATTGCATATTTATGCTCGTAACTCTGCTCCCAAAGGAGGGGTTATGATGTCATATACAAATTCACTTTTTAAACGGACAGAGTCTCCTTTCTATATGCACGGCGTCACATTTACAACATTATTCTTTAACCACACAGTCACAATGAATACATTGATGGAGAGTACTACTTTTATCCATAAACTTAAGGTTTCATTCACAACATCAAGATGAGACTGCAGATTTACGAACGGTGTCTAAATGACACCTAAATTCCCAAAGTAATTCCGCGAGTCTCAATTAGGCGGCTGCATCTTTTGAAAGGATAAATCCAGAGGTTTTCAAGATAGTGCCCACACGACACTTGGTTTTGGAAAGCATTTTCGAAACTATTTTGTTTAGTGTAAAACATGCCGCATACAAATCCATACGAGTATATCAAGTCCACAATACCAAATTAACTATCCATCCAACATCCATAATGGTCCACAATCAAGCAAATGAAACTTAACAGTTAAACAAGAAAGGAAATGAGATAACCCAAACAAACGATAATGTGAAGCCTCAATGGCTAATGTCCTCTAGATGCTGCCTCACCATCGTCCCGGCTACTACACCTAGTCGGACCTGTCACAGTGTGGGAAAGTCAGCGACAAATAAAGTAGATGATCAAAGCAATAAAAGTATTGTTAAGACAAACCGAATACACCGGAACCTTTCGCTTTTCCCCTCATGAGTCACCACATCCCTTGATTTAATTACATAATACCTGTCGGAAGGTCTAAAGACCCCATCGTGAACGATCACTTTACTTGCGTAATGCTTTTAACCCCTCCACGGTGCTAGTGCTGCACCTATAGCGAGCGCGAGGGGTCCCCACTCGACACCTTTACTTTCGTGTGGTACACGGGTCAACGTACCACAATTTCGAAAAAGTACACCCAATCGGTGGCCAAACCGCCGGTGTGCGTGTAAGCATCTAAGAACATAATAGCCGAAATCGGTGTGTAACAATCACCGCGACACTCAGTCGCCACAGTTAATAATGGAAGAATAGGAAATACTCATGCGATGAGTTTAAACAGTTAATACAATTCATCTACTTTATTAGGCTTGTTATTATACTTGTTATAATGATGATATTCAGCACTTATTGCGAGGGTACCCACCTTGTTGCGTGACGATCGGGACACCTTGAACCTTGACACCCTCCCGCTCAGCACCTGGACCGTTTGCGTCGGGGGAAGACGATCCGATTGTACTCCCGGTTCCAACACGTCAATCGGGGTGTTCGGATTCCTCCGCCTTCTCCCTTCATCTTCTCTTTTTCCTCCGGTTAGGGTTCCATTCTTTTCTTTTCTCTCTCGATCTCTCCGGTTAGGGTTTCTCTTTTGCGAAACGTGGGATTTTCCCTCGTACGTACGAATAATTCCCACATTTAAATATTTATTAACAAATAACTAACTAATTGATTAATTAATTATACGGAATAAACCCATAATTTCCTCGAAAAGCGTGCGGGATATCTTGTACGGATTCCGATGCGCACCAAGTCACCGCAACCCTAAAAACCCTATTCCGGGAGATCCCAAGGTCGGATTTCAGATCCGATCGCACCGTCGGTCATCATTTTTCGAGCCCTTTCACAGAAAAATATCCGTGCAACACATCGACCAACTTAAGAAAACTCGAGTCATTACACCACTCACACTTTATAAGAAGTTTCATCCTCGAAACTTATTCTCAACCCTTGCTAAACAATTCGGGAAAACACTCCCTCATCTTCGTTTCCAGTTCCCACGTTGCTTAGCGTTCTTCGTGATTGCTCCACTGGACCTTTACATAGGAGATGGTCCGATTGCGCAATTTTTTGTCCTCTCGTGCTAAGATTCGCATTGGTGTTTCCTCGATGCTTAAGTCTTCCCGCAGCTCGATCGTGGAAACATCAAGGGCGTGAGAGGGGTCGGAAAGGTACTTCCGAAGCATCGAGACGTGAAACACGTTGTGGACTCGATCAAGATTCGGCGGCAAAGCCAACCGGTACGCCACTGGAACCATACGTTCTAGGATTTCGAACGGTCCCACGTACCTCGGGCTTAACTTCCCCCTCAGGCCGAAACGTCGGGTCCCCTTTGAAGGCGAAATTCGGAGCAACACGTGCTCGCCCACCGTAAATTCCAAATCCCGTCGTCTGTGGTCCGCGTAACTTTCCTATCGACTCTGTGCAGCCAGCAGCCGTTGCTTGATAAGGCGCACTTTCGCTTCGGTCTCCTCCACCAGATCTGGTCCCAAAAACTTGCACTCTCCCAAGTCGTCCCAGCATATTGGAGACCGACAGCGGCGCCCGTACAGGGCCTCGTATGGCGCAATTTGAATGCTGGCTTGGTAGTTGTTGTTGTAGGCGAACTCCACAAGGGGTAGGTATCGAGACCACCCCTCACCCAAGTCAAGTACGCATGCTCGAAGCATGTCTTCGAGGATCTGGATCACTCGCTCCGATTGCCTGTCGATTTGCGGGTGAAAAGCCGTACTAAAATGTAGTTTAATCCCCATTGCCCATTGCAGGCTTTGCCAAAAGTTTGACACAAAATGCGTGTCCCTATCCGAAGTAATGGACGCCGGTATCCCATGCAACCTTACCACCTCATTGATGTAGGTTTGCGCTAGTCGGTCTCGGGTGCATGTCGTATGAATGGGCAGGAAGTGGGCCGATTTCGTCAACCGATCCACTATGACCCATATCGCATCATGTCCTTGTGGGGATCTCGGAAAGCCGGTCACAAAATCCATCGCAATCATCTCCCACTTCCATTCCGGCACAGGTAACGGTTGTAACGTCCCCGCTGGGCGTTGATGTTCGGCCTTTACTTGTTGGCACACTAGGCAATGCGCCACGAATCGTGTCACGTCCCCCTTTAATTTAGGCCACCAGAAGGTTTGTTTAATATCCTTGTATGTCACGCTCCGAGACCACCAATTTGGACAGTTCGGGCGCGCCAACAGACCCGCCAATCGGGCATGACCTTTCAAGACCCGAAAGGAACGATTTATTACAACAATCACAGTTTAGTGTAGCGGAAGATTAATCAATCAGAGAACTAAACTATGAAATTAAAACTTTCATTCATTCAACAAATAGTTAGATGATGATGAAAGATACCTTACTTGAGTGAAAATTTAAACTTGCTTATGTTACAACTCTCTTTAACATACAACTACTATATAAAAATTACAACTTCTTTTTTTTTTTCAAAATAAAACTTAAAACATTTACAGTTTACATTGATCCTCACATACAAATTCGCTCAAGAAAAGAAAACTCCAAAATGGGTGCTGGCGACTCTAGACTGCTAGGTCGCTACTCTGCTGGGCCCTTGCCCCTGTCGTATGCCTCGCCGTCTGCATCTGAAACGTCTCGACCGTTGTATCCATACCTGAACCTGTGGGGAGGTCACCCAAGGGGTGTGAGAACTACAACAGAGTTCCCAGTGGGTTCAACCACCGAGAAAAAGTGTCCTACACCACTTTGTCCAATGGAAGCAATAATAATAGTGCTAGGAAACTAAAATCCTCAATATCAAAATGCAGCTATGCAATATAATATATCACTACACTATCTGTGTATACTCATCGACCCAGCACTACTCCGTCTAGCCACACTAGGCTGCTAAGCACCAACTCGGCCACTATGCCGCTGTATACAGGGTCAAACTAACCCGGCCACCTTGGCCACTATAATTTCTCTTTATTCTTTAAATTCTCGTGCTTTAGTTCAAGTTAACCCTCAAAAATTCTTATCCAACGGGCCCCAGCCCGGTAGTCCTGCTACCATAAGATAAGATTTCTAAGGTTGCCGATAACACCCGCAAGTGTTACCACGTCCTACGAAAGAAACGTCCCGAACGGGTCTCTACCCGGGAGAGGGGCATTGCCTGCAACTCCAACATGGGCCGCGTTTCTCACCGTAGGTCCGCCCGTTTTATCTTTATCTTTTCTTTTGCCTTTAGCTCTTTGTTTTGCCTTTACTTGGGAAGCTGAGTCTTGCTCACACACTTCCCCCGGGAGTGACATATGCTCAACCCTCCCGTTGACAACTTAGCTTTAACACTTTAATTCACTTGGGAGTGACATATGCTCAACCCTCCCAATGGCCGTTTAGGCTTTTCCTTTACAGGGTCCGAGGGTTCCAAAAGACGGATGCCTACAACCCCAATCAAACAAGAATAGGTTGTAGCATCGCCTCCCGTAGTGCTCGGCCCAATGTAGTTTATCTTATCCTTTTTACCTTTCATTAATCATTCTCTTTCTTTAACCATTTTCTTTCCACTTTAGGTTCAGATGAGTTTAAGGCACCTTGGCACTCATCTCCTTGGGAGTGACATATGCTCAACCCTCCCGTTAACATTCATGCTTCAATGCTTCTCTTTTACTTTTCTCGTTTATTTCAAGCGATTTGCGTGTCTTACTTATTAACCACTTTTAGCTCTCTCTCGAGCAATTTGCTTGTCTTGCTCATTAGCCACTTTTGGCTTTCATTTAAGCTTTATTTCTTTTATCCTAAGTTCTTTATCCTAGGATAATTTGGGTGTCTCTAACACCAATTTAAGTTTGAACAACTTGTTTATTTCCATTTCCACTTATTTTGCCACTTGGCAATATCTTTAGTTTCCTAGCCACTTTTACACTTTCCTTATTTGTTCTGAATTCACAACCCTAAGCTTCAATTACCCTTAAGGTTGCACTATATCACTGCACTATGTCACTAGGACACTAGTTACTTTCAGTTTTATCTAACTTAGAGCTTATTAACCCTATTTCCATTCTCTTTTATTTAACTCAGATCGAAGTTAAACTAATTGATCCATTTACCCAGACGTCCTATGACTTTCTGGGGTTACATTATTTAATTCTTTAACTTGAGAATCTAATCCCCTGTTTCCTGATTTCTCACTGAATCCTAAAGTTTTACTAACTCTATTTTCCTGTTCCATGTTTAACCTAGGGTTGCACTAACTCTATTTCATCACTAGAGTTTAACCCTATTAGTTCATCTTAGGTTCCTTTACCTAAGTTCCATAACTTGTTTAACCTAGAGTTCTCTGACTCTATGTTTAACACTCTATTCTTAACCTCAGATTATTCCCTAAGTTAATGCCACTCGTCCACCTAGGTGTATCTCCTAGGTCATCATGCCACTCGTTAAACCTAAATCTAGGTTTTCTCCTAAGTCTTACTACCAACATGCATTTCCTTTTCCTTATGCTTTCACATGATTCCTAGGGTTACACCCTAACATGATCACAACAATTGATTACATCTACACATGCAATTATTTCCATATTCATTATAAAATAATATTTATCTCCTACGCATGCCACTATTATCAAGATTCCCTAACGCCTCTAACAGGCTACTATCATGCTTCTGGATCAAAAAGCAAAGGAGCAAGGGGAGAGGTCACCCAATTTTGGCAGAATCCCCCACCTTTAGTCGCTCTTGCAAGGATAAGATGGGTTGACCTTCTATTCTCCAAGAAAGCCCTAAATTCATAATGAAACCAATTAGGAATCACTTCCATACTCTTTTTAATTCCACACAACTATAAAAGAGAAACCTAGGTTTACTCTTCATTTCTTTCTATGGGTTCATTTTGACCAATAAAGAAAGAAAGTTGCAAAAATCCCTTATTAGTATACTCTTGTAATAGGAATATTTTGATCTCTTTAATATTTTGATCTTTAAAAAGAAAATCCTAAACATGATATAACCATGAAGGAAATTATCTTATTGTCATTTTAATTCCACAAGAGTTCAAAGACTAGAACTCTAGAATTTTAACCTTACCTCTTTGGATATTCTCTTGACCAAAAGAGAAGCAATAAAAGCTAATGTTTCACTTTAACATGCTCCAAAATACCCTCAATTAGGTTTACAAGAAAACCTACATGTAGAGATCATTCATATCAAATGATTGCTTACTCTCTTTAAATAAAAAAAAAACTAAAAAGATGAACTTCAAATTTCTTTACTTACCCTTTTTCTTTTTGAGGGATTTTGGACCAAAAGAGGAAAAGGAAATAGGATTGGAGCTTCTCTTAGGAGACTCCAAAATATTCTTCATTGGGTTCTTAAAGCAAACCTATTTATGGAGGAAACCTAATTTAAATAAATTTTAGCCCCTTGTTGAATCCAAAAGAAACCATAAATTAAATTTCTAGGGCATTTGGACTCACCTCCTTGATGTTTTCTTGACCACAAGAGAGGATAAGGAGGAGTTAGAACTTCACAAGAGAGCTCCCTTGATGCGTCCTTCAAAGTTCCAAGCCTCCTTGATGTTGGAAAAGCCACAGCCACCAAACTGCTGCAGCTTGAGCTTCTTCTTCTTCTTTCTTTCTTTCCTTCTTTCTTTCTTCCCTTCTTGAGTTCTCTGGTGCAGCAGGGAGAAAGAGAGAGAGAGAGCGAGAGAAAGAGAGTGAGAGAAAGAGAGAGAGAGAGAGGGAATTAATTCTCTGTAGGGGGTAGTTGGGTTGTAGCGTGATTTTACCAAACTGCCCCAACTTACAATTAAATTCCCAAAATTGCCCCTGTTTCCTGCAGTTTGGTCCTGCAGAGAGCGATTTCGGGAACCCCTTGTGACACCCCCGGAATTTGGATTAGTCCTCTATATAAATGATATAATAGGACTAAATCTCTAACCCGGCTATAGCATTTTGGATGGTAGCAAGATCCAAGAGGAACATGAGAGTTAAGCGTGCTAGAGCTAGAGTAGTTCTAGGATGGGTGACCCCCTGGGAAGTGGGGCGTCACAGTTGGTATCAGAGCCATTCACCAGCCGGAAATGTGAGATGAGTCTCGGCTGAGCCAGGGTTATATAGCGGGTAGAGCGAGGCTCCCCGGCTAATGACCGTTGTGAGTGGAGTGCAGCTCCTCACAAGGTCGGCTAAGGCTAGCGAGACGAGTCTCACATCGCCTAGTGCTTGTGAGTGTGCTTGAGCCTGACGTGGACGTCAGGGCTTAAAGGGGGGAAGAATGTAACACCCCCGGAATTTGGATTAGTCCTCTATATAAATGATATATTAGGACTAAAATCTCTAACCCGGCTATAGCATTTTGGATGGTAGCAAGATCCAAGAGGAACATGAGAGTTAAGCGTGCTAGAGCTAGAGTAGTTGGTATCAGAGCCATTCACCAGCCGGAAATGTGAGATGAGTCTCGGCTGAGCCAGGGTTATATAGCGGGTAGAGCGAGGCTCCCCGGCTAATGACCGTTGTGAGTGGAGTGCAGCTCCTCACAAGGTCGGCTAAGGCTAGCGAGACGAGTCTCACATCGCCTGGTGCTTGTGAGTGTGCTTGAGCCTGACGTGGACGTCAGGGCTTAAAGGGGGGAAGAATGTAACACCCCCGGAATTTGGATTAGTCCTCTATATAAATGATATATTAGGACTAAAATCTCTAACCCGGCTATAGCATTTTGGATGGTAGCAAGATCCAAGAGGAACATGAGAGTTAAGCGTGCTAGAGCTAGAGTAGTTCTAGGATGGGTGACCCCCTGGGAAGTGGGGCGTCACACCCTTTTTCCTCCGCATTTTACCGCCAACTGGAGAATCGAAATTGAAAATTTTCTTCTCCCCTTTATTGTACAAATTTTTCTTAAGCTCTCCACGATTTCTTTTAAATTTTTGGGATACTCTAAGCCCTCGAAAGAGAGCCCCGAAAAAGCTTCGCAATCAACTGCACTGTCAAAAACTGCAGTTTCAGAATTCACGAAGCATTTTTCTTCACTTCGTTCTCCTATTTTCCTTTAATCGCCCACCTCGGCACTTCACCCCTTTTAATCAGCAAATTTTTCTGAGACACTTCACGATTTCTTTTAAATTTTTGGGATACTCCAATCCCTCGAAAGAGAGCCCCGAAAAAGCTTCGCGATCAACTGCACTGTCAAAAACTTTAGTTTCAGAATTCACGAAGCATTTTTCTTCGCTTCGTTCTCCTATTTTCCTCCGATTGCTCACCTCGGCATTTCACCCTTTTTAATCAGGAAACTTTTCTGAGACACTCCATGATTTCTTTTGAATTTTTTGATTACTCTAAGTCTTCGAAACAGGGCTCCGAAAAAGCTTCGCGATCATAGAATTCAGAATTTCTGAATTTTGCAAGTCTCTGGGGCTTCAACTCACTTTTCGACCCGATGCCCTTCGCGTCGGTCCGAAACGCACCGAACTCGACTATAATCATATTTAAAATACGTTACGAGTCTTTTCGCCGCATTTCGACATTTTGCGAAATCGGCAAACAAGAACTTAAACTTTGCAAATTTGATGCTTCAACTCTCAACCATAACTCACTTTTCGACTCAACGGCTTTTGCGTCGATTCGAAATGCTTCCAACGCACTTGTAATTACATTTGAAATGTGTTACAAGTATTTTTGCTGAGTTTCGCCACTTCGCAGAAATCGGCGAACTTAAGCTTTAGAATTTGAAACTTCAAATTCTCAACTACAACTCACTTTTCTCTGAATTCAATAAAAATAGTATTTCATACCATTTTTATTTATATTATTTATATACCATAAATCTGGTACATTACATTGTACATCTTCGTCCCCCCAGGGTGCGCTGAGTAGGGAGCACTATGCGCTTCCCTCAGAATTTCCTCCTTGAGTTCCGGTAGGTCAGGCACGCAAATTCGCCCTCGGAATCGTATTGTGACATCAGAGCCTATTGCGAAATCGCCCCCTTGGTCCGAAGGTATTCTGTCTCGAACAAGCTGTAACTGGGTGTCTGTCGATTGTCCCTCCAAGATCTTGTCGAGCAGGGTAGGCCTAACTACCAGGGTCAGGAGTTGTGCGACCATCCCTGCCGGTACTGCCTCCAATCTTAGTTGCGAGAACTCCACAATCAGACGATCTTGTTGGGTAATGGCATTTGTCATTGATTCTACTGTCTGCCCTTTGCGGCTCAAGGCGTCGGCCACCACGTTTGCCTTTCCAGGGTGGTAGTGGATCGACAAATCGTAGTCTTTTAGCAGCTCGAGCCAGCGCCTTTGCCGTAAATTTAACTCCTTCTGAGTAAAAGGGTGCTTGAGGCTCTGGTGATCGAAATACACATTACAGTGTGTCCCGTATAGGTAGTGTCTCCACAGCTTGAGGGCAAACAAGACTGCTGCAAGCTCCAAGTCGTGTGTGGGGTAATTCCGTTCGTACTCCTTAAGTTGTCTTGACGCGTAGGCTATGACCTTACCCCGTTGCATAAGTACGCTCCCAAGACCGCTCCGCGACGCGTCATAATAAATTTCATAGTCCTCCCCGGGCTCCGGTAAAGCGAGCACCGGGGCCCGCATCAATTTGTCTTTGAGTTCCTCAAAACTCTTCTGGCATTGGTCCGTCCAGATAAATTTCTCCCCTTTCCGGGTTAGACGATTTAAGGGGGTGGCTATCTTGGAGAAGCCTTCCACGAAGCGCCTATAATACCCTGCCAGACCCAGGAAGCTTCGAATCTCTGTTACTGTTGTCGGTCGGGGCCAGTCGGTCACAGAGTCTATCTTCCTCGGGTCTACTGCAATTCCAGACGTTGAAACGATATGCCCCAAAAAGTCTACCTCGCGGAGCCAGAACTCACACTTTTTGAGTTTGGCATATAGTTTCTGGTCCCGGAGGGTCTGAAGGACTATACGTAGGTGCTCCTCATGTTCCTCACCTGTACGGGAGTAGATGAGGATATCATCGATGAAGACCACTACGAATAGATTTAAAAAGGGTTTGAACACCCTATTCATCATGTCCATGAACACCGTTGGGGCGTTGGTGAGCCCGAACGGCATTATCGTGAATTCGTAGTGGCCGTAGCGAGTCCGGAAAGCTGTTTTGGGGATATCCTCACCCCTAACTCTGAGCTGATGATAGCCGGACTGCAGATCGATCTCTAAGAACACCGTTGCTCCTTGTAATTGGTCGAACAGATCGTCGATCCGCGACAGGGGGTATTTGTTCTTGATAGTGACCTTGTTTATTTCCCGATAGTCTATGCACAAGCGAAGGCTTCCATCCTTCTTCCTTACGAACAGAACGGGCGCGCCCCATGGCGACACGCTTGGTCTGATGAAGCCTTTATCCAAAAGGTCTTCCAGTTGTGCTTTGAGTTCCTTCAACTCGGCGAAGGCCATCCTGTACGGTGCTTTGGTAATGGGTTGAGTGCCTGGGAGTAGTTCAATAGGGAAGTCGACCTCTCGTTCGGGTGGCATCCCAGGGAGTTCCGTCGGGAACACATCCGAAAATTCCCTTACGACTGGGATGTCGGAAAGTGAGGGAGTGGGTCGAGTTGTTAGGTCCACCGAGGCCAAATAAGCCACGCACCCGCCATCTATTAGTTTCCTAGCTCGAGACGCTAGGGTCACGTAACCAGCTCACTTAAAGCGTATAGACATAGTGCCCACGATTTCGGCCGAACTCAACCCGCCTGGACGTTGGGTCTACAGTGGGCCGCAGCCCTACTCAATTTATCGGTCTGCTGGGCCTATTGCCACGAGGCAGGATGTTGGGCATATTTAGTTCATAAATACCCAAATAACCCGCAACAGAATCCCTTCTGTCTTACTTCGTTAGAACCTACCCGCCCGTGTACGCTAGGGAGGGCTAAACTAAAAACCTAAGGGGGGTAAGGACCTCCTTAACAATGCCGGGTAAGACGGGGAAATAGGAAAGGGAACGGGGGTCGGACAAGGGTAGGATGCTCAGGTGTATCCGGTTCTCCTAATCGAAGAGTAGAGAAAAAAATAACATAAAACGTTACCTGCTATTATTCATTTCGGGACGTTGCGTCCTCTACTGGGGCAGCTCGGGGAGCCCGTCCACAACCCTTGGGCCAGCGACGTACGGCGTGGCGGGGCAGGGACCTGGTGTCGTCGTAATCCGTCATGTGCTGATTGCCGGGTAGGTCCTTCCGTGGGTTGGGAGTTGCAGCCTTTTCTGGTTCCTCAGGTTGCGGCTGCGTGGCGGTAGTAGCCGATTTCTGGGGGCATGAGACACGTGAGTGGCCCGGCATGCCGCACCGGAAACAGTGGTCGTGCCTCCAAGGGCAGCTCGTCACTCGATGCGCCCCACCACATATGACGCACGTCTTCCCTAGTGGTTCTGGTCCTCCCATCTTTGCTTGCCCGATTTCTGTTCTGTCCTCGGGCGTTTGGTTGCCCGGCCTCCCTGAAAGGGGCCCTCCGCCGGACCGAGGTGGGGGTACCTCTTGCCCTGATATATTCCGGGGTATCCCTGCTGAGTACGTGCCTCGGTGAGTTCTCGCTCCGCCCGCACGGCCGAGTTAACCGCCTCATGAAGGGTGGGAAATCCTGCAGGTAGTATCCCTCGAAAAGTGTCGTCCCTGGTGCCATGCTGGAAGTGGTATGTACCCTCAAATTCCCGTGTCAGTAAGCACAAGCGCTCGGTGAGGGTAAGCAATTGTCCAGCCACATCGCGCAGCTGGTTGCGTAGTAAGCGGTTCGCTGCGGCTGCAGAGTCCATCCAGTCCATTTCACGTCGACGATTATTCACTGAGCCGGACTGCTATCTGTGCACATAGATAAATCGCGTCAATCCTAACGTTGCTGACCTGGTACCTTGACCTGCAAACGCACCGAACACGATTTCCCTTTTTTCCCTCGTACACTCACGGTCTACCGCACCTACACCTTGGTTATCTCATGTTCAATTGCTTGTGGCGTTATGCACTGTGGATGTTGGTCCCTGACTACTGTGGTTAAAGTTGTTTTTCTCTGATACCATATAATCTGTCACGCCCCGGAGGTTTAAGGATTAGCGAAAAATGTACATATATTTTGTTTTCTTAACAACCCCTCCTGCCGGTGCGCGTCAGACCCGCCACATATACAAATTCACTCTTTAAACGGACAGAGTCTCCTTTGTATATGCACGACGTCACATTTACAACATTATTCTTTAACCACACAGTCACAATGAATACATTGATAGAGAGTACTACTTTTATCCATAAACTTAAGGTTTCATTCACAACATCAAGATGAGACTGCAGATTTACGAACAGTGTCTAAATGACACCTAAATTCCCAAAGTAATTCCGCGAGTCTCAATTAGGCGGCTGCATCTTTTGAAAGGATAAATCCAGAGGTTTTCAAGATAGTGCCCACACGACACTTGGTTTTGGAAAACATTTTCGAAACCCTTTTGTTTAGTGTAAAACATGATGCATATAAGTCCATATGAGTATATCAAGTCCACAATACCAAATTAACTATCCATCCAACATCCATAATGGTCCACAATCAAGCAAATGAAACTTAACAGTTAAACAAGGAAGGAAATGAGATAACGCAAACAAACGATAATGTGAAGCCTCAATGGCTAATGTCCTCTAGACGCTGCCTCACCATCGTCCCGGCTACTACACCTAGTCGGACCTGTCACAGTGTGGGAAAGTCAGTGACAAATAAAGTAGATGATCAAAGCAATAAAAGTATTGTTAAGACAAACCGAATACACCAGAACCTTTCGCTTTTCCCCTCATGAGTCACCACATCCCTTGATTTAATTACATGATACCTGTCGGAAGGTCTAAAGACCCCCTCGTGAACGATCACTTTACTTGCGTAATGCTTTTAACCCCTCCACGGTGCTAGTGCTGCACCTATAGCGAGCGCGAGGGGTCCCCACTCGACACCTTTACTTTCGTGGGGTACACGGGTCAACGTACCACAATTCCGAAAAAGTATACCCAATCGGTGGCCAAACCGCCGGTGTGAGTGTAAGCATCTAAGAACATAATAGCCGAAACCGGCGTGTAACAATCACCGCGACACTCAATCGCCACAGTTAATAATGGAAGAACAGGAAATACTCATGCGATGGGTTTAAATAGTTAATACAATTCATCTACTTTATTAGGCTTGTTATTATACTTGTTATAATGATGATATTCAGCACTTATTGCGAGGGTACCCACCTTGTTGCGTGACGATCGGGACACCTTGAACCTTGACACCCTCCCGCTCAGCACCTGGACCGTTTGCGTCAGGGGAAGACGATCCGATTGTACTCCCGGTTCCAACACGTCAATCGGGGTGTTCGGACTCCACCGCCTTCTCCCTTCCTCTTCTCATTTTTCCTCCGGTTAGGGTTCCGTTCTTTTCTTTTCTCTCTCGATCTCTCCGGTTAGGGTTTCTCTTTTGCGAAACATGGGATTTTCTCTCTTACGTACGAATAATTCCCACATTTAAATATTTATTAACAAATAACTAATTAATTGATTAATTAATTATATGGGATAAATCCATAATTTCCTCGAAAAGCGTGCGGGATATCTTGCACGGATTCCGATGCGCACCAAGTCACCGCAACCCTAAAAACCATGTTCCGGGAGATCCAAAGGTCGGATTTCAGATCCGATCGCACCGTCGGTCATTGTTTTTCGAGCCCTTTCACAGAAAAATATCCGTGCAACACATCGACCAACTTAAGAAAACTCGAGTCATTACAGTATTATACATGGCCTAGTATTGTTGAGAAGCAGTTCAATTAGATTTTATTAAAACATCCCAATAGTCTCACATTGGATGAGAATGTGGTTGTGATTGGGTATATAAGAGATATGGAAATTAGTAATAATAACTGGGTTTAAATATTTTGGATTGTGGTATGGGTCCAACGAGTTATTATTGCTAGTGGGTCGGGTCGTTATATTTGGTATCAGAGCCAACCACCAGTCGGAAGTGTGTAACGAGTCTCGGCTAAGGCAGGGTCTGAAAGACAAGGTGACCCGAAAGTGTATGACGAGTCTCGGCTAAGGCAGGGTCTGAAAGACAAGGTGACGGGCAATATCAGGGGTCTGAATGACGAGGTTAGTG
The DNA here is from genome assembly GCA_029204045.2 of Tillandsia leiboldiana. Classification (NCBI taxonomy): domain Eukaryota; kingdom Viridiplantae; phylum Streptophyta; class Magnoliopsida; order Poales; family Bromeliaceae; genus Tillandsia; species Tillandsia leiboldiana. Next base: position 3,237,903 of record CM055070.1, on the reverse strand, counting down.
AGACAAATCTTACATCGCCGGGTGATCTTGAGCTGTGTGTGGTTGGGCTGACGAGGACATCAGGCCTAAAAGAGGAATTGGGCTTAAGCATTTTGGACTGTGGTTTGGACCCCACGAGTTATTATTGCTAGTGGGTCGGATCGTTACAAACAGTTTGATAAATCGTATAATTGACTTTGCACTCAAATTAAAAAAATATGCTTTAATTTAAGATTGTGTTTGAATGTATGAATATTTTATTTAGTATATTATCTTAATTTACTTAAATTTATTTTATGCATTTGGTCCATAAAAATATAAAATAAAATATTATATTGGGCATTCAAGTATGTTTTTTTTAAAATAAAATAAATTAATTTATAAATAAAATATACTAATTACCAAATTATAAAAGTGAAATCTTTCAAAAAAATAGAAATAAAACTTCCTACTCACTATTATGCTAAAAATATTTTAATATTAAATAAATTATTCTTAAGTAATTTATTTATGTATCTAAACAATATTTAATTGGTTGACAGAATTAAAAAAGCAACCATACTAAATAAATTATTTTTAAATAATTTATTCTTATATTTAAACAGTTTCTAATTGTATAGGATATAATCACTCGTTATATTAAGTAATTTTTTTTTATTCATTTCATTAGTGGGATGCAATATGTACATATTTTTTTTTTGAGCATACAAATAACATTTGCCTATCACTCTATCACAAAACAAAACACTCGTTCAAGATTTGTGTGCGTATTTTTTTGGTTTAATTTTATACAGCTTTATATAAATATATCGAATAGCAGATATTTCTATAAAGTTTAACTTTTTATATTAATTTTTTTAAAAATTATAAATTATTTATATATATTTTTCTAATTTATTACTGTTAGTTATTATTATTTTTTTTACAAAATATATATAAATGGCCAATTTAGTCTTTTTAAATATGATTATAATTTTTTAACGGATATTGACTATAAGAATATATATAAATAACTTAAAAAATAAATATAAAAAATTAAATTTGATATATCTGATATTCATCGGGAAGTTATATGATTTTTTTTTTTTTTTCTGTAATTTTATACGATCAATACGCTCGTCGCAGTACCTCACCGTAGGCCGTAGCCGTAGCCGTAGCCGTAGCCGTAGCCACCCTGTTTCGTACGACTAGGGTTTAGGGTTAGGGTTAGGGTTAGGGTTGGAGTTGGAGTTGGAGTTTAGGGTTTGAACCTTCCCCTCGCCAATACCATCTCCCTCCGACCCCGCTCTTCTCCGCCCCCTCTCGCTCGGAGCTCCGGCCATGGCGCGCCTCACCCTGGATCAAATCGCCCGAGAAACGAAGAGCAGCGGCGGCGGCGGCGCCACCTTCTCCGCCGCCACCGCCGCCCTCGTCCTCTCCCACCGAGCCCTCTCCGACGTAAGCCGATCACGAACTCCTCCTCTTCCTTCTCTGCTCCTCCTCTTCCTCCTCCATGTAGTTCTACTCTCTACTGATGCTTCTCTGGATGTAGGTCTCGTGTTTGAGCGATTTCAAGAACTTGGAGCGGCTCGATCTCAGCTGCAATTGTCTCTCGACACTGGAGGCGATTTCTCTTTCGATTTCTTTTACAACGCATTTAGTTATATTTTGAGAGTTTTTGTTTTCATCATGAAATTAGCATGGTAAATTGCATCACTAATCCTTGAAGAGCTTTTAGCCAATTTTTACGCTTGTCCGCAAGTGTGTAAGTAGCTTGTTAGGTCTGAATCACCGGCCGGAATTGTTCAATTTCAAATTACTTATAATAGTGCCCTGGTGATTAGAAACCCAAGTAATTTCGCATCTTTCCAATATACGAGTTTTTGGGATATGCCGATAGTGCCAATTTGGTCGGTTTAGACACGCGCATACACCTGCCGAACGAGTAGAACCTTTCTTACCCAAACGATGTGGAGAAATATTCCAAACTATACAAACATATACGAAGAAATACATGTAATATCAGAGTACAACTACTAATTTTTTAAACAATCAACCATGAACCCATCAAATCTAAAGAAAGTTGATACATTAACTAGAATTGAAACTTTATTTACAATTACATCAATTGCTTCACAAAATATTACAAGTTTTCTTTGTAATTACAAAATTGGGTTCCATTAGACCTTGCTGGGTCCACTATTCCATAACGTCCTTGTTGCGGTCACGTTCCTCATCGACGATATCTGGATCCAAAAAGATGTAACCACAGAGGGTGAGAACTACGAATAGTTTTCAGTAGGTGCAATCATCGAGAATAATGTTCTACACTCATTTGGTTCAAAGAAAGCATTAGTAGCGTGATATAAATAACAACAATTATTTTTATACTAGTATGCAATTAACCAATTACACTACTAGACCTCATATGCATCACTATGCCACTATGCTACTATACTACTATGCCACTAATCGTAGACCACATATCTACCCAATCGTTCTCGATTTCCCCTAACCAACTTGTGGTTTTGAGTTCTATACCGAACACACCTCATGGAGAGTCGATTGCTCGCCCACCTCTCCAATTGGTAGGTACATAGAGTTTGTTGCTCTCGACATACCATGTACCTCATAGAAGTCGATTGCTCGCACACCTCTCTTGGGAGTCGATTGCTCACACGACTCCCACATAACTTTCGACACTTGCGAAAGGTTCCTTTACATTTTCCCACACACACCCTAAGTTCATGACTCTAGGGTTATATAGCACATGTCGAATGAGCTCCAACTTGTTCTCTAGCTTACGTTTAACCTAGTGTTCATATATCTCTAAGTTTCATCTTAGATTTTATCTAAGTTAGATGCCACACATTTTAGCCTTTATCTAGCCTTTCATTTTCATTTCATGCATGTATTCCCTTTTTTCCCATTTTGCTACATATAGGTGACAACCCTAATTTCTACCTCACATGCAAGAAATCATCGTTAACCTCTTAATACCTACACTATGAATGCTTTTAATCCAAAGAGACAATGGAGTAAGAGAGATATCACCCTTTTCGGTGATATTCCCTACCTTAGCTAGCTTCTCCACCAAAGGTTGGTTTTGATCTCTTGAAACCCAAGGAGAAACCCAAAAAATGGTTCCAAATTTTCAATACCATTAGAAACCTAAAAATTTTCATTTGAACCCCTAAAAATCAAAACCCTAAAAATCCTAACTTACCTCTCTTGATGTAAGCCAAAACTTGGGAGAGGAGGGTCTTTCTTCCTCCTAGAGCTTCCTCTTGAAGCTCTGCACCAATTCCTAGCCTCCCAAGAGATCAAACCTCAAGATCTTCCAAGGCTAGGGATCTCTCTTTTGGGTTCTAGAGAGAGAAAGAGAAGAGAGGGAGTGAGAAATGCGGAGTGTGGGGTGTTTGGTTGTCGAGTTTGGGGTTATAGGGTTGTTTTAACCCTACCTTAACCCCCTATTTAACCATGGTTAGAAATTCCCAACAACTGCTGCCCGTAGCTTTGAGTACCTGTACTCGGGTTTTGACACTAGTACGCGGCCCTCAATTCCGACACTCTCCCGCTAGTTCCGCAGAACCTAAATGTTGGATTTCTCATTTTTCTACTAAGTGTCGGTTTCCGACAACATCAATACTGGTATGCAGACTGTTCCAAATATCAGTACCAGTACTGAGCCCTAGTTCCGCACAATTCGAAGGTTTGCTTATCCTCCGCGTAACTGAGTTTTGATACTCCCTTTTGGGTACCAGCACTCAATACAGAATATGCAATTTTTGCAGATTCGAACTTCCAAAGTTCGTTTTCACATCGAGTTTGTGCTGAAAATATTCGGTTAACTCCCGAACACCTTCAGAACTATTGGGATGGTTTCCAATCCATTACTCCCTAGAACTTTGCAAATTTGCAAAAGTTCGGAGCATTACAGACATTTTCACTCTAATCCTTCATCCTTGTCATCACTTTTTCGGGAAACATGATGGCCTACAACGACTGCATTCGTACCTCTTTATTCTTTACACTGTGGATCAAGGATTTAAGTGCCGTGGCACAGGGTCGTGCCGAAAACTTGCCGGCACGGTACGGCACGGTGCGTGCCGAGCTGTGCCGATGAGTGCCGGTCACAAAAAATACATGCATGCCGACACATAATGGCATGAAATATTTACTTTCTTTAGCAACAAAATTTTTTAATTACTTATTATGTATCTCTATCAAATATTTTGAACTTTATTAAGAAAATTACTTAATAATTTTAAGAAAAAAGGGTTTTGAACTGTGCCATCGGCACGGGGGCTGTATCGTGCCGGTATTTTGTTGGCACGGTACGGCACGGTAGATACGGCCCGTGCCGATGGATACTTAAATCCTTGCTGTGGATTCATTTGCTGTCAGTCTCATCTCATATTTCGATCCATGCCGCATCCCTTTCCTTACTTGCATAGTGGACAGTTACATTGGAAGTATGAGATGGATGGAGTGCCGATGCATAATGATGTACAAATGTCCAGATGCATTGAGTGGTAGTGATAAATTTTCTTCTAAGGCAAAGATTAAAGTGAAGCACTTCCAAAATGCTGGGGTTTTGGGTTACTTTATAGTTCATGGAACTAATTGGCTAAAAGTTCAGGTACAAGTTCGCAATTTACCCAAAATTAGTAGGGGGATAGGGTATTGCTAACTGACCTGTTATTAAATCGGCGATATACTATTTTTTTTTTTTTTATTGATGGATGATTGTGGCAGGGTTTGGCTTTGTGCGTTAATTTGAAGTGGCTTTCTGTCGTAGAGAACAAACTCGAAAGCTTGAAAGGGATTGAAGGCCTGTCAAAGCTCACGGTAAGTTTCGGTTGTTCTTCATCATGATAAACTATGTTGGCCTGTTATAATGTAGAGGTTATCTTGTTTGCTCTTCTTCATTTACTTATTTTTCTTTCGTATTGAACTACTTTTAGGGAATGGAGAATATATTCAGTAGTACCTCGTTGAACTAAGCATTTGTTTAGGTTCGTAAAAGTGGTCATACGGAGCTGTGGACCATTAATCCCAAACAATATTTCTCAGATGAATTAATATTGTATTGTATACATCAACGCTTTATATGTTTAAGTAGACCATGCATTAGTAGGTTATAAGATGTGATGTTAGCTTTCTACTCCAGCATAACCTAGGTGGGTAAATAGAAATGAAAAATCTTGAGTGTTTAATGGATAATTTGTACTTTTGCTGTTTTTTGACAAACAAGAGTATTAGCAACACAACTCCATATTATTCTAATCAATTTGTTTTCTTTATGCATATATAGGTTTGAAGTGCAGCCCCGTGCCGTTCTTCATGGGGCGGCACGTTCCGTGCCCCTAATATAGGGGCACAGTGTAGGGGGTGTCTCTTAGGACCCTCCGGTGTCGGCGATACCCTATGGGTATCTCTCGAAGTCTCGCGAGATACCCATAGGGTATTGCCGGCACTGTGCCGTGCTTTTTTTCCTTTCCATACATATTATTACCTGTTATTGTTTTTTTTTTTTTTTGCCCGTACCATTTTTTTTTTCTTTCCACCCGTGATGATTGCATATGCACATTACTACAATGAGATATTACCTGTTATTACTTGTTATGATGACTGTTGTCGATCATATCCGCGATCTAATTGCATATGCACATTACTTACGACAATACAATGAGATATACCGGCAATATATGACTTTCTCACAGAACCACCAATAGCTATACCAACATTGTCAAATAAATTTGGTATCTACAAATCACAATATGCCATATGATCCACTGCGACAATCTATGTGGAATTAAGCAGTCATATCTCTGTAAATATGTAAATTTAAATAATAATTATATTCGTGAATTTTATTATTATATTGTAATTTCTATTCTTTATGAAGTATAGTTGTACTTTGTATATAAAAAAAGTCATCAATATATTAATTGGTGAGTATAGTAAGCTATATATAGCCAATATTTATAATTATTTGACTAAAATTTTTAAAATAATATTATAAGAGCTTATTGGGAACAAAATATCTAAAATAAAAACCGTGTCAGAGCGTGCCACCGGGAGATCATTCGTATCTATCGGTACGCAATTGTGCCACGTGTCGGCACGGAAGCGTGCCTGTGCCATACCGTGCCAGGCGAACATCGACACGCCCCCGTGCCACGGCACTTCAATCCTTGATGCATATATAATGTCGGAGAAAAAAAATGTTGCTGATTACAAAATTATTTCTTTTTAGCAGATGACATTGAGATTTAGAAGATAAAACACAATTTTGGTATGTATATATAGTTGCAGATGTGATTTGTTTGTAAGATTATACCTCCGATCTAAAATTTAAGTCTTCTATCATTATTTTATGAGATTTTTAATATTTGCTGTTCATTTTGAGACTATTTGTTCAATAAGCAAATGATGTCGAAAAATCATGAAATTTGGTTTTTAGATGGTTCCAATAGTGAAGATCGTGTTTAACGGAGCTTATCGTCGATTCGGATGTCCAATCATCGAAAACAACCTTGAAGCACGGAGGCCTCCGTGCTTCTAAAAGTATTCTAGCTATATATATATATGCTAGAATACTATTAATAGTACCAAGTTATTGGTGCTATTAAGTTTTTAACCGTTAAATTAAAAGATGTGTGGTTGAGATGATAGTGGGCCCCTTGGGTTTAATGGATGGTTCGGGAAATAGTAAAATCTAACGGATGAAAATAATTAAAGGGGTTGATCTAAGGGTAGAAAACTTGATAGCACCAAATGCTTGGTACTATCGATAGTATAGTAGCCGGACTCTATATATATATATATATATATATATATAGAAAGTATTATAGTTAGACTTTCTCAATTGATGATTGGTGTTATCAAACGTTATCTAAATAGTATAAAGAATTTTTTATCAAAAGTTTAAGTGATTTGGAATGTTCTGCTCTGTTAAACAAGCAAACGAGTCATATAGGCCATCAAAAAATATCGATTTTGGGATCCTTGGTCGCTACATAAATAATTTTAAAAATTATAAAATTTGGTTTCTATACACTTCAAATACTCTACATAAACTTTAACGGTACGATCATCGATTTGGAATCCTTGTCATAAAAAATGACTTAGGATGAAGGCCTCCGTCCTCCTAAAAGAATAGTAGTTGGATTTTATACACACACACACACACTATTTTTCTTGAACTTCAGAATAGCTGCATATAATAACAACTATTTATCATTGTTCTTTTTTGTTGATTTAAGGTCACAAGACTATGGTTTTTCCATCCTTTTGGTATAGGTGTTAAATGCTGGCAAGAATAAACTTCGAACAATGGATGAGGTTAGATCTGCAACAAGCTTGCGAGCTATAATTGTTAATGGTAATTTCTGATAAATGCTCCAGGCTCCCTTATCTTTCTGTCGTCGGTATACTGGGAGTTGTATGTTGGTTGCATGGAGGAAAGTAAACTGGTAATAATATTTTTTTTGTACTGTGTATACTGCAGACAACAGTATATCTTCCATCTGCAAACTTGACGAGCTGAAGTATTTGAATACACTTGGTAAGCTTGGCATTTCATATGTCTGTCTAAAAGAATGAACTTGATTAGCTGTTATGGGATAATTGAGACATTGATTGTATTCTTGGAAAAGCAAAATGCTTCACATGAGAAACTGGCAGCCTTGTTGTGAAATAAGTGGTTTTGGATGGTTTTGGACGGTATCATTCTCTTTCTAAAATTCAACATTGAGAAAATTAGCTGGAGGAAACCGCATAAGTTGGCCTTAGGAGTTTTGGCTCTCCACTTCTCAACCAATCCACAGAAATCTTCAATAGCATTTGTTACCAGGAAGAAAACGTAGGAATTTTGGCACTCCCGCCTTCTAAGCCAATCCACTTCAGATATTCAACAAAGTTTCACGTGGTGATGTAATTATTATGGAAATTGAAGTTCGATGCGCTAATTGAAACAAGTTGAAGTCTCGGTTGCCTAAATGAAAACTTACCTTAATTTCAGTGGCTATTAGTTTCATTTGCCGTTATATGTTGCTTATGTGGAGGTAGAATCAAATAAGTACTCATAATTTGTTTGAAAATGTATTCGTTACTGATGCACTGTGGTACACTCTGTTTCCAAATATTGTCGTGTTTGTATCTTTCATATTGCATTAGATCATTCAAATGTCATTATTCAATAATTCCCTTCGATGTTCTTGTAGCAGTACTTCACTCTTTTTTTGGCACATTCTCAATTATGCTTTTGCAATACTATTATCCCATGTAGGAAGCAATTTTCTTATGTATTCTTCTTGTATATAGTTCTCTCCAGAAATCCTATTCTTGATATTGGTGATTCACTGAGGATGGTGAAGACTATGACGAAAGTAAGAATTCAGCTATAAAAGTTATGATGGCTAAATAAACTCGTCTTATAAATTACTAAGTGTATTCTTGGCATATACTTATTTTCAGCTGTCCCTTTCTCACTGTGAAATTCAAAATATCGGATCTTCTCTTGTGTCATGTGCGGATCTGAAGGAAGTCAGACTTGCTTACAATAAGATCACTGTATGTTTCATTCTAATTCTTTTAAACTTTTGCTCAAGTTTTTATTCATATTGTTACGTTAAATTGTTGTGATTCCATGCTTTCAGCAAACTCATGGCAGAGCTTAGATAATCTTCATGTGTGTAGTTCATTCCAATTGGTGCAAGCTATTACCGATGCTCTATTTTTCGGTCGGCGGGCTTCTAGTTGGATAGTTGGTTGGTTTGGACTGAAATAAATAAGTGCTCAAAGGTGAAATAATACAAAAAGGGTGGTTGCTGTCCACTTTGTCTCCTACACTAGTACATAAATATGATAGCTAAACTTCTTTCCAGACTTGCGTATACTTTTGAAAAGAATAATATAAATTGATCACTATAACACGTTAGCGTAATATAAATCAGTATAATGGTACTAATGATTTTCTTAACAATGACCATCTGTCGGAAGAAATCATTTATTCCAAGGACAATATATTATCCAAAGCTTACATTTTCATTTTTGGGAAACCTATATATGCCAAATGCTTGATGATAGCCATCGTCATTTTAGTGTTTAAATCACAGGCATCTGCTCACATTGTGACACCCCAATAGTCCCATATCAGATGGTAATAGGATTGTGATTGGATATATAAGAGATATGGACACTAATAATAATAGCTGGGCTTAAGCATTTTGGGCTTGTGGTTTAGGTCCAACGAGTTATTATTGGCTGTGGGTTAGGTCGTTACATTTGGTATCAGAGCTGGAAGTATGCGACGAGTCTCGGTTGAGCCAGGGTCTGAAAGACAAGTTGACAGGCTATGTCTGGGGTCTGAATGGCAAGGCTAGCGAGACAAGTCTCACATCGCCTGGTGATCTTGGGTTGTGTGTGTGTTTGGGCTGACGAGGACGTCAGGTCTAAACAGGGGGAGTCTGTGACACCCTAATAGTCCCACATCAGATAGGAATAGAGTTGTGATTGGGTATATAAGAGACATGAACACTAATAATAATAACTGGGCTTAAGCATTTTGGACCGGTGGTTTAGGTCCAACGAGTTATTATTGCTAGTGGGTTGGGTCGTTACACACATGCTTGAAAATGTTCAGCTACCTAGTATTCTTCCCTCATCTTTAATTGTTTGAACCATTGCTTACCATGATTCCAAACTACTATTGTATTTCTTGCTTCTTTTGTTCTCGATCTTTCTTTGTTGTAATGCTGTTTTATTTTTGTCGCCTGATCTCTGGCTAGGTTTTGCTTGTTCATTAATCATTACCTTAATGAATGAAGCAGGTTGAGGCACTTCTCTTCATTGGAAAAAAAAACAAGACTGCTCTATACCTTTTATTAACCTTTTCTATGCTTTGATTTTTATAGTTCCCACCTTTTTGAGTTTCTTTTGCTATTGCCGATTTATTCCCATTTGTTGCTTTATCTGCAGACCATCCCGGCTGAGTTGGTCCGGAATGTCAAACTACGAAATTTGGATCTTGGGAACAACTTAATTGAGAACTGGTCAGATTTAAAGGTTAGTAATTTCCTTTTCAGGCTCCTTTTTAATACATTTTAGTATGTACCTACATTCAGTCAACCATATCTGAAGTTCCATTTTCCTGATAGGTCCTTTCTGCATTAAAGAATTTGAGGAACCTTAACCTACTGGGAAATCCTATTGCTGAGAAAGATAGCTTAGCTAAAAAGGTGAAATTTACCCTTCATCTTTCATCATTTTTTTTTTTTTAGTTTTTATAATCTATTAGGAATAAAATCCCTAGTGCATTGCTTCGCAAACTTATTCAGGTCAAAAATTTGGTGCCAAAATTGCGTATTTTCAATGCCAAGCCCATTGAAAAGAGCAGCGGGAGTGAGAAAATATCTGTAGAAAATAAAACTCCTCATGAAAAGGAGGATCCCTCACCGCTTAGTACTGCCAAAATTAATGTACCAAAAGAAGGAAGAAAGAAAGATTCCAAATTAGACACGAGGAGTTCTAAGAAGTTGGCAATAGAAAATGCAAGTGAGGAAGGTAATGAAATCCAAGCTGTTAGTGAGACAAAGGAAAAGAACCTGAAATCAAGTAAAGAGGCCAAAATAAAAGATTCAACACGAGTAGAGGAAATTAAGGACAAAAAAAGGAAAAATCCAGTGGATAAAGAACAGAGCAAATTCGAAGGTATTGACGATCCAGAAACACCTTTTGCGGACTTGATATTTTCCAATATTCGAGACTCGGACCCAAAGCAAAAGCACCAAGAAGCGGTTTCAAATGGAGAGTTGGTCGAATGGTTGGTGGTAGATCATCATGTAAAGAAGAAGAACAAGAAGGGAAAGGATAAAAGTGCAATCGTGGGCCCTCCGGCGCTCAATCTCTTGTCTACCGTCTCGGAAGTTGGAATCGGTGGGCCATCGACATGGGATTAGTTTAATGCCTTTCTTATAAACTTTTGCCTGCATGGGATTAGTTTGATGTGCTCAACATTGCATCGCATCGCATCCTTTCAATCTATTCATCAGAAAGAAAATAATTTCTAAAATCAAGAAAAGGCTGCGACTCATTGGCCAGCGGAGGTTGAGCAGTGAGTTGGGATTGTAGGGTGGGTATCATGGTTATGCATGGGTGGGCATTTGATTTCTTTGAAGCTGAGTACATTGACCTTGTGAGGTATGTTATCTTCTTCACTTGCATGCATGTTGGCAAGGTTGAATTTCTCTGCACTCTCAAATGTGATAAATATTTAACATGTTGAACTGACAAGTGTTGAATTGAGTCTATATTTTGATAGAGAAAAGATGTCAATGAGATTCTGTACTTTTTTTAAAAATTAGGCCTTATTAGGCTTGGAGAAAGGGAAGGGGAAAGAGTCCCTGGTAAACAGTGTTCTTGTAACTACTAACAGCTATATTGTCTTGTAGAGATTTGCACTTTGTTTTATGGCTTTCCTTTCTTTTTTTCTTTTTGAGTTAAAAATCATTTTTTTTTGTGGTTAAATTCATTTGTTAGCTGATTCATTGTGTTTTATTAGGTATACAGACACTTTTTTATTTATTTTTCCTTGGTATATGATGAATTTTAATTTTTTTAGATGTGTTCCACATCACAAGTTCCTATGTATAAAGTATAAACTGAACAAATCTTATTTTCTCATTTTCAGCTCCATTTTTCTTTTGGGGCTAGTATTTGGGGTGAGTTTTTAAAAGAGGAATGCTACATGTACACCCCAACGGGGTGTACATTATATACCCCACGGGGTGATTTTAAGGATCATTTCAAGTGATCTCTTACCATACCTTCACTCGTTGGATGGGAGGGGTATAGGATGTACACCCCACGAGAGGTGTACACTTAGCATGGATGGGAGGGGTATAGAATGTACACTCCACGAGAGGTGTACACTTAGGTAATGTTTGGTTCGGGGATTATGAGTTTGGGGATAAATTTTTTTATTCCTGGGATAGCTTGCTATTCCGGGATAGTCAGGGATAAAAGAAAAATAGTGTTTGGTTTGTAAAACTTTTATTCTTAGGAATAGCTGAAATTGTGTTTGGTTTATTTTTTAGAATAAACGAGAATAGTAAAAAAATAAAAATAATTATAATTTTAAAATAATAATATTTTATCTAATTAATTAATATAAAATATTAATTAAATAATAATTAATATTTGTATAAATTAAAATTTATATTTTAGTAAATAATACTGTTTAATTTTTTAAAAATTAAAGTTAAAAAAATTAAAATTTGTATAAATTTTAAAATTTATTAAATTTATAAATTTATTAAAAATTAAAGTTACAAATTTAAAAAATTATAAAATTTAAAATTTCTCTAAATTTTAAATTTTAAATTTTAATTATCTCAAAAAATGTGTAAAAGATTATGCAAAAATGTTAATTTTTAAATTTAAAAAGTTATAAAATTTAAATTTTTTCTAAATTTAAAAATTTAAAAATCTAATAGTAGAGAATAATAAAAAAAAAAGTGACAGTTAAATTTAATATAAAATATAATTTAATAAAAATAATTTATTGTAAAAAAATTATTATAATATTTTAAAAAAAATAGTTTATTATAAATTATAATTTAATAAAAATAATTTATTATAATATTTAAATAAAAATAATATGTATTAATATATATAATTAATAATTTTATAATAAAAAATAATGTATTATAATATATAATAAATTGTGTCTACATAATTTAGCTTTAATTCAATTTATAATCTTAATAAAATTTAGAATTAATTTTTAGAATAGCGTTATTCCACCAAAATGGTGGAATAGTTTTTTCCAAGCTATCCCGGGATAGGCGAGAATATCAAGGTTTGGCCGGGATAAAATATCCCAGCTAAAAATCATGTCGTTTGGCATGAATAGTGGGATAAAGTGGGTTATTTCATCTTTATCCCTTAACCAAACACTGCCTTAATATTTTGCTTTTAAAAATCTGCACTCAAATCTGACAGGCCAAGCCGAATCCGAATTCGGTGGGTTTTAAAAAGGAAATTGCTAGATGTACACCCCAATTGGGGTATACATCTTACACCCACCCCATCCTGGGGTGGGGTGAATTTCACTCATTCCATCGATGGGACGAGTGGAGGAATACCCATCCCAGGATGGGGTGGGTGTAAAATGTATACCCCAAATGGGGTGTACAGGTAGCATTTCTCTTTTAAAAATTGATATTTAAAACTTAATCCGATAAAAAATCCAAAATGTGAACATAAAAATTCGAACCCAAAATAATAATAATTTTTTATTATATTTCAAATCATATTATTTTAAAATTTAAAAATATAAATTTAAATATACATTAGTGTAATATTTGAGAAATTTGAATTCAGAATCAATAAAGTAGTCAAGTTCAAAAAGGTTTCAGGGCCCTGCCGACTGTATAAATTGATATAGTTGAAATAGTGGATGACTTAAAGCGAATGATAACCTTATAGATTTATCGGATTTTCGATCAACATTGGCCGATCGACCGTTCGGAATCCGATTCCGATGATCCAAGTAGTTGATTTGATCGGCCTCAACGATTTGAGCGCAATGGCGTAGTCGAAATTTACGTTCGACGGCCCTAGAACCTCGAAAAGCATGCCAAACTATAAATATTGTTGTATAAGATGGATATACATTTTATCTGGACCTATATTCAACGAACTAAAATCGCTACTCGATAGGTCTCGTCGAGCTGGGCATCGTGTCGAAGTCCGTTTTTTCGGTTGGCGACCTCGAAAAATGCAAAAAGTAGCAAAAAATGTAGTATTTTGCACATGAGACCCTATATTTTATGCACCGAAATACGTGCAACTTCATGGAGAGGGACCTTGATGTAAATTACTCAACCTGTGAGGGACCCAGCTCATAATATTATGTGTAGAGGGATCTTTTGGCATATTGTCGCAAAATCTATACATAGATGCATTAGGGTTTCTTTTTGGAACCCTAAACGAAACCCTTGCACCCAGCTGCCACCTTTGGTCTCTTCTTCTTCCTCTGTCTCTCTCCCAGACGTTACACCGCCGGCCGCCGCCGCCCCTCGCCGGAAAAGGAGAGGGAGAAAGGTATTGCCTTGATCTCGGTTTGGGTTGAGAAGAAAGCAACCAAAAGACTTGGGATTGCTCTAGACCACAACTGAGAACACCTTTGTTCTTTGGTGACCCAACCCGAGGAGAACCAGAGTCGGGCTCCGCCGCACGCCGCCGGTGGAAGCACCTTCTCTTTTCTTCTTCTTTCTCAAACCGAGGTAACCCGAGTTCCTTTTTCTCGTATTCTATGGCACCAAGACCTTTCCCAATCTTTTTCTGACATCAAGAGGGTCTCCCCTATGAAGCCCCAAACGTTGGTGTGCCCCGGTTCGCCGGCGGGAGCATCAGGGCCGCCGGAACCCTAGATCTGGCCGGATCTGCGCGGGGGTTTCATCTAACCGTTGAAAATTAGATCGGGCACGTTGGGAAGCCTCTGCTGATCTCCAGAAAAACCTCCACGAAGCTTGGGAAGCAACGGTCGAGAATCGAACCCGTACGTGGATGCCCTAGCTTCGGGTCATCTTCTTCTTCGCCGAGCTCCACCGCCCGGCCCCGCCGTTGCCCCACACCACCGACCACACCCCTGGGAAGCTCCACCGCACCAAGATAAACCATCCTATGCACTTGCATGGGCCTCGAAGCCCGTGGTTGAGGATCCGCCATTAGAGGCCTCGAGCTCGCCCGAGCTTCGTTACCAGTCACCGCCGCCGCCTCCAGCCGTCGGTTGACCACCCAGGTAACTTTCCTTCGTCGAGAGTAGTCCATCTATGCCTCTGCATGGATCAAATGTGCTCTGTTCACTGAACTTTCCATTGTTGCACTTAAGGTGGCCGCGAAGGACTTCTCCGGCCAACCGCCGCTCGTGGCTGTCGGGATTGGTCGGGGTGGTGACCCTACCACCTCTGGGAACCTCTCCTAACTACTGCTTGCCTCTGGTTAAGGCTTGAACCATGCTGAGCCAATCTCGGCCAAATCGAGCTCTAGCAAGAAGGGTTCTTGATCGACTTGCCCCGGCGACTTCTCCGGTAGTCCTGCGACACTCCGAAGGTGAGCCCTCGACTCCTCTGAACTTACTGAGCATGATGCTCACTCTAGTTTACACAGAGAATAAGTGTCTTTACTTGTAGGCAACTTGGTACTCTCTAGACTTAGTAATTATGGACCTATTACTGTTTTCGAGCTTCGTGCAATCTCCAAACAGCGAGCACGGATTTGGTTACGTAGAGGCCCATCTACTGGTGCCTTCGGTTCAACCTGAAACCCCTCGAATATTGTAAACGAGTCGAAACGTGTAATAATTGAAAGTATTTATGCAATTTTAGGAGACCCTAGGGGCTTAAATGCAAATGTGACCTTATGGGCTGCTTCGAGCAACGTGTACATGATCTCTAAACTTTTCGTTAGGGATCCAATGGTCTTTGCTGAGCGGGAATTGGTTAATGAACCGTAAATTGGCGAAATCGTCGATTTATCGACTTTCGATGTAAGTTCGCGTATTTCGAAGTATTGGAATAGTTAATTATCATTGTTAGCTGTTCCTCGCTATTCCCAGCGCTGTTCTGGCTGGTCTAGTGACCTTCTTTTCGCGTCAGTGGCTTCCGAAGCCAAAATCGATTTTTTCGAAAGCGTTGTACTTCGGAAGCGTTGTAGTTATGGCCCAGATCGAACACAGATAATCACAAAATAGTCTTTGGCTGTCCGGACATCTTAAATGAGTCATTTCGGGTCAGCGTGTGAGGTTTCGTCACGTTTGGAAACTTATAGACTCTATTCGGGTCTTAGTTGGTCGTTTAGCGGGTTTTTGAAAATTCCCATAAAATCCGGGACTTGGGGAAGTTCACTGTTTAGTTGTTCTGGCATTGTAATGTTGTCGGGTTGGGCATGTGTGAGTTTTGTCACTGATCTGAGTTTATTGTTCAGGTCCTAGCAGTCAGGAGCTAGCACGCGAGTAGTCCATTTGACTTCGGGACCGCCTACATTGAGGTGGGTTTATCTTCGGTCCGGGCTTTATCATCTCGGCCCTCTGGGGTACCATAGTTGGTCGGACCCCTGTTTTTCATGCTAGCTCTGATCTTGTCTTTGAGCTTTACTTTCATTGATTGCTTATTACTCGCTTATATTTGGACATATATCATGCTTGATTGGTCGTTAGATAGATGTCAGTACAGTAGCTTATGCTTGAACATATATCATGCCTGCTTGGTCATTACGTAGATTTACTTTTACTTAGAAATACATGTTCCTTGTATTCCAGATTGCATGAGATGACCTATGATTGATATACAGACATCTGCATCCCTGTTGGGATTTCCGGCTTGTTGCTAACTACCCGGTCTTTAGACCGTGAGCTTGAGCATTAGCATTATGATTGCCACACACCGCTGTACTTCACGTACACTGATGGTCTGGCCATCGTCATGGTGTTCTTTACCGGTAAAGTGGTCGACAGGATGACCCGTGAGCCCTCGATAGCACCTGTTGGTGCGAGGTTATGTCAGCCTGATAGGTGCCCGTAAGTGGCTTTAGCCTGAGGTCTTCATGACCAATAGTGGCATCGATTGGGTACTTGCTTTTCTTCTTCGACGCATAGCTTACATTATCTTATTCCAGCATTGCTTTGTTATTATATTTCTTTACCTATATCTGCTCGGCATTATGATTTTGATTACCTATAGTCATTCTTTCGTATATCAGTTTTTACCTATTGATCTATTACTATCCGCAAAGTATTGTATGCCAGTAGGTACGATTTGCTATTTTTCGGCACGTCGTGCCCACTGGGATACATTTATGTTGTATCTCACACCCCTGGGTGACCATTTTTCAGGTTCGTCGGGTGGAGGGATGTCGGGACAAGCGAGTGAGGCAGTTACGATAGAGATGTCCCCATGATGATTATTCCTGTTTACCTTTGATTATGATATTATGTGTGATTGTGATTTAGTGGTGATGTTATATGATGTTAGTGGATTTTATTGAGTACTTATCTGTTATTTAGTAGCACGTTTAGAACTATTGTAAAGGAGATTTCATATATCATGTTTAACTTTATCTTGAGTTAGATAGTACTCTGATTGTGCTTATTGTACTTGCTTAGCCGTGCAGTATAGGGGAGACTCTGTTCAAGTGGACAGAAGATTTTCTATACCTGTGGCGATTTGTTTATGCCCTAATTTTCTTTTATACTCTAATTTTTTTTAAAAAAATTTAGACTAATTTTTAAACTCGGGGCATGACAATTAGATCTTCATCTATTAATAAAATTTAAAATATAAATTTAATACAACATTAGATGTTCATCTATTAACCTGATATGAATTCTTAATAATTGTCACGTGGCAAGCTATCTTTCACCCTAAACCGTTTTTCTTTTGAATCGAATCGTCTTCTTTGAACTAAATCTCTTTTCTTTTTGAGCCGAACTACTATCTCCTCTCCCTCACCCGTCCATTTTTTGAACCGCCCTCTAAACCGAACTGTCGCAAGCCGAACCACCCCCTTTTTTTTCTTTGGACGGAACTGCTCGTCTCCTCTAGCTCCTCTTCCTTACCTAACTGGGCTACTTTTTTTTTTTGAATCCGGTTTCTCTTTTTGTTGGACTGATTCCTTGATCGGTTTCTTTTTTGAACCGAATTGACTTAATTCTTTCCCTCTTTCTTTGCACTATGCGTTGAACCCGATTTTTCTTTTTTAGGCCATTTCCTTTTCTTACTCCTTTGAACCGAACTAGTCACCTTGCCCTCTTTCTATTTCGTCGATCAAAATCTTCTTCATCTTTCTTCAACCGTTTTAATCCCTTGTCGAATTGAAGGATCTCTTTCCCTTCATCTACCGAAATCCTCTTTGTCTTCCTTCAGCCTTTTCAATTTTTCATTGAATCGAAGTGTCTCTCATCACTGTTTTTGTTACTATTGTTTTATTTTCCTTTTTACTTCCCTCTTTATTTCTATATAAATATTTGTCATTTTTTTTTTTTCTTACATTTGTTAGGCTAATTCTTTTTTGGTATAATGCTTACAGAATTTTATACTGATTGCCTCTCTCTAACCTTCCTCCTGAAGTTTTAATTTTTTTGCATGTGCAATTTTTTATTTCGATTAACAAATTATTTTTTTTTCAAAAAACTGTGATTCTACTTTCGTTCGCTGTTGCTGCTTAATTTTTATAGTCTTATAAGTTCTAATATTCATGCAAAACCGAATAACATTTTTAAGATACAAAAATTTAAAGAAAACTTTTAATATATATTTTTTGTATTATTAACTAATATTTTTTGCTATTTTTTTTAGTTTTATTTATTTATTTAATTCATAAATTTTTATTATAATTTCTATCTGTCGTTCCTACACTCCTATATATTATATATTATATATATTATATAGGAATAATTTTATGAATGCCGCCGCTCTTATGCATGCCCTCTTAAATGATCACAAATATCTCACAAAATATCTATTTTATCCTAATTCATTATATCATTAATGCACCTTAAATTTTCTATCTACTGATATTTAAAACTCATAAAAAATGCTATCTAATATTTTAACGATAATTTTCATCGCCATTCATACATCACATTAATAATTTAAATTTAAAATCAAATTCAAGATCTGAATTTAAATTATAAATATGACAGAGGGTATAATGGGGTGATAAATTGCATGCCATCCCTTAATATATAGTATTTATTCAGTAACAAAAGAAAAAAACTTAGTAAGTAAATTTATTTTGTTTTTCTAATTTTTTTGGAGTGCTATTTCTTATATACTAGGGTGCAAATCATGTTTATTATGTATTTTTAATGTGTGGGGTGTGTGATGTACACCCCAAATGGGGTGTACAAGTAGCATTTTCCTTATAATAAACCACTATATTCTGGTAAGCCCATTCATACGGGTGATCGCCCTGCCACTTAGATGGTGATTAAGTAGGATGAGACTAGATAATCATATTAAATTTGAATAGTTGTACTATGATTGCTTTGTTTATATATATTATGAATAAAATATTAATATAATTTTAAAGTTGTTTTAATTAGTTTAAGATGAAACTATGAAAAGTTGGATAAGAGAATGCTTTTATAAAATTTCAGATCGAGCCAATATAGCAGCCGAATCTAAGTACTTAGATTAAAGAGATGACATGAGTTGTTTAGTGGTTAGGTACCTTAGTGTTGTCTAGACCAAGATTCACATGGCGTTTTAGAGCATGACACGACTCATTAAATGGGAGCTCCACCATAGCATACATATTATATTGTATGTGCTTGTCGACCAGTTAGTAGAGTGACATATATTTTTCCCTCTATATTATTGTGTGATCACTAATGTCTTTATACCCTCGACTTATGACTACTCTATGAAATAGAGGTCCAATGTAACTAATTTAGCGTGTATCTCATGGTCATGAAAAAATACGATCTCGCGGAGCATGTCTAGTAAAGTGTTTAGACCGATACATATTAATGTGAGGGGTTGAAAAAGATATTTCTATAGCACACCATTAAGTCTTGTGACTTATTATCCAGGCGATTATCTCAGTTTTGTTACTTGAGATGATCATGAGTACAACAAATGATATTATCGTCTAGCCATGTGATTACAAGAGGAGGATTTGTGATACTTGATCCAATGTATGCTGAAACGTTTGGGGCATAGACGAATTTAGTCATTGATGTGTGATCTTAGTTTGGTGGTGACTTAATATAGCACTCATGCATTGCGTTTTTTCATTTGGTCGCACTCTCCATTACCTGTATGAAGAGTAGAATGTATGAGAGAAAATTTGCCAATATGGTCATGTGAGAGATTGTTGCTATATGGTGTGTCCACATTGGCCAGTTCTAATTCAATCCAATCCATATAAGAGATGTGGATTGAGATTTATCCTAATATGTTAGGATTAGAAAAGAGTTGGAGCTTTGTAGAGCGAAAATAAAAATTTTCAGACAAAACAATTTTGAGCCTTAAAGGGCTCAGAGACCGGACCTTGACTTGAAGGACTGGACCCTAAAGAGGAAGATCAGTTCTTTGCTGCGAAACCCTAAAAAATTGAGATTCGGGGACCGGTCCGTGAAAGTGAAGGCTGGTCTGTCAGCGCGGGGTCCTCGAGATGAAGGTTTGAGGACCAATCCGTAAAGGGAGGACCGGTCCGTCCGCAAGACAAATGCTCGGTAAGGAGCATTTATGTAATTTCAAGTGGTAGGGGCTTTTAGAAAGGGGACTCTCTCGCATTTTTCTCTGTGAACCCCACACGCGCACACACCCTCACGCATAGGGAGGAGAGAGAGAGGCCCTCTCTACCTCTCCCTCACCGCCTCTTTCTCTTTCTCTGGGAACTCCTCGAAGACGGCGAGCTCGCTCGGGAATCTCGGAGGAGTGAAGAATCGAGCGTTTGGACACGTGGAGGCTTGGAGAGCTTCACGACCAAGGTGAGGATTTCAATTTTAGAGTTAGAATTTTTAGTTTGAAATCAAGATCTTAGTGATCCCTAGATAATTCTACACTAGTTTAATCGAAGATTCAATGTAGATTTCACAGAGTTTTTGGAGAAATGGGATTCTACGGTTAGATTTGAGTCTTTGGGATTTTTGAAGGTTTTGATCTAAATTGATTATATATTTTTCTAATTGAAGGTTAAAGAAGAACTCCAGACAACTTTGATTTGAATATGACGAAGGTTACGATGTCCGATTGGGGAAACAATCCAAGACAGGTGTTTTCATTCATTAGTCACGAAAGAGCGCCCAAAGGATCATCAAAACCCAATTACAAGTGCATGGACATAAGCATTTTGAGCTGTGGTTTGGACGATACGAGTTATTATTGCTAATGGGCCGGATCGTTACACAAACCATACTTAGTTTATAAATATAATAAAATTAAGGAAATAAAAGAGATTAACAGTAAAAGGGTTTCCAGTTTTTTAATTTGTGTTTTCTACTTTAAAAAACTTCTCAAAGCAATAACAATTTTAGTGTTATAAAAGTAAAACTAGCTAAATTGCTTTTATTTAGCCCAAAAATTATTTTCAGGTGCTTTTAAGGTGAGACCAAATAAGACTATAGTTAATGGTCTCCTATATCAAATTATATAAAATAAATATTTTTTTTTCAAAAATTTAAGCTGCAAAAGAATGATATTTTTAATATTTATATTTAATTTTTTTATTCACTCAGAATCTTCTATTCTAAGATCATATAAAATTATATAAAATAATTATTTTTTTTAAAAAAATTTAAGTTACTGGAGAACAATTATATTTTTAATATTTATATTCAACAGTTTATGTCTTTTCTATTAATTTTCTTTTATTAATGTTTTCATTAATTAGAGGGATCAAAATCAGTTAGTAGGGTAGTGACAATTGTAGTTCCTCTTCATCTCAAAGGAAGCAACTGTAGTTCTCCTCTACGTTGTCCTAATTTATATCCTTTGAGGTAAGTAGGGATGTCAACGAGCTAAACATGAGCGACCTGGGTAGGGGTGTCAACGAGCTAAACGAGCGGAACACGAGCTGGCTCGTTTAAATATCGAGCTGAAAAATTTAGCTCGTGTTCGGCTCGTTTATTAACGAGCCGAACACGAGCTGGCTCGCGAACAACAAGTTTGATTTCATTTCTACTATTAGGTGTAAAGTTGAAAAAATTTAAAAATTAAAATTTTAATCTAATAATTAAAATTCATAAAAAATTAATAGTCTAAAATCTAAATAGTAATATATATATATATATATATATATATATATATATATATATATATATATATATATATATATATATATATATATATATATATATATATATATATATATATATCGAGCTGTTAACGAGCCGAACACGTGCGAGCTGACCCCAGCTCGTTTTCAGCTCGTTTATTAAACGAGCTGAAAAATTCGGCTCGTGTTCGGCTCGTTTACTAAACTAGCAATTTAATTTCGAGCTCATTTCGAGCCGAACACGAACTATCTCACGAACAACGAGCTGAATTGTCATCCCTAGAGGCAAATAAAGTGCCCCCGTCCTGAAGAAAATGTCATTTAATTACTTGATTAATTGGATAGTGTACTCATATCAATTAATTTGGTAAAATTGTAAAACTAAAAGAGAGATATATAAATAACACAATTTTTGAACCAAGAGAAAAATATAACTAATCTGTTAAGAAAATAAATCAATTTATGATCAAATCATATATTACTGATTCTGTCTTGATGCTATCTCAACATTTATCTTATATTGCTGGATGCATTATTGTAATAATCCGGTCCACTAGCAATAATAACTCGCTGGATCCATACCACAGTCTAAAATGCTTAAGTCCAGTTATTATTACTAGTGCCCATGTCTCTTATATATCCAACCACAAATCCAATTCCATCCGATAGCAATAATAATTCGTTGAATCCACACTACAGCCTAGTTATTATTACTAGTGTCCATATCTCTTATATGCCCAATCACAAATTCAATCCCATCCGATGTGGAATTATTAGGATGTCACAGACTCTTCCCGTTTAGACCTGACGTGCTCGTCAGTCCAAACATACACACAACCTAAGATCACCAGGCGATGTGAGATTTGTCTCGCTAGTACGGTCATCTAAATCTAGGCTCAGTCGAGACTCGTCACACACTTCCGGTTAGTTATTGGCTCTGATACCAAACGTAACGACCCAGCCCACTAGCAATAATAACTCGTTGGATCCACACCATAGTCCAAAATGCTTAAACACAATTATTATTACTAGTGTTCATATTTTTTATATACCAAATCACAAATCCAATCCCATCCGATGTAAGATTATTGAGACGCCATAATTATTTTGTATAAAAAATTGCATTCATCGAACGCCGCATGATATATAGGATTGATAGCTGAATTCTATTATAATTAAAGATAATAAATTTTAATATTCTCTAAACTTAAAACTAAAAAAAATAATTAAATAAACAAATTCAAAAAAAGGAAAAATAAAATAAAATTATTCAAAAATAGCCTAAAAATGTAAAATCAGAGGTATAAATGGTTGAATTTGGGTCCCAAAACTCGGACGAACGGCTGTGATGTTCAATGTGTAAATTTTAAAAATATTTTTCAAATTTGAATTGTATGCTAAAAATAGGCAGTCGAGCAAAAATTTATGATCATTTAAAATTTTTTTGTACCGATTATAAAATTTGCTGAACTCAGCAAAATTTTTACCTCAACTTGATTGAGTCATGCTTTTGTTAGAAACTCTAACACTAAATTGGCCACATCAATAGATCATTAAGATAGTTCCAGCAGTAGTTCCAAACTTTCATAAAAAATTTAGGCTAAATTATAGAAAATTTTTCTGTAATATTTCACTTTTTTACTTTGTCCCATGTCTTTTAAAAGTCTATATTTTGCCCCCTCGTAATTATCGAAATATGCATTTACCCCCGCTGTCACCATTCCGTGAGTGAACCGTCAATTTTTTTAAAATATTATTAGATATACCCAAAATACTCTTTAAAAATGGCGGAAAATAAGCTAAAATTCATTCTCTCCAATATAAGGTAAGGACATTTTCGTCAATTTACCTTCTCCGTTAACGCCGTTGCCCCGAGACAAAATGTAGGCTTTTAAAAGACAGTGGGGTAAAATGAAAAAGCGAGAAATTACAGAAAGATTTTCTGTAATTTAGCCAAAAATTTACTTCATATCATATTTTTTGAAATTTATTTTTAAAAATATATCAAATTGATCTATTATATCATCTGATGTCGATTTTAATGATGAAAAAAAAAAAAAAAATCTGAATACCAGATATGTACATTTGTAAACCTATGGACACAGATTAGAGTTGATCATGTAACAAAGCATATAGTAATATTTTTCAGTGCAAAGCTCAATTTCACGCATTCATTCTAATTCTTTTTTCTGTTCAAATTTAAAATTAAATATAAAAAACAGATTCGATTACAGACCGAACGAATTTATTCGATACTAAACGAATAAAATTTTAAATACGGATATAAAAAATAAAAATAAAAATCCTGCAGATTTAAATTCAGTATGGATTTATATTATATAATATATTATAAATGTTGGATACTATATTTAAATTCATATTTTAAAAATTTAAATTTAATGTAATATCTATATCTATAATATATATAAAAACGTATATAAGTTGACAGACGAAATTCTAAAAAAAATAAAAGAATATGCTACTAATAATTATGTAGTGAAACTAGATTTTACGTTTTTTTCTCAAATAGATAATTTTATTTTTTGTTTATTAAATATTAATATATCTTTTCATATCTTTTTATATTTTTAAATTATCTCAAATTAAAAATAAATCGAAATAAATAAAATTTTAAAAATAAATTAATTAAAAAATAAACTTATGCAACTAATAACTATTCAAACCAAGAATCAAATTTAAATTAAAAATAAATAGAAACAAATCAAATTTAGAAAATAAATTAAATAATTAAATTTAATTTTAAAATATTTTTTCTTTTTAAATAAATATTTTAATATTTTTTTTTATTTTTTTGTCCAAAAAATAAATCGAAACAAATCAATTTTAAAAAATTAATTAATTAAAAAAATAAAATTATACCACTAATAATTATTTAAATCAAAAAATATATTTGAATTAAAAATAAATAAAATTAAATTAAATTTTAAAAATAAATTAATTTAAAAAATTTATATCTTCTATATGCGGTAAATCAATCATCGCTTTGAAAAGGTAGAAGCCTATTTTTATAATTTTACTTACGTAGTATTATTTTTAAAATTATAATATAAAATAAAATTATTTATAAAAAAAAAGAATGAGATGCAAAATAGAATTTCAGCAAAAGTTCAGGAGTTCCTTGTGAATATAAAGAGCAATGTTATATGTACACTCTTAAATTAGATAAAAGATTTACACGGCACTCATTAAAAGGCTCGTATTCTTTCTCTTGCCTTATTATTTTTTTAAAATTTTTACTAAAATTGAAAGGTAAATTGGCTAAAATACAGAATAATTTTTTTTGGGATAATTGCCTGTGTACCCCTGAAATATGAAGAAATATCTGATTTATCACTCTTATTTTTTTCTTTCCAATATACCCTTCATACGTTCCACCGTTATTAAAAATACCCCTACCGTTTTCCTTTGTTAAGTTAACTAGGGTTAAACTAGAGTTAAATAATAATCGAAGTTGAAAACTATCAGATATACCTATTTTGTCCGGGTTTAGGGTTTAGGATTTTTTAGGGTTTTAGAGTTTAGGGTTTAGGGTTTTAGGGTTTAGAGTTTAGGGTTTAGGGTTTTAGGGTTTAGGATTTTTTAAGATTTTTTAGGGTTTAGGATTTAGAGTTTTAGGGTTTAGGGTTTAGGGTTTAGGGTTTAGGGTTTTAGGGTTTAGGGGTTTAGGGTATATTTGAAAGGGCAAAATAGTAATTACACACAGATAACGGCAGTTCCAAACGGTACACTAACAGAGTTTAACTTCAGGGTTATTTTGGGAAGAAGTTGGAACGTAAGAAGGGTAGTTTTAATATTAGCCTTCTAAGAGAGGTAAATCTGAAAACAGGGAAATTTTTAAGAGTATGTAGAAAATTACCCCTTTTTTTTTATAAATATTGGTTTTTTCACTTTTTCTTTTCTATTTTTTAAAAATCTATATTTTATTCTCTTAAAATATTAGAAAATATTTTTAGGAATTACGGTGTTAATGAAGAGGATGAAATGATCATATTACCTATAAAGAAAAAAAAAATTAATATATTTATATCATTTCAAGAATATTTTCGGTATAAATTATAAAAAATTAACGAAACCCTGGCGGAGGGAGCCAAATGCATCAACTTGAATTTTTAAAAAGTAAGAAAGAAAAGTAAAAAAAGTAATATTTATAGAAAATTTTATTTAATTTAACCAAATAAATTTTATGAATCATAAGAAACAAAGAGTGTATGATTTATACTTACATATATGTAGATTTATAGGTAATATTTTTCAAATATAAATGCTCGCTCTTATGATGTATCTCATATTTTAAATTTATATTTTTAAATACGCATCAAAAATCTAAAAATTTAGTGATAAGCAGGTATTTACAGAAAATTTTATATAATTTAACCAAATAAATTTTATGAATCATAAAAACAGAAATGTATGATTTATACTTTATATATATATATATATATATATATATATATATATATATATATATATATATATATATATATATATATATATATATCGATAATATATTTTTTAAAAATAAATGCTCGCTCTTACGATACGCATAAAGCCTGTTTGGTAACGGAATAAGACAGAACTAGCTATTCCAGGGATAAGTATAAAGTACGGAACTACTATAAAAAAATGTTTGGGATGGTTCCAGGGATAAGAGATTTTGTGTTTGGTATGAAAATGAGAAATAAGAGAAATAAAAAGTTTTAATTAAGATAAATTACTTTTTTGCCCTCAAACTTTATTATGTAATAATGAGATAAGAGATGGTGCCTCGGTAGACGTGGGAGGGTATTTAAGGAAAAAATAAGAGGGTGGTTGGGAAGAGTGAGAACAGTAATTCTCACTTATTCTAGTTGTACCGGAACAAGCTATACCGATTGATTTCTAGTGCGTTTGGAAGAATAAGAGGGATGTAATGAACCAATATCAATGAATAAAGATGTTTTTTTTCGGTTATGTTTTAAATTCCATAGCTTAACTCTGATGTTGTATTTATCATTTCGTCTCTAATTGAGGTAGGTGGATATAAACGATTGTTCCATTCATATTAAAACGAGTTTGTTGTTCATGCTGCGTGTCTGAGCCAACCAAATCGATGGTTTCAGAATATAACAACTTTTTTATCATGTGATTTTATTTTTATTTTACCAAAAAAAAAAAATCTATCTAGGATAGTTAATTAAAATTTTTGAAAGCCACAAAGTGATTTCAAATTTAACATTAGATTCTTATACAGTAAAATAAAAATAAAAATAAAATCAAGCAGAACTTTTTAAACCACGAAATGACAAAATATAAATTTTTACAATGATTTAAAAGTCGGATCGAACCGAAGCGGGTTCGACTAGTTTAATCATGACCAAGTCAATAAATTAGTTCGGTTCAAATCTTTGTACTGATAAGTCAAAAAAACGTTTTGAACCGGCGTTTAACTATCGAATTCATAAATCGGTCAGTCGAGTTTTAATCAAACCGATTTGATTTTTTTGATCTAGTTATTTTTAAAATTCAATGGCCGAAAATTAATTTACCTCATTGTTTTTTTATTAGAATGGATTATTCTTACAAAAAGTAAAACTTCAAAATTTATATCTATTTACTTGAAACTTCAAAAGTAATAATTTTGTATTTGGTTGAGTATAAGAGTTGTACCGGGATAAGAAAAATTATGTTTGATAAGTTAAAGATGAATAAGAATAATAAAGGGGATTAAAATTTATAAAATAAAATAAAAAAATTTAAAATTTTATAAATTTAAAAAATTTTAACTAAAAAAATAATAATAATAAACAACAGGTGGAACAGCTGTTCCACCTGTGGGGTAGAACAGGTGGAACAGCTGTTCCACCTGTGGGGTAGAACAGGTGGAACAGCTGTTCCACCTGTGGGGTGGAACAGCTGTTCTACCCTTATACCGAAATTGTAAGAAAATATCCGGCACAGTGAATAAATGCAGCGGAAAAATAGCATATTGTTTTA
Organism: Tillandsia leiboldiana; assembly: GCA_029204045.2. Classification (NCBI taxonomy): domain Eukaryota; kingdom Viridiplantae; phylum Streptophyta; class Magnoliopsida; order Poales; family Bromeliaceae; genus Tillandsia; species Tillandsia leiboldiana. Next base: position 3,210,156 of record CM055070.1, on the reverse strand, counting down.
AAATAAATTCATATCATATATGAAAAATAAAACAATCCAGTGCCGGTGGATCATTCTCAAGTTACAATATAAGTAAGTTAAACCAAACAAATCTCATGTTTAGATTACATCACCTTGAACCAGTTAAGGCCTCTTGATCTACTGTACGGTTGAAACTGAATATGACGAATCGTGATTTCAACGTAGCCGCGCACGTGCCCGGCCTCTATGAGTATCCACACAGAATTGTTGTAGATCCAACGACTTCCGTTACACGGAACAGATGAGTCGCAGACTGCAAGAACGGTGCTAGCAGTCCCTTTGATGTCTGCGTTACTTTTGATGAAAAACACTTTTGATCTTCACGAAAGATTATGTGGAGAGAGAGAATAACTCAACGTGAGAGTGCCGCGGCCAACTTAATTAAAGAGTGCCGCGGCCAACTTAATTAATTTCCTCTTTTCTTTCTTTCACGTTAATATCACATACGTACGACCACGGCCATACTTATAATATTATGTTCTCCAGATCTTTAACAAACTCAAGTATCTCATAAGATTTCTCAACTAATTAAATCTTGTAATTAGTTATAAAGAGAAATCTTCTCAAGATAAAATCCACTAACTAATTAAATCTTATAATTAGTTATAAAGAGAAATCTTCTCAAGATAAAATCTAGTAACTAATTAAATCTTATAATTAGTTACAAAAAAATATCTCAGGATACTTATCGAATATGTTTGAACCTTATCTCTCTCTTTAATTTAACCGGATCATATCCATTAAATCATAATTAAATATTCATATTTAAATCTAATCCAATTAGAATATTATCTCATAAGAATTTATGAATATTTAATTATTCTCTAATCAAATTAGAAATTAAATCATTCGTATAATTTCTCATCATAATCACTAAACTGTTTAGTATATTAGACTCACCCTTTTATTTTGGATGTACACAATTCCTATTGTGTGTGACCTCACAGGTCCATTACCATTTGGCAGTGGAGTCCAATATCAAACTCTTTAACATTAAATTAGAACTCTTCTAATTGATTAAAATAATTTATTTTGAATTATTTTTACTTCTCTCACTGTCCGTGAGTGACACCTAGCAGTATATCACGACAATCCAAAATGGTGATGAAGAACTGAACCTTTCCGCTTACCGTTACAGTGTGATAAATTCCTTTCAACACACAACGTCCCGATCGAACCGAAACCATGGTTCGATCATTAACTAGAATATCTAAATTGACTCAATATGGTAACTCAGTTGGAAACACTTTTCCATACACCATGTGCCCTGGCCAGGGATTTTTCGAGTTGAATTTGATAATCTATATAGGACGTTCTCTCTCAACATTGAGAGTGTTGAATTCCTTATTGTACACTCATATGCTTCCCCATATAAACTACTACAGCCAACCAATACCAGACGTAGACTACTGATTAAAGTCTAAGTATTAGTACAGTCAAACGGTAGCAATCTATATGTGAAGCAACCATGACGCCTCAGGTCCAAGGAGTACTTCACACATCGGTAGCAAAGAACTAGTCACTGGCGAAAATAGAATCATGTGACTGTTCAATTAAATGGTCACGCTCAGTGTACTTATTCTCTAACAAGCACCTGTATGCTTACTTTAGTGTCCCCACACTAGTGACTTGAGATTGGTCACCTCAACTTAGAAGTATAGCATACACCGGCCTATCCGGAAATATCATCGTCCTTATGATATTCCTATGGCTAGGAGCATCTAAGAATCTTGTACAAAGAAATATATGTATATCTCAAATTCCTAACTTTTAAGAATATATTTTCTTAACAAAGATTCAATGGACGATTCATGTAAACATATTGCTAACAATAAACATGAATAAAACTTGCCCTTTATTAATTAAAGAAAAATACAATAAATATCCATAAGCCTATGTTACCGATTGGCTTTAGGGTATATCACTAACAATCTCCCACTAACCCTAATGCCAATCACTCATATATCTCATACCCATTCTTTCTAAATGCACATCTAGTTTTTGGAGAGTAAGTGGCTTAGTAAGAGGATCCGCTATGTTGTCCACGGATGCTACTTTCTGCACAACAATACGACGCTCATCTACAAATTGTCGGATGATATGATAGCGTCGATCTATATGTTTGGACTTCTGATGAGACCTCGGCTCTTTAGCTTGCGCTATAGCTCCGTTATTGTCACAGTAAAGTGGCATTGGTTCCTCAACGGAGGGCACCACTCCTAGCTCTGCAACAAAATTTCGAAGCCAAACTGCCTCTTTCGATGCCTCAGATGCTGCAATGTATTCTGCCTCTGTGGTGGAATCTGCTGTTGTATTCTGTTTGGAACTCTTCCAAATGACAGCCCCACCATTCAATATAAAAACATGCCCTGATGTTGACTTTCTATCATCAACATCTGACATGAAGTCTGAATCTGCGAAACCCTCTAGTGTTAGTTCATTTCCACCAAACACTAAGCATAAATCCTTAGTTCTTCTCAAGTACTTAAGGATATTTTTCACAGCAGTCCAGTGTTCTTCACCTGGATTGGACTGATATCTGCTCGTAATACTTACGGCATGTGCGATATCTGGTCTTGTACATAGCATAGCGTACATGATACTCCCTATTGCGGAAGCATATGGAATTCTGCTCATGCGCTCTCTTTCCTCAGGTGTTTTAGGACACATCATCTTGGAGAGATTAATTCCATGTCTGATGGGGAGAAGACCCCTTTTGGAATTTTCCATGTTGAACCTTTTCAACACGTCTTCTATGTACATCTGCTGTGATAAACCGATCAGCCTCTTAGATCTATCTCTATAGACCTTAATTCCAAGAATATAGGCTGCTTCTCCCAGATCTTTCATCAAGAAATTCTGGGATAACCAAGTCTTGACAGAGGTCATCAAATTTACATCATTTCCAATTAAGAGGATGTCATCCACGTACAATACGAGAAAGACAAGCTGGCTCCCACTAGTCTTTTTGTAAACACAAGGTTCATCCTGATTTCTCACGAAGCCAAAAGTTTTGACCGTGTCATTGAACCGTATATTCCAACTCCTCGAAGCCTGCTTCAATCCATAAATAGACCTATGAAGCTTGCATACTTTATGCTTCTGGCTATCACACACGAACCCCTCGGGTTGTTGCATATATATGTTCTCCTCTATAAACCCATTGAGGAAAGCGGTTTTTACGTCCATTTGCCAGATTTCATAATCATAGTATGCAGCTATGGCAAGTAATGTCCGAATGGATTTAAGCATGACCACAGGTGAAAAGGTTTCCGTGTAGTCGAGACCTTCTCGCTGACTGTAACCTTTCGCCACGAGTCTTGCCTTATATGTTTCAACTTTTCCATCCACACCGATCTTTCTCTTGAAAATCCATTTGCAACCAACAGGTACTATACCTTCTGGTGGATCAACAAGAGTCCATACATTATTGGTGTACATAGAGTCCATTTCGGACCTCATAGCTTTTTGCCATTTTATTGAGTCGATGTCTGACATCGCCTCTTGGTAACTGGTAGGATCATCCCTACGATCACTATCGCCAACAAGGAACATTTCCTTTGTGCATTCCATAACGAAATCTTGATATTTGTCTGGAACTTGGGATATTCTACTAGATCTTCGAGGTAATGGTGTAATAACAGGTTCTGTTTGAATAGGTCGTTCGGATTGTTCTTGAGAAGTTGTTTGCTCATTTGAGACCATCTCTTTGAGCGCTATCTTCTTTCCGACACCACCTTCCTGGATAAACTCCTTTTCTAGAAATATTGCATGCCGACTGATAATCACATTTTGATTATTTTGAAGGTAAAAATAGTATCCCATAGTCTCCTTGGGATAACCAATAAATAATCCTTTATCTGACCTAGCCTCCAATTTATCTGTTTTAAGTTTTTTAATATAAGCCGGGCAACCCCAAATTCTCAAATGATTGAGACCCGGTTTTTTGCCAAACCACATCTCATGCGGAGTACATGGAACAGATTTTGAAGGCACCCTGTTCAGAATATAGGTTGCAGTTAATAGGGCATAACCCCAAAGAAATAAAGGCAAATCCGTGAAACTCATCATTGATCGTACCATATCTAATAAGGTACGATTCCTTCTTTCTGAAACTCCATTCAATTCTGGAGTTCCAGGAGGTGTTCGTTGTGAGAGAATACCATTTTCTTTGAGATAATTTAGAAATTCAGCACTTAGGTACTCGCCTCCTCGATCTGATCGAAGAGTCTTAATGCTTTTTCCTGTCTGCTTCTCTACTTCACATTTGAACTCTTTGAACTTTTCAAAAGTCTCAGATTTGTGTCTCAAAAGGAATACACACCCATACCGTGAATAATCATCAGTAAATGTTACGAAATAAAGATAACCACCCCGAGCCGTTTCACTAAACGGTCCGCACACATCTGAGTGCACAAGGGCAAGTAATTCTGTAGCTCGAGTGCTTTGTCCAACAAAGGGTGACTTAGCCATTTTGCCTTGAAGACAAGACTCACAAACTGGATAGGATTCTAAAGCACAAGTTTCCAAGCGCCCATCCTTGGCCAGTTGGTTTATCCTATCTTCTGCAATATGTCCTAGTCGTAGGTGCCATAGATACTTTTGGTTCAGACTTTTATCTCTAGATCTCTTGTTTTGAGAAGTATTCTCTTTGTGTTCAATATTAGCAATATTTCCATCCAGATTAAGAAAATAGAGATTGTTAACTAAGCTACCAGTAGCTATCAATTTATTTTTCAAATAAATAAAACAACCATCAGTTTCAAAAATAAAACGACAACCAGTTCGAGCTAAAGCTGTAACAGAAATCAAATTTCTAACAACTAAAGGAGAATAATAACAATCCTCTAATTCTAAAATATGTCCAGATGGAAGTTTCAAGAAACAGCTCCCCACGGCTAATACAGCAACGCTTGCTCCATTGCCCACACGCAGGGTCACCTCGCCGTCCTTCAACTTTCTACTTTCCTTTAGATCCTGCAATGAATTACAAAGATGTAAGGTACATGCAGAATCTATTACCCAAGAAGAAGTAGAACCAATCATATTGGCCTCAACGATGAGCATACCTTCAGAAGGTGCGTCCTTTGATTTTTCTTTTAGGGTAGAGAGATATTCTTTACAATTTCTCTTCCAATGTCCCTCCTTGCCGCAATGGAAACATTTTCCTTTAGCCTTACTTTTGTCGGTTTTCTTAAAATTTCTTTTCTTCATTCCACCCGACGACTTTTGCTTGGAGAACTTCTTCTTTTCTTTTAGCTTTCTTTTAGAAGGCGAAGTTCTCTCAACAGCCATCGCCATCCCGTTTGCTTTCAATGTGCCTTCCGCTGTGACTAGCATATTCATAAGCTCGGACAAAGTGGCATGAATCTTATTCATGTTGAAGTTCATGACGAAGTGAGAAAATGATTCAGGCAAAGACTGTAGAACTAAATCAACCTGCAAGTCTGCGTCTAGGTTTAACCCGAGGCTTATCAGCTGCTCCATGTCATCAATCATTTTGAGACAGTGTTCGCTAACTGACATACCCGAAGTCATCTGAGCCCTAAACAACCGCTTTGATATCTCATATCTTGCGGATCGACTTTGCGCACCATACAACTCTTGTAAGTGTGCAAGCATCTCATATGCATGCATATAGTTCTCATGTTGTCGTTGCAACTCATTCGACATGGAGGCCAGCATATAATATTTGACACGCTGGTCGTCATCTACCCACTTGTTTCGTTTCTGAATTTCTTCAGCTGTGGCCTCAGCGGTAAGCTCGGGAATTGGAGCTTGAAGAATATAGTCAAACTTTTCAATACCTAAAATAATTTTTAGGTTACGAAGCCAGTCTTGGAAATTGGAGCCGGTTAAACGGTTAGATTCCATTATGCGAGAAAAAGGGTTAGAGGCATTCATTTTATCTGCAGAAAATAGAGATATTAGTTCAATTAGTATTTTTCATTTTTAACCAATTGAATTTGGGCCTTTTAATTCAATAGGTTCATCCCACTAAATTTATCGAATTTCCACACTCCCTAAGTAGAAAGACGGAAATCCTCATCCGTTAGATTTCTTAGTGGTGATTGGGCTCTCATAAATTACAACTTATCTCACCGGACGGCTTCTTGAAAAAGCCGCAATTTAATGAGCGGGTAACATCTTACCTCGGCACATCTTATGTGCAATCCAATCGTTCTTTGGCCTCTAAGATTTTTACACCTCACCGGACGGTCTCTTGGTGCAATAATCTTAGTTAAGTCAAAACCACCTCTCCTACAAATATGGTATCACAAAAAAAAAATCCTCACCGGACGGTATCTTGAATTTATTGGTGATCTCATATTGTAGCATCACATGACAAGATGTTCACACAGTTCAAACACAAGAAGCCCCATGGGACCATGCGTGACTACTCAATGTTGAAACAATGCTTTCATCTTGTGATCGGTGAAAAGGCCACGATAGAGCATCAAATGTCCATTCGTTTCAACTTAATTTTCTTTTAAGGAAGTTTGAAGATTAATTATAATATTTGTCACATGATCACATAATCAACAAATATGACATAGTTTAGGGATGAGGCAAATTAATCTAATTTAGTCCATGATCATCTCCTACACAAAACTATGCAGAGAATAACAACTAACTTGTTATAAATATCAATAAAATTTTAGAACTTAATCATATGTTTTTTCTTAAATCCCCGCGTGCTTATATTATGGATTAAAAGCAATAAATCATAACACGCGCAATCTAAGGAAAAACAATATCGATCTAATCGTAGGAAAGTCCCAAAATTTAAATCGATCCATACAGATCGTAAATACTATATATTGAACATGAGAACCTGGCTCTGATACCACTGTAAGAAAATATCCGGCACAGTGAATAAATGCAGCGGAAAAATAGCATATTGTTTTAAAATAAATTCATATCATATATGAAAAATAAAACAATCCAGTGCCGGTGGATCATTCTCAAGTTACAATATAAGTAAGTTAAACCAAACAAATCTCATGTTTAGATTACATCACCTTGAACCAGTTAAGGCCTCTTGATCTACTGTACGGTTGAAACTGAATATGACGAATCGTGATTTCAACGTAGCCGCGCACGTGCCCGGCCTCTATGAGTATCCACACAGAATTGTTGTAGATCCAACGACTTCCGTTACACGGAACAGATGAGTCGCAGACTGCAAGAACGGTGCTAGCAGTCCCTTTGATGTCTGCGTTACTTTTGATGAAAAACACTTTTGATCTTCACGAAAGATTATGTGGAGAGAGAGAATAACTCAACGTGAGAGTGCCGCGGCCAACTTAATTAAAGAGTGCCGCGGCCAACTTAATTAATTTCCTCTTTTCTTTCTTTCACGTTAATATCACATACGTACGACCACGGCCATACTTATAATATTATGTTCTCCAGATCTTTAACAAACTCAAGTATCTCATAAGATTTCTCAACTAATTAAATCTTGTAATTAGTTATAAAGAGAAATCTTCTCAAGATAAAATTCACTAACTAATTAAATCTTATAATTAGTTATAAAGAGAAATCTTCTCAAGATAAAATCTAGTAACTAATTAAATCTTATAATTAGTTACAAAAAAATATCTCAGGATACTTATCGAATATGTTTGAACCTTATCTCTCTCTTTAATTTAACCGGATCATATCCATTAAATCATAATTAAATATTCATATTTAAATCTAATCCAATTAGAATATTATCTCATAAGAATTTATGAATATTTAATTATTCTCTAATCAAATTAGAAATTAAATCATTCGTATAATTTCTCATCATAATCACTAAACTGTTTAGTATATTAGACTCACCCTTTTATTTTGGATGTACACAATTCCTATTGTGTGTGACCTCACAGGTCCATTACCATTTGGCAGTGGAGTCCAATATCAAACTCTTTAACATTAAATTAGAACTCTTCTAATTGATTAAAATAATTTATTTTGAATTATTTTTACTTCTCTCACTGTCCGTGAGTGACACCTAGCAGTATATCACGACAATCCAAAATGGTGATGAAGAACTGAACCTTTTCGCTTACCGTTACAGTGTGATAAATTCCTTTCAACACACAACGTCCCGATCGAACCGAAACCATGGTTCGATCATTAACTAGAATATCTAAATTGACTCAATATGGTAACTCAGTTGGAAACACTTTTCCATACACCATGTGCCCTGGCCAGGGATTTTTCGAGTTGAATTTGATAATCTATATAGGACGTTCTCTCTCAACATTGAGAGTGTTGAATTCCTTATTGTACACTCATATGCTTCCCCATATAAACTACTACAGCCAACCAATACCAGACGTAGACTACTGATTAAAGTCTAAGTATTAGTACAGTCAAACGGTAGCAATCTATATGTGAAGCAACCATGACGCCTCAGGTCCAAGGAGTACTTCACACATCGGTAGCAAAGAACTAGTCACTGGCGAAAATAGAATCATGTGACTGTTCAATTAAATGGTCACGCTCAGTGTACTTATTCTCTAACAAGCACCTGTATGCTTACTTTAGTGTCCCCACACTAGTGACTTGAGATTGGTCACCTCAACTTAGAAGTATAGCATACACCGGCCTATCCGGAAATATCATCGTCCTTATGATATTCCTATGGCTAGGAGCATCTAAGAATCTTGTACAAAGAAATATATGTATATCTCAAATTCCTAACTTTTAAGAATATATTTTCTTAACAAAGATTCAATGGACGATTCATGTAAACATATTGCTAACAATAAACATGAATAAAACTTGCCCTTTATTAATTAAAGAAAAATACAATAAATATCCATAAGCCTATGTTACCGATTGGCTTTAGGGTATATCACTAACAGAAATAACCTGGTATGGGGGCACTTAAATGCTGTTTGGGTATAAAGGGGGATAATCCCCTTATCCCCTCCTTATACCGGTTGCCAAACGAAGCCTAACAGCTTTTCCAATCAACGCGGCTAAAAACCAACATATGGAGCTTTTACTTGTGGAGGCAATAAAAACTCGTTTCAGCTTCGTACTACAACTACAATAGAGAAGCCGGCTAAAGAGGCGCTAGGTATTAGAAGACTTACCAAGCCCCCTCGGTTAGAAATCGTACAGAAACTGCCAACTAAGATGTTCCCAGCAATGGTCTGCCGGAATACTTCCACTCCCAGTACATCTGAGATAAGCTTTTCAGTTTCCTGTCATACGATAAAAGGAAGCCGAAGCGATATAACCGTGTAATGAAACCCAAAAGCAGTTCTTGGAAATTCTGAAACACTATATTTTAAATCCGCTGAGAACACTCAATGAAAGAGAAAGCAGAGCATTTTATAATTTCGAGGAGATGATAATATATACATTCAAATATATCATGGAATGCAAATTGAACTGCTTTATCTCATTCTAGGCTTTATCATGCAGAGAAAATTCACTTTTGAATTAAAAAAGAAAAAAAAAAATAACTATTGCTTTCAGTGTTAAAGCTAATAGATAACTAGAGAGAAAATCGAATTATCTTGTCCAAATCAGGGTGTGTGAGAGCAACATAGTCGTTACAAGCGATGCAGTTGCCCAGAGCAGATAGCCTCTCATCGATTCATCGTTTTTTTTTTAAAAAAAAAAAAAAAATTGAATAAATTGCATGTCTTTTTTTTTTTTTTTCTCCAAATAACCTTATAAAATTTTTAAATTGACAAAATAATTCTCTAAAGAATTTATTTGGCCAAATAATTCTTCTCTGGTTAACTCAGCATCACAAGATAATTATGCCAAAAGTGTGAATGATTCAATCGTCTGTTTTTGAATGGATTGAGTTAAAATTAAAATTTTAATTTTAAACTAATAATTTGAAGTTGGAATTTTTAATTTGAATTTAAAGATATAATTTTAAAACTGAATTAGAAATTTGAATTTTAAATTTTGAATTTGAAATTGAAAGTCAATTTTAATTTTGATATTTGAATTTGTATTCAAAATCTAAATTTAAATTTATAATTTATATTCAAATATGAATTATATTTCAAAATTTGAATTCAAAATCAGAATTTCAATTTCAATTTGAAATCTTTAAATTCAAAATCTAAATGTGAATTTGAATTAATATTCCAAATCAAAATCTGACTTTGAATTTAAAATGTGAATTCAAAATCTGAATTTAAATTTTAAATTTAACTTTTAAATTTGATTTATAATTTGAATTCAAAATCTGAATTACACTTCAAATTTTGAGCTCAAAATTAAAATTAAAATTTGAAATTATAATTTTGGATTTAAAATATCAATGTGAATTTGAATTAATATTTCAAACCAAAATATGAATTTGAAACTGAAATTTGAATTCAAAATCTGAATTTGAATTTAAAACCATATTCAAATATTTGAATTTAATTTTTAAATTTTAATTTAAAATATAAATTTAAATTTGATATTTGATATCAAATCTAAAATTAAATTTAAACTTGGCATTCCTGAATATAAAACTTAGAAGGGAAAAATCTGAAGTTAACATTAATTTTTCCTTGTCACATTAATTTAGAAGCCTAAAAATTAATGTGATTTTGAGCCTTGTCACATTAATTTTTTTTTTTTTTTTCACTAAAACTGTTTAAATTTTTGTAAACACGAAAAATGTAAGAGAAAAAAAGAAAAAAGAAAAAAAGTTAACAGTGTAAATCTACATAAAATTGCGAGAAAACAACCTCTACACAAAACAACGAAAATTTGCTAATTATAAGAAAAGTAGTTTATGTCCTGATACACAACATTATATAAGAGAGGTTCAAAAGGGACATGAACATGAAACATTACCTAATAGTAGTAAGTTGACGCGCACAAAAAGGACGCGCAAAAGATAGCTCCAGTATAAAACATTCCCTTCGAAAATACTTAGAATAAATAGCATTCATCATGCCTCGGGAAATCGATAATATTGCGCGCATTACATCCTGAAGATAATAACTCCGACAAAGTTAACATCGAGCCGACATCCCGCGCTTCTTAGATATCACCTCATGCCAACAGAGTAAGGCAGGCCAGGTAGTTCTACTCGGACTATATAAGGTAATAATAGAAAACGCTTATTTATTAGACGTAGCTGTCGATGAGAGACTTGCGCATCTCGTCGACGATCGAGGTCGGTTGCCCTTCTCTCAGCTTGAAGACGTTCTCGATGACGGAGAGCTCGGTCGCCGTCGTGTCCGACCCGCAGAAAGCCGTCGAGTCGTTGACGGTCATGCCGGCGGCGATGACCTCGCTGCCCCTGTTCACGGTTCCGGCGACGAGGGGCACTTGGAGGAGCGTCGAGAGCTCATCGAGATCCTCGATGGACGTGCGCGGATGGACCTGCCCAGATTTAAAGTCCAGGTGGGAAGTCATTATGTTTCAGGCATGGTCATTAGGGTGTTTGCTTCGTCTGAAAAATTGTTGTTCGAGTACAACTATTCAGAAAAGCACTAAGGCTGCGTTTGGTTCGGATATAAGCGAAAATTAGTTATTCCGGGGATAGATATAAGTTCAGGGACAAGCAAGAAGTATAATAATCTTGTGTTTGGTTGAATATAAGGGTTGTACCGGGATAAGAAAAATTGTGTTTGGTAAGTTAAAGAGGAATAAGAATAATAAAGGGGATTAAAATTTATAAAATAAAATAAAAAAATTTAAAATTTTATAAATTTAAATATCTTATAATTTAAAAAATTTTAATTTAAAAAAAAATAATAATAAACAACAGGTGGAACAGCTGTTCTACCCTTATACCGGAATAACCTGGTATGGGGGAACAACTGTTCCCCACACATAAATGCGGATATAAAGGGGATAACCCCCTTATCCCCTCCTTATACCGGTTGCCAAACGAAGTCTAACAGCTTTTCCAATCAACGCGGCTAAAAACCAACAGAAGCAGCTTCAAGTTGGAGCTTTTACTTGTGGAGGCAATAAAAGCTCATTTCAGCTTCGTGCCACAACTACAATAGAGAAGCTATTTCAGAAGCCGGCTATAGAGGCGCTAGGTATTAGAAGACTTACCAAACCCCCTCGGTTAGAAATCGTACAGAAACTGCCAACTAAGATGTTCCCAGCAATGGTCTGCCGGAATACTTCCACTCCCAGTACATCTGAGATAAGCTCTTCAGTTTCCTGTCATACGACAAAAGGAAGCCGAAGCGATATAACCGTGTAATGAAATCCAAAAGCAGTTCTTGGAAATTCTGAAACACTATATTTTAAATCCGCTGAGAACACTTAATGAAAGAGAAAGCAGAGCATTTTATAATTTCGAGAAGATGATAATATATACATTCAAATATCATGGAATGCAAATTGAACTCATCATGTGATCTCATTCTAGGCTTTATCATGCAGAGAAAATTCACTTTTGAATTAAAAAAGAAAAAAAAAAAATTACTATTGCTTTCAGTGTTAAAGCCAATAAATAACTAGGGAGAAAATCGACTTACCTTGTCCAAATCAGGGTGTGTGAGAGCAACATGGTCGTTACAAGCGATGCAGTTGCCCAGAGCAGATAGCCTCTCATCGATTCATCGATTTTTTTTTTTAAAAAAAAAATTGAATAAATTGCATGTCTTTTTTTTTCTCCAAATAACCTTATAAAATTTTTAAATTGACAAAATAACTTTATTTGGCCAAATAATTCTTCTGGTTAACTCAGCATCACAAGATAATTATGCCAAAAGTGTGAATCATTCAACGTCCGTTTTTGAATGGATTGAATTAAAATTAAAATTTTAATTTTAAACTAATAATTTGAAGTTGGAATTTTTAATTTGAATTTAAAGATATAATTTTAAAACCGAATTAGAAATTTGAATTTTAAATTTTGAATTTGAAATTGAAAGTCAATTTTAATTTTGATATTTGAATTTGTATTCAAAATCATAATTTAAATTTATAATTTATATTCAAATTTGAATTATATTTCAAAATTTGAATTAAAAATCAGAATTTCAATTTCAATTTGAAATCTTTAAATTCAAAATCTAAATGTGAATTTGAATTAATATTCCAAATCAAAATCTGACTTTGAATTTAAAATGTGAATTCAAAATCTGAATTTAAATTTTAAATTTAACTTTTAAATTTGATTTATAATTTGAATTCAAAATCTAAATTACACTTCAAATTTTGAGCTCAAAATTAAAATTAAAATTTGAAATTATAATTTTGGATTTAAAATCTGAATGTGAATTTGAATTAATATTTCAAACCAAAATATGAATTTGAAACTGAAATTTGAATTCAAAATCTGAATTTGAATTTAAAACCATATTCAAATATTTGAATTTAATTTTAAAATTTTAATTTACAATATAAATTTAAATTTGATATTTGATATCAAATCTAAAATTAAATTTAAACTTGGCATTCCTGAATATAAAACTTAGAAGGGAAAAATCTGAAGTTAGAATTAATTTTTCCTTGTCACATTAATTTTTAATTGTCACATTAATTTAGAAGGCTAAAAATTAATGTGATTTTGAGCCTTGTCACATTAATTTTTCTTTTTTTTTTTCACTAAAACTGTTTAAATTTTTGTAAACTCGAAAAATGTAAGAGAAAAAAAAAAAAAAAAAAATTAACATTGTAAATCTACATAAAATTGCGAGAAAACAACCTCTACACAAAACAACGAAAATTTGCTAATTATAAGAAAAGTAGTTTATGTCCTGATACACAACATTATATAAGAGAAGTTCAAAAGAGACATGAACATGAAACATTACCTAATAGTAGTAAGTTGACGCGCACAAAAAGGACGCGAAAAAGATAGCTCCAGTATGAAACATTCTCTTCGAAAATACTTAGAATAAATAGCATTCATCATGCCTCGGGAAATCGATAATATTGCGCGCATTACATCCTGAAGATAATAACTCCGACAAAGTTAACATCGAGTCGACGTCCCGCGCTTCTTAGATATCACCTGATGCCAACAGAGTAAGGCAGGCCAGGTAGTGTAGAGGTTGGTTCGGGTATAAGCAAAAATTAATTATTCTGGGGATAGATATAAGTTCAGGGACAAGCAAAAATTATAATAATTTTGTGTTTGGTTGAATATAAGGGTTGTACCGTGATAAGAAAAATTGTGTTTGGTAAGTTAAAGATGAATAAGAATAATAAAAGGGATTAAAATTTATAAAATAAAAAAAAAAATTTAAAATTTTATAAATTTAAATATCTTATAATTTAAAAAATTTTAATTTAAAAAATAATAATAATAAGCAACAGGTGGAACAGCTGTTCTACCTGTGGGGTGGAACAGCTGTTCTACCCTTATACCGGAATAACCTGGTATGGGGGGAACAGCTGTTCCCCCCACACTTAAATGTTGTTTGGGTATAAAGGGGGATAACCCCTTATCCCCTCCTTATACCGGTTGCCAAACGAAGCCTAACAGCTTTTCCAATCAACACGGCTAAAAACCAACAGAAGCAGCTTCAAGTTGCAGCTTTTACTTGTGGAGGCAATAAAAGCTCATTTCAGCTTCGTGCCACAACTACAATAGAGAAGCTACTTCAGAAGCCGGCTAAAGAGGCGCCAGGTATTAGAAGACTTACCAAGCCCCCTCGGTTAGAAATCGTACAGAAACTGTCAACTAAGATGTTCCCATCAATGGTCTGCCGGAATACTTCCACTCCTAGTACATCTGAGATAAGCTCTTCAGTTTTCTGTCATACGACAAAAGGAAGCCGAAGCGATATAACCGTGTAATGAAACCCAAAAGCAGTTCTTGGAAATTCTGAAACACTATATTTTAAATCCGCTGAGAACACTCAATGAAAGAGAAAGCAGAGCATTTTATAATTTCGAGGAGATGATAATATATACATTCAAATATCATGGAATGCAAATTGAACTCACCATGTGATCTCATTCTAGGCTTTATCTGTTACCACATATAGCTTGTTACCACATAAAGCTCATATTTAATTTGTATAGTTTATTAGTTTCCATATTCATTGTAATTGCATATTTCCATATTCATTGTATTTCTTTAATTAGATTGCACGGCTGTAAAAGGAAAGAGATGAGCATTGTATATGTACATATAAATTGAATAAGAAGTAAAGAAGAGACGATCATCTTTTTCAATCAATATTCTATCATGGTATCAGAGCCCTGGTTTTAGAAGTTTTTTTTGGTTTGTTTGGATTGTTCTGCTACTCTATTTGGATCAGAGATTCTGAAACAAACAGTGAGCCGCAGCGAAGTGGTGGCGGATCACAATTGTCTCAATGGAAAGTCAAAGATGCTAGGGTGATGTCTTGGATTATTGGGTCATGTGATTCTCAAATTATTCTTAATTTACGTCCATATAAAACTGCTAAAGACATGTGGGCATATTTAAAAAAAGTTTACAATCAAACACATTCTGCAAGAAGGTTTCAATTGGAGTGCGAGATTGCAAATTACACTCAGGGAGGATTATCTATTGAAGATTATTTTTCCGGTTTTCAATAATTATGGATTGAATTTTCTGATATTATTTGTGTTACCGTGTCGAAAGATTCTCTCCATGATGTAATGGCTGTTTATGAGGTTAGCAACCGCGATCAATTTTTGATGAAATTGCGATCAGATTTTGAGAACGTTCGTTCTAATCTGATGAGTCGTCATCCTCCTCCTTCATTGGATATATGTTTTGGTGAATTACTTCGTGAAGAACAACATCTTTTTACCCAAGCCACTCTGGAACAAGAAAGGTTGACTACAACACCTATGGCATTTGTGGCTCAAGGAAAAGGCAAAGGCAGGGATATGAGTAAAGTTCAGTGCTTTAGTTGCAAGAATTATGGTCACATTGCTGCAAACTGTGCTAAGAAATTTTGCAATTACTGTAAAAAGCCTGGACATATCATCAAAGATTGTTCAATTCGGCCCCAAAATCGTCAGACTGCATTTCAAGCTTCTACTACTAATCCTTTTACAGGTCAAATTCCAGCTGGAACCTCAACAGCAGTCAATCACAATGCTGAGCAAACAGTCCTCACTCCTGAAATGGTGCAACAAATGATTATTTCGGCTTTTCAGCTCTAGGACTTCACGGTAATGGTAATTCTCCATCTAAATCTTGGCTTATTGATTCTGCCGCATCAAATCATATGACTGGCTCGGTGGCTTTGCTTAAAAATGTCCGCGCATATCGTGGTTCAGAACATGTCCAGGTTGCTAATGGACACACCTTACCTATTACTGCTGTAGGAGATATTACTCAAACTCTCAACAATGCTTTTGTATCACCTGGACTCTCTAATAATCTTCTATCAGTTGGACAATTAGTAGAAAATAACTATGATGTACATTTTTCTCGTGGTGGTTGTTGTGTGCAGGATCAGGTGTCGGGGACGGTGATTGCGAAGGGGCCTAAAGTAGGACGACTGTTTCCAATCAAACTTTCCATTCCTAATCATGTTGCTTTGACTTCTTCTACTATTATCAATAAAAGTGAAAGGTGGCATAAACGTTTGGGACACCCCAATTCTGATATTTTGTCTTATTTATTGACTTCTGGTTTATTGGGCAATAAAGATAAATTTTGTTCTTCTCGTGCTTCCTTTGATTGTTCTACTTGTAAGTTAGGAAAAAGTAAACTGCTTCCATTTCCTATTGCTGGTAGTCATGCGAAAAATTATTTTGATATTATTCATACTGATGTGTGGGGAATTGCACCTGTTATTTCTCATGGTCAGTATAAATATTTTGTAATATTTATTGATGACTATAGTCGGTTTACTTGGATTTATTTTCTCCGTTCTAAATCTGAAGTTTTTTTAACTTTTAAATCCTTCCTAGTGTATGTTGAAACTCAATTTTCTGCTACTGTTAAGATTCTTCGATCTGATTCTGGTGGAGAATACATGACTAATGCATTTCATGATTTTCTGAATCAAAAAGGCATTTTGTCATAGCGTTCATGTCCATATACGCCTCAACAAAATGGTGTGGCCGAACGAAAGAACCGTCATCTCTTAGAGGTGGCTCGGACATTGTTACTCGAATCTTCTGTTCCGCCTATTTTTTGGGTAGAAGCATTATCTACAACAGTTTATCTTATTAATCGACTGCCTTCTCGAACTCTTAATCTTGACTCTCCTTATTTTCGCCTTCATCATCAGCATCCTCCCTATCGACATTTGCATACTTTTGGTTGTGTGTGTTTTGTTCATTTGCCTCCTCATTAACGCCATAAGCTTTCTGCTCAATCTGTGAAATGTGCTTTTTTGGGATATAGTACTAATCATAAGGGGTTTGTTTGCTATGATCCTTCTTTAAAGAGGCTTCGTGTTTCTCGAAATGTTGTTTTCTTTGAAAATCAACATTTCTTTCCAACTCATGTTAGCTCATCCCCTGAAGTCGCTATTCTTCCTACTTTTGATGACACTCGACGTCGTGCACTGCAGCCCTTTCCCGAGCCAGATCCGCCATCTGCTCCTGCCCCACCTTTACCGAGGCGATCTACCCGAGTTTCTCGTCCTCCTCCTCGGTATGACTCTTATCATACATCATTTTCTGCTGCTTTGTCCTCCATTTCGGTTCCATCTTCTTACTCAGAAGCAGTGAAGCATGAGTGTTGGCAGCGGGCAATGCAGGAGGAATTTCGTGCTCTTCAGGAAAATCAGACTTGGGACATTGTTAAATGTCCACCTCATGTTAAGCCCATTGGTTGTAAATGGGTTTATTCAATAAAGCTTCGCTCTGATGGGTCCCTCGATCGCTATAAAGCAAGATTGGTTGCCTTAGGCAACCGACAAGAGTATGGGATAAACTATCATGAAACATTTGCTCCTGTAGCCAAAATGACTACGGTCCGTACAGTTCTTGCTATTGCCGCCTCACAGGGCTGGCCGCTTCAACAGTTGGATGTCAAAAATGCTTTTCTCCATGGTGATCTCAATGAAGATATATACATGACACCTCCTCCTGGTTTGTTTTCCTCTTCTACAATGGAAGTTTGCAAATTGAATCGTTCATTATATGGCTTAAAACAAGCTCCTCGAGCGTGGTTTGAGAAGTTTCGCTCTATTTTGCTTCAGTTTAAGCTTGTCCAAAGCCAATATGACTCTTCCTTGTTTCTTCGAAAATCAACTACAGGAGTTGTTCTTCTTTTGGTGTATGTTGATGATATTGTTATCACTGGGACAGATTCTTTATTGATTACTCAGCTTAAGCAATATCTTCAAAACTCTTTTCATATGAAGGATCTTGGTCATCTTACATATTTCTTAGGTTTGGAAGTTCAAACTGATTCTTCGGGCATATTCTTACATCAACATAAATATATTCAGGATTTGATTGCTTTGGCTGGTCTTCAAGATTCTTCATCTGTTGATACACCTCTAGAAATGAATGTTAAGTATTATGCTGATGAGGGGGAGCTACTTTCTGATCCTTTGTTGTATCGCCAATTAGTGGGTAGCCTCAACTACCTGACTATTACTCGGCCTGATATCTCTTTTGCTGTACAGCAAGTTAGTCAATTTATGCACTCTCCACGGCATCTACACTTGGCAGCTGTTCGTCGCATCATTCGATATCTTCATGGCTCTCCTTGTCAAGGTTTATTTTTTCCTGCTAAATCTCCTGTGCATCTTATTGCTTTTAGTGATGCTGATTGGGCGGGATGTCCCAATACACGTCGCTCTGTCACTGGTTGGTGCATGTTTCTTGGGGACTCTTTGATCTCATGGAAGAGTAAGAAACAAGACCGTGTGTCTAAATCTTCCACGGAGTCTGAATATCGCGCTATGTCTGCTGCATGCTCTGAGATTACTTGGCTTCGAGGTTTGTTGACTGAGCTTGGGTTTCCACAGCATGATCCTACTCCACTTCATGCCGATAACACAAGTGCTATTCAAATTGCCACTAATCCAGTATACCATGAGCGCACTAAGCATATTGAAGTCGACTGTCATTATATTCGAGAAGCTGTGGATACTCGTGTCATTTCTCTTCCACATGTTTCCACATCCTTACAACTAGCCGATGTGTTTACCAAGTCTCTCAGTCGCCAGCGCCATCAATTTCTCGTTGGCAAATTGATGCTTCTTGATCACCCAGCATCAATTTGAGGGGGGATGTTACCACATATAGCTTGTTACCACATAAAGCTCATATTTAATTTGTATAGTTTATTAGTTTCCATATTCATTGTAATTGCATATTTCCATATTCATTGTATTTCTTTAATTAGATTGCACGGCTGTAAAAGGAAAGAGATGAGCATTGTATATGTACCTATAAATTGAATAAGAAGTAAAGAATAGACGATCATCTTTTTCAATCAATATTCTATCATTATCATGCAGAGAAAATTCACTTTTGAATTAAAAAAGAAAAAAAAAAATTATTGCTTTCAGTGTTAAAGCAAATAGATAACTAGGGAGAAAATCGACTTACCTTGTCCAAATCAGGGTGTGTGAGAGCAACATGGTCGTTACAAGCGATGCAGTTGCCCAGAGCAGATAGCCTCTCATCGATTCATCGAATTTTTTTTTTTAAAAAAAAAAAAAATTGAATAAATTGCATGTCTTTATTTTTTTCTCCAAATAACCTTATAAAATTAATAAATTGACAAAATAATCCTCTAAAGAATTTATTTGGCCAAATAATTCTTCTCTGGTTAACTCCGCATCACAAGATAATTATGTCAAAAGTGTGAATCATTCAACGTCCGTTTTTGAATGGATTGATTTAAAATTAAAATTTTAATTTTAAACTAATAATTTGAAGTTGGAATTTTTAATTTGAATTTAAAGATATAATTTTAAATCTGAAATTGAAATTTGAATTTTAAATTTTGAATTTGAAATTGAAAGTCAAATTTAATTTTGATATTTGAATTTGTATTCAAAATCTAAATTTAAATTTATAATTTATATTCAAATTTGAATTATATTTCAAAATTTGAATTCAAAATCAGAATTTCAATTTCAATTTGAAATCTTTAAATTCAAAATCTAAATGTGAATTTGAATTAATATTCCAAATCAAAATCTGACTTTGAATTTAAAATGTTAATTCAAAATCTAAGTTTAAATTTTAAATTTAACTTTTAAATTTGATTTATAATTTGAATTCAAAATTTGAATTACACTTCAAATTTTGAGCTCAAAATTAAAATTAAAATTTGAAATTATAATTTTGGATTTAAAATCTGAATGTGAATTTGAATTAATATTTCAAACCAAAATATGAATTTGAAACTGAAATTTGAATTCAAAATTTGAATTTGAATTTAAAACCATATTCAAATATTTGAATTTAATTTTTAAATTTTAATTTAAAATATAAATTTAAATTTGATATTTGATATCAAATCTAAAATTAAATTTAAACTTGGCATTCCTGAATATAAAACTTAGAAGGGAAAAATCTGAAGTTAACATTAATTTTTCCTTGTCACATTAATTTAGAAGGCTAAAAATTAATGTGATTTTGAGCCTTGTCACATTAATTTTTCTTTTTTTTTTTTCACTAAAACTGTTTAAATTTTTGTAAACTCGAAAAATGTAAGAGAAAAAAAAAAAGAAAAAAAGAGTTAACAGTGTAAATCTACATAAAATTGCGAGAAAATAACCTCTACACAAAACAACGAAAATTTGCTAATTATAAGAAAAGTAGTTTATGTTCTGATACACAACATTATATAAGAGAGGTTAAAAAGGGACATGAACATGAAACATTACCTAATAGTAGTAAGTTGACGCGCACCAAAAGAACGCGAAAAAGATAGCTCCAGTATGAAACATTCCCTTCGAAAATACTTAGAATAAATAGCATTCATCATGCCTCGGGAAATCGATAATATTGCGCGCATTACATCCTGAAGATAATAACTCCGACAAAGTTAACATCGAGTCGACGTCCCGCGCTTCTTAGATATCACCAGATGCCAACAGAGTAAGGCAGGCCGGGTAGTGCTACTCGGACTATATAAAGTAACAATAGAAACCGCTTATTTATTAGACGTAGCTGTCGATGAGAGACTTGCGCATCTCGTCGACGATCGAGGTCGGTTGCCCTTCTCTCAGCTTGAAGACGTTCTCGATGACGGAGAGCTCGGTCGCCGTCGTGTCCGACCCGCAGAAAGCCGTCGAGTCGTTGACGGTCATGCCGGCGGCGATGACCTCGCTGCCCCTGTTAATGGTTCCGGCGACGAGGGGCACTTGGAGGAGCGTCGAGAGCTCATCGAGATCCTCGATGGACGTGTGCGGATGGACCTGCCCTGATTTAAAGTCCAGGTGGGAAGTCATTATGTTTCAGGCATGGTCATTAGGGTGTTTGCTTGGTCTGAAAAATTGCTGTTCGAGTACAACTATTCAGAAAAGCACTAAGACTGCGTTTGGTTCGGGTATAAGCGAAAATTAGTTATCCCGGGGATAGATATAAATTCAGGGACAAGCAAGAATTATAATAATTTTGTGTTTGGTTGAGTATAAGTGTTCTATCGGGATAAGAAAAATTGTGTTTGGTAAGTTAAAGAGAAATAAGAATAATAAAGGGGATTAAAATTTATAAAATAAAATAAAAAAATTTAAAATTTTATAAATTTAAATATCTTATAATTTAAAAAAATTTAATTAAAAAAATAATAATAATAAGCAACAGGTGGAACAGCTGTTCTACCTGTGGGGTGGAACAGCTGTTCTACCTGTGGGGTGGAACAGCTGTTCTACCCATATACCGGAATAACCTGGTATAGGGGGAACAGCTGTTCCCCCACACTTAAATGCTGTTTGGGTATAAAGGGGGATAACCCCTTTATCCCCTCCTTATACCGGTTGTCAAACGAAGCCTAACAGCTTTTCCAATCAACGCGACTAAAAACCAACCGAAGCAGCTTCAAGTTGGAGCTTTTAATTGTGGAGGCAATAAAAAGCTCATTTCAGCTTCGTGCCAAAACTACAATAGAGAAGCTACTTCAGAAGCCGGTTAAAGAGGCGCTAGGTATTAGAAGACTTACCAAGCCCCCTCGGTTAGAAATCGTATAGAAACTGCCAACTAAGATGTTCCCAGCAATGGTCTGCCGGAATACTTCCACTCCCAGTACATCTGAGATAAGTTCTTCAGTTTCCTGTCATACGACAAAAGAAAGCCGAAGCGATATAACCGTGTAATGAAATCCAAAAGTAGTTCTTGGAAATTCTGAAACACTATATTTTAAATCCGCTGAGAACACTCAATGAAAGAGAAAGCAGAGCATTTTATAATTTCGAGGAGATGATAATATATACATTCAAATATCATGGAATGCAAATTGAACTCATCATGTGATCTCATTCTAGGCTTTATCATGCAGAGAAAATTCACTTTTGAATTAAAAAAGAAAAAAAAAATTAACTATTGCTTTTAGTGTTAAAGCCAATAGATAACTAGGGAGAAAATCGACTTACCTTGTCCAAATCAGGGTGTGTTAAAGCCAATAGATAACTAGGGAGAAAATCGACTTACCTTGTCCAAATCAGGGTGTGTGACTAGGGAGAAAATCGACTTACCTTGTCCAAATCAGGGTGTGTGAGAGCAACATGGTCGTTACAAGCGATACAGTTGCCCAGAGCAGATAGCCTCTCATCGATTCATCGATTTTTTTTTTTTTTTTAAAAAAAATTGAATAAATTGCATGTCTTTTTTTTTCTCCAAATAACCTTATAAAATTTTTAAATTGACAAAATAACTTTATTTGGCCAAATAATCCTTCTCTGGTTAATTCAGCATCGCAAAATAATTATGCCAAAATGTGAATCATTCAACGTCCGTTTTTGAATGGATTGAATTAAAATTAAAATTTTAATTTTAAACTAATAATTTGAAGTTGGAATTTTTAATTTGAATTTAAAGATATAATTTTAAAACTGAATTAGAAATTTGAATTTTAAATTTTGAATTTAAAATTGAAAGTCTATTTTAATTTTGATATTTGAATTTGTATTCAAAATCTAAATTTAAATTTATAATTTATATTCAAATTTGAATTATATTTCAAAATTTGAATTCAAAATCAGAATTTCAATTTCAATTTGAAATCTTTAAATTCAAAATCTAAATGTGAATTTGAATTAATATTCCAAATCAAAATCTGACTGTGAATTTAAAATGTGAATTCAAAATCTGAATTTAAATTTTAAATTTAACTTTTAAATTTGATTTATAATTTGAATTCAAAATCTGAATTACACTTCAAATTTTGAGCTCAAAATTAAAATTAAAATTTGAAATTATAATTTTGGATTTAAAATCCGAATATGAATTTGAATTAATATTTCAAACCAAAATATGAATTTGAAACTGAAATTTGAATTCAAAATTTGAATTTGAATTTTAAACCATATTCAAATATTTGAATTTAATTTTTAAATTTTAATTTACAATATAAATTTAAATTTGATATTTGATATCAAATCTAAAATTAAATTAAATTTATTATCCATAACATTAAGCACATAATATTACTAAATTATACTATTCAAATTATACTATTCCAAATTATAATATTCCACCGACCGCAAACTAAACGCTTAAGAAGTAACAATTTAAAAACTGTGTCAAAAATTATAAAAAATTAAAATTTGAAGACTAAAATTCACATGGTTCAAACTTTGAGAACCAAAGTGCAATTTAGTCTATACTTTTAAAAAAAATGAAATACACATCTTACACTCTCTACATTCAAAAGCCTTGTCACATTAATTTTTCTTTTTTTTTTCACTAAAACTGTTTAAATTTTTGTAAACTCGAACAATGTAAGAAAGAAAAAAAAAAAAAAAAAAAAAAAAAAAAAAGAGTTAATAGTGTAAATCTACATAAAATTGCGAGAAAACAATCTCTACACAAAACAACGAAAATTTGCTAATTAGACGTAGCTGTCGATGAGAGACTTGCGCATCTCGTCGACGATCGAGGTCGGTTGCCCTTCTCTCAGCTTGAAGACGTTCTCGATGACGGAGAGCTCGGTCGCCGTCGTGTCCGACCCGCAGAAAGCCGTCCAGTCGTTGACGGTCATGCCGGCGGCGATGACCTCGCTGCCCCTGTTCACGGTTCCGGCGACGAGGGGCACTTGGAGGAGCGTCGAGAGCTCATCGAGATCCTCGATGGACGTGTGCGGATGGACCTGCCCAGATTTAAAGTCCAGGTGGGAAGTCATTATGTTTCAGGCATGGTCATTAAGGTGTTTGCTTGGTCTGAAAAATTGCTGTTCGAGTAGAACTATTCGGAAAAGCACTAACAGCTTTTCCAATCAACGCGGCTAAAAACCAACGGAAGCAGCTTCAAGTTGGAGCTTTTACGTGTGGAGGCAATAAAAGCTCATTTCAGCTTCGTGCCACAACTACAGTAGAGAAGCTAAATAGGCGCTAGGTATTAGAAGACTTACCAAGCCCCCTCGGTTAGAAATCGTACAGAAGCTGCCAACTAAGATGTTCCCGGCAATGGCCTGCCGGAATACTTCCACTCCCAGTACATCTGAGATAAGCTCTTCAGTTTCCTGTCATACGACAAAAATAAGCCGAAGCGATATAACCGTGTAATGAAACCCAAAAGCAGTTCTTGGAAATTCTGAAACACTATATTTTAAATCCGCTGAGAACACTCAATGAAAGAGAAAGCAGAGCATTTTATAATTTCGAGGAGATGATAATATATACATTCAAATATCATGGAATGCAAATTGAACTCACCATGTGATCTCATTCTAGGTTTTATCATGCAGAGAAAATTCACTTTTGAATTAAAAAAGAAAAAAAAAAAAAACTATTGCTTTCAGTGTTAAAGCCAATAGATAACTAGGGAGAAAATCGACTTACCTTGTCCAAATCAGGGTGTGTGAGAGCAACATGGTCGTTACAAGCGATGCAGTTGCCCAGAGCAGATAGCCTCTCATCGATTCGTTGAACGACCACTTTGTCAGGCAAACAGTTCCTCAGGTGCTGAAGCTCTAAAAGAAAGAACACGAAAACAAATAGTGCCGTTACTCGTCTCTTTATGCTACAGAGACTCGATTGTATTACTCGAGTAATAAACATAAACGCAAACTAAACAGAGTGACGGAATAGGATCTCATGTGACTAGGTGCTAAGAACTACGTTGCAATCAGAGAAGACACTTTATACCCCAACAAATGAGTTCCACTAATTTCTCGATCCCTGGCCCTTTGGTTGATTAAGTTAAAATGTAAAACTCCGGCAAATTACGACCAAAAAAAAAAAAGTATAATTACGCACACAAGTTGACTTGATTGAGTGTAACTTTCTCCCGGTTAATGACCCATACGGGTCATTCAGTTTCATTATCTCATTAGGAGGGCCATAAATTTAATTCTAAAAGGCAGGACTAGCGTGATTTACACACTAAAGTATTTCCATCCTTCATGATTGATGATTGCAATGCCACAAAGTCCTTTGCTCAATTGTTCAAGCACTATAAATTTTGACTGTCGAGGATCAGCAAATAAAATCTGAAGGAATAGCGTTCGACTATCTCATAATCCATGCAGATGAGATCTTCACTAAGGGGTTGTTTCGGTTTACTGCATTTCGAGTTACAATGTAGATGCAACTGCAGAGAAACTAAACAAATCTGTTTGGTTTTCTGTTGTCGTAATAAGATCCAGTTGGACCAGCAGATGAAGGCCCAACTGCTGCATGTCGACCTATATCCAAATTAGATGTAGATGGAAAGTTTGAGAGTAATTCTATCCAAGAGATAACCTGACCAACCCACTCATCTCTCAAAGTAGAAAAATACATAAAAATCCCTCTTTCTGGCGGCAACTCACCATCGTTCATATAAAATAATAAGATCTACAAATGCAGCTTTCAACTGCATGAAACCAAACAATATATTTATAGTTGCAGCAGCATTCTCAACTATACACTACCAAACGGGTTAAACATACACGTAATTGCTGCATTTTTCAATTGCACGCATCTCAAATTACGTTGTGTTTATAATTGCATCCTACTAAACAACCTCTAACTATATTACCTTATGCGATCTCAACTTAAAAGTGCCTTAAAAAAGTATTTCAACTGTACTGCAGTAAAATTGTTAGGAGCAAAACAAGCAGACTCTTAAAAGGGCTGGCCTTGCTCGAAAAATTTGCTCAATAGTAGTAGATATACAGCTCGAAA
This sequence comes from Tillandsia leiboldiana, assembly GCA_029204045.2. Lineage (NCBI taxonomy): Eukaryota > Viridiplantae > Streptophyta > Magnoliopsida > Poales > Bromeliaceae > Tillandsia > Tillandsia leiboldiana. The sequence continues at coordinate 3,183,985 of CM055070.1, read as the reverse complement.
CTTCTAGGCCAAGGCAAAAGAGCTTCAAACTTCCAAGCCGTGGCAGTTCAGCTAATACCAAAATTCTAGTCCTGAATACTGGAAGAATCCGGATTCTAATATCAAGATTAAAAATACTATTGACAATACAAAACCACTTTAGTTTACCCTAGTCTAGCATCAGCAAAACATGCCTCCTTGAATTAAGGCAAAAAAAAATGAGGGAAAAGATTTTTATAGTAGTTCCGCAGGATGCATACCTTGGTCGGTGGTTGTATGCGGCAGAAGAAGCCCGTTCTTGTTTCCTATGTCAACAAAGAAAAAAATAAAGTAAGGGATCATGAGACGAGACGCATATAAGTGTGCTCATCTAGCTAAACATGCCCCCAGAATACTGACCAGCGCAGAGTCTCCCGATAATTCTGGTTCCGCCTATCGATGTTTTAACGACAGGGATAACATCAGCGAGCTCAGCCTCAAAGGCGCTGCAATTTAGTCACGGATGCCAATTACAAACCAACAGAAACGTGCATATCAGAGATGACTCGAAGACTCTCTGGAGTTCACAACAAACGTACCTATAAAAACTTTCTGATCCTCCAATTGCAACCAAGCAGTAAGCATTTGTGAGCTTCGAGAAGACCCCGACTTCGCAAGAATTCTCAAACTGAAGACCTGCAGAGACCAATGAAAATTATTCCTCTAATTAAATAACATTTTGACATTCCAATATACTGAAGCAATGTTGCAGCTAGATTGAGTATGCAAATGTAGTTAAAACTATTTAAGGACAAACCTAGATATTCATCAGGTATAGACTAAATCAGTTTCGGAATAGACAATGGTCAAATGCATATATACCATACAGAGTACAGAAATAGCGGATTTGTCCCCCAAAGGTTCTAATTCTCAACACTATCCATTTAGGTCTCGTTTGGTAAGTAGTATAAGGGGGGGATAAGGAGTTATCCCTCCAGTTATACCCAAACAAGAAAAACTGGGGGTGGGAACAGCTTGTTCCCACCCCTAGCGGGTTAACAGCATGTTCCCACCCCTAGCGGGTTATCCTAGGGGTGGGAACAAGCTGTTCCCACCCCCAGCTGGTATTAGAGCTGGCCCCTGCCCCGCACGGTTTCCGAGACTCATCTCTTTCTCCTCTTCCTCGATTGCACCGAGCTCCCATTAATCTCTCTTCCTCCCACCGCAGCGAGCAAGACGAAGCTACCGATCGGAGCAAGCAAGCATCCCCAAAACCCTCCTCTTTCGACGGACCAAGCTCCGCGCTTCCCCGGTAGCCTCCCCGCTTCCTGGCCGCCGCACGGTTTCCGAGGCGCCCTCTCTTTCTCCTCTTCCTCGATCGCACCGAGCTCCGCTTCCCCCTCTTCCTCCCACCGCAGCGAGCAAGCTCCTCTTCGGTTGGGACCGAGCTCCGCGCTTCCCCGGTAGCTTCCCCGCTTCCTTGCCGCCTCACGGTTTCCGAGGCACCCTCTCTTTCTCCTCTTCCTCGATTGCACCGAGCTCCGCTTCCCCCTCTTCATCCCACCGCAGCGAGCAAGCTCCTCTTCGGTTGGGACCGAGCTCCGCGCTTCCCCGATAGCTTCCCCGCTTCCTTACCGCCGCCGCTTCCCTACCGCAGCGAGCAAGCTCCTCTTTGTTATTGGGTTGATTAATACTATAAAATGATTTAATTTATAATTATATCATAAAGGGTAAAATAGTCAATAAAAATTTATATCCCCTCTAACCTCCTTATTCCTCTATAATTTACCAAACACAATTTTCTTTATACCCGGTATAACTCTTATACTCAACCAAACATAAATTAACATTAGTTTCTGCTAATACCATAACTTATACCTATCCCAGAAATAACCAAAATTTTCTTATATCTGAACCAAACACAACCTTAAAGTTCCAAAAGAGCACATGAGAGAGCGTGTGTGTGTGTGTGTGTGTGTGTGTGTGTGAGAGAGAGAGAGAGCATGTAAATTTAGTAATGAAAAATGGCATCAACAATATTTAAAAGAAATTTTCAAGGAGTAGCAGAATCATTTTAACATTAAAAAGCCAAATATAAGTGTGTGTGCAGTGTCAATTTTCAACTTCCAAAAATTCAAAGGGATATTGTTGATTATGAAAACAATTAAGGGACAAATCCACGATTTCACTTCTTTAGCCGGAATATGAAGGCAATTTTCCCTCTAAACAAAGTCAAAAGAGTTTACCAATCACAACACAGCTTAAGCCGCTGCCATAAAGAAAAACCCAAAAGAAGGAACTTTAGTAACGCTAAAGTCATAACAAAAATTGATCATAAATAGACAACATGTTAACAAATGTTAAACAACCATTATTCTCCCAAAACTAAAGCCATCAGAGAATAGTGTTCCGATATTATATATTCAACACTTTCCCTCGTGTCTAGACTCGATATATTTTGATAGGCCTAAAATGTGGACTTAAATTAAATGCAGGAAATTAATTTAGACTACAAATCCCGTGGAACTCGAACACAGAATCTCCTGCTATGAAACAAAGGTAAAATAACTGCTATTCTCCAAAAGCTTAAGCTATCCCAGAACGGCATTTTAATATTATATATATTCAACAATCTCCCTCACATCTGTACTCGAAATATTTTGATAGGCCCCAAACATAGACTTAAATTAAATGGGTGTTCTACTATGAAGGTAAAACAACTATTATATTCTTATACATTCGACAACCCCCACGCATTTGGGCTCGAAACATTTTGATGACCCAAGACATTGTCTTGAAATAAATAAGAGGAAATTAAATTAGACTTAGAAGCCTGGTGGGACTCGAACATAAAACCTCCTGCTCTGATACAAAAGTAAAACATCCGTTATTCTCCAAAAGAAACATTTTGATGACCCAAGACATTGTCTTGAATTAAATAAGAGAAAATTAAATTAGACCTAGGAGCCTGGTGGGACTGAAACATAGAACTCGAACATAGAACCTCCTGCTCTGATACAAAAGTAAAACAATTGTTATTCTCCAAAAGCAACATTTTGATGACCCAAGACATTGTCCTGAATTAAATAAGAGGAAATTAAATTAGACTTAGGAGTATGGCGGGACTCTAACATAGAACCTCCTGCTCTGATACAAAAGTAAAACAAGTTTTATTCTCCAAAAGCAACATTTTGATGGCCCAAGACATTGTCTTGAATTAAATAAGAGGAAATTCAATTAGACTTAGGAGCGGACTCGAACATAGATCCTACTGCTCTGATACAAAAGTAAAACAACGGAGAACGGCTTTTCAACACTATATATTCAACACAACATATGGGACATCAATTCTACTTTACGGAGGCAGAGATTGATACATACGAGTAGCCATTAGAGGATTTCTCGGGGTGAAAAAGGAACTCTCTTCAACACCTGCATGCATACAAGATCAACAAAGGATTGAAATGAGAATAAAAATAACAAAATTTACCCAATAAAAAAAAAATCATGCAGAATAAAGCAAAAATTGCCCTAATTACTTCACAAACAACAAAGGGAAAAAAAAAAAAAAAACAGAAGAATGAAGGAGAAGATCGGAGCTTTAATGTTCCCAATAAAAGGAAACTTTAGGGTTACCAATTTTCCCAATAAAAAGAAAGATTCTGAATCTGATGCAGAATAAACAAAAAATTGCCCTAATTACAACGCAAAACACATAAAAAAAAAAGAGAACAAAAAACACAAAAAAAAAGTGAAAGAAAAGATCGAAGCTTTAGGGTTCCCGATTTTCCCAACAAAAATAAGGAATCTGATGCAGAACAAAACCAAAAATTGCCCAAATTACTTCACAAAACCAAAAAAAAAAAAAAAAAAAAAAAAAAAAAAAAAAAAAAAACACGAAAAAGTAAAAGGAAGAGATCGAAGAGTAGGGTTTCAAACCTCTAAACACGGAGCGGGGATAAGAATCGGACGAAGAGGGAGAGGGAGAGAGAGAGAGTAAAAACTAAGAACTGGTTGCTAAGGTTAGGGTTTCGCGATTCTTTCGACGATAGGTTTCTTCTTTCTTTTCGTTTCCTTTTTTAAAAAAATTCGCTCTTTTATTTTATTTATTTAATAATCTTTCTTTTTTATTTTTATTTAATAATTTTTCTCGTACTTATTCCTACGTATATATAACTGGTTTGGACTTTGGAGTTTTTGGACTTACACGAAGCGTGCTCGCAAGTAAGCAGAGGAATGCCACGTAGGCCGTATCGGGCCCACACGGCAAAGGATGTTTATGAATACCAAATTTTATGCCAACCCGAATCCGAACCAAACAAGTTTATTTAATACTAAATAAATATAATTTCGAATACAAATATAAAAAATAAAAATTTAATAAATTTAAATTTGGATATAAATTTTATCTCAATCCGGTCCAATCAGAATCTAAATTAAATTTACATTACATTATATATATATATATATATATATATATATATATATATATATATATATATATATATATATATATATATATATATATATATATATATATATATATATATACAGAGCTTATATATTAAAAATATAAATTAAATTATGCATGTAAATTTTTACTATTAAATTTGTATTGAGATTCGTGTTATTGTAAAGTCAAAAAATAAAAAATAAAAATACAATAGCAGGGATCTCAATACAAATTCAATGATAAATTATTTATAAATATAATTGGACTTATACTTTTAAAAGTATATAAACTCTACACTATATATATATATAGAGAGAGAGAGAGAGTAGAGTTTTTATACTTTTAAAAACACAAGCTCATTCATAGTTATGAATTTTTTGTCATTGGATTTGTATTGAGATTTGTACAATTATACTTTTTCTTTTTCTCTCTTTAGTTGACTTTACAATAGCACAAATCTCAATTCAAATCCAATGATAAAAAATTTACAAGTATGGTTGAGCTTGTACTTTTAAAAATATATAAGCTCTATTATATATATATATATATATATATATATATATATATATATATATATATATATATATATATATAAAGTCCGACTGCTATACTATTATCAGTATAAGTCCCTTCATACTGATAAGTTTTCGGTCCTTAAATAAAGGGATGTGCGGTTATAATTATAGTGATTCCCTAGAGTTTATACTATTTCACTAACAACCCACTAAACCATAGGGGGACTGCTATCATCCTAACCGCGCATCCCTTCATTCAAGGGCGGAAAAGTTATAAGTACGAAGAGGTCTATACACATAAGAGTATAGTAGCCCTACTCTCTATATATATATATTTATACTTGGTGCTTGTAAATTTTCTACCGTTAGATCTACTCTTTTGACTAATTTTATTCCTTAGATCATTCTATTCTACCAACCACTCACTTAATCCAAGATGTCCACTATCATCCTAACTACATATATTTTCATTCAAGAGTTAAAAACCTAAAAACACCAATGACTTTGTACTTTTAAAAATATAGGAGTTTAATTTTATATATATATATATATATATATATATATATATATATATATATATATATATATATATATATATAAAGGGAGAATTGAGATGGAATACTAGCGATAGTAGACGGGTTTTGATGATAGAACTTTCAAATCAACGAACGGTATTGTTGAATATGATTTAAATCAAATTTTAGATTTTTTTATATTTTTTTCTTGTTCATCAAGTAGACACAAAAATAAACGGATGGAAATGAATTTCCTTCAAAAAGTGATGATAGGAGTCTTGTAATCAAGATCTAGAGTATACATCTTATTTTAAATAGTTTAAAAAAATTTCTAATCAAAATTCATCTGATTTAAATATTTTTACACTGTTAAACGAGGAAACACCTTACATTTACCATTAAAATTAGGCTAAATTACAGAAAACCCTCCTGTCATATCCCGCTTTTCCACTTTACCCCCTGTCATTTAAAAGCCTGCATTTTGCGCCCCTCGTAATTACCGAATTGTGCAATAACCCCCCCGCCGTCACGATTCCGTGAGTGAGCCGTCAGTTTTTTTGAAAATATAATTGCATATACCCAACATACCCTTGGGAAATATCCCTTTAAACAAAAAAAAAAAAAAAAAAACTTCGGAAAAGAAAAGAAAAGAAAAGAAAAAAAAAAAGAATCGGGTCGCACGCGGCGGACCCCGCGCCCGCTTCGCCGCCGTCGTCGTCGTCGTCGAAGCGCTCATCGCCTGAGCCCTCTTCGTCGAACTCGTTGTTGTCGTCCTCCTCCTCCTCCGGATCGGGTCGCACGCGGCGGAGCCCGCGCCCACTTCGCCGCCGTCATCGTCGAAGCGCTCATCGCCCGAGCCCTCTTCGTCGTCCTCCTCATCCTCCGGATCGGGTCGCACGTGGCGGAGCCCGCGCCCACTTCGCCGCCGTCGTCGTCTCCTCCGGATCGGGTCGCACGCGGCGGAGCCTGCGCCCGCTTCGCCGTCGTCGTCGAAGCGCTCATCGCCCGAGCCCTCTTCGTCGTCGTCGTCGTCCACCTCCTCCTCCGGATCGGGTCGCACGCGGCGGAGCCCGCGCCCGCTTCGCCGCCGCCGTCGTCATCGTCGTCTCCTCCGGATTGGGTCGCACGCGGCGGAGCTCATCGCCCGCGTCGCCGCCGCCGTCGTCGTCGTCCTCCTCCTCCTCTGGCGCGGGTCAGCACAAGGAGGGCATTTTCGTCAATTTACCATCTCCGTTAACGCCGTTGCCCCCTAAAGACAATTCGGTAATTACGAGGGGGCAAAATGTAGGCTTTTAAATGACAGGGGGGTAAAGTGGAAAAGCGGGATATGACAGAGGAGGTTTTCTGTAATTTAGCCTTAAAATTATAAATTTTATAACACTTTGATCTTTACATCAATGATATCAAAAAGATCAAAAATTTAATTTCTAGATAGTTCTAATGGTTAGATCACGTTTTTCACCATTAGATCTACCCTTTTGACTATTTTTACCACTTAGATCATATTATTTCACTAACCACCCACTAAATCCTAAGGAACCACCATTATCCTAACCGCACATCCTTTTATTTAAGAGTCAAAAACTTAATAGCGCCAATAACATAGTGATATTAATAGTATAGTATTCTAATATATATATATATATATATATATATATATATATATATATATATATATATATATATATATATATATATATATATATATATATATATATATATATATATATATATATATATATATATATATATATATATATATATAGAGAGAGAGAGAGAGAGAGAGAGAGAGAGAATTAAGCTACTATGTTATCGATAGCACCAAGTCATTGGTGGAATTAGGTTTTTAGCCTTTGGATTAAGAAAATGTATGGTTAGAATGATAGTGGTCCCCCTAGAGTTTAATGGGTGAATGAGGAAATAGTATGATCTAAGAGATAGAAATGATAAAAGGGGTAGATCTAACGGTGAAAAACTTGGTAGCACCAAGTGTTTGGTGCTATCGATAGCATGGTAGCCGGACTATATATCATCCAGTATACCCAATGGGTTCACTATCATCCTAACCGCACATCCTTTCATGCAAGAGTTAAAATTTTACAAGCACCAATGACTTAATATTTTTAAAAACATAGGAGCTCAATTCTAACCCTTTGAGTAATTCCAGCCTTTTGATCATACTATTCCACCAACCAACAACTAAATCTCAGGGGACCACTATTATTCTAACTGCACATTCCTACATTCAAGGACTAAAAACTCACAAGCATCAATGACTTTGTGCTTTTACAAACATAGGAGCTCAATTATATATATATATATATATATATATATATATATATATATATATATATATATATATATATATATATATATGGGGAGGGAGGGGGGGAGGGAGAGAGTGTGTGTGTGTGTCCCGCTACATGCTGTTGATAGCACCATACACTTGGTGCTACCAAGTTTTTCATCGTTAGATCTACCCTTTTGATTATTTTCACTTTTTAGATCATGTTATTTTTTCAACCACCAACTAAACCCTAGGAGCCTACTATCATTCTAACCGCACTTTCCTTCATCTAAGGGTCATAAACCTAATAGCACCAATAATTTGGTAATATTAATAACATAGTAGTATATTTTATATATAAATGTTTGATGTTATATTTGAATTTGTATTTATTTAGATTTTAATATAATATATATTGAAATATGGTAAAGCGAAACAATTGTTTCAAGTTCCCGTTTTCATATTCAAGTTTCTGTTTCAGGTTTCGAGTTTTTAGTCGAGTTTGGATTTGGATATGAATTTTCAAAATCCGCCAATTCCGGTTTTGGATTCAAATTCAATTTTGAAAAATCCGTCCCGATACGAGTATAAAAAATGGAACCCAATGAATTTCGATTCGGGTATGAATTTTGTCTCTACCCGACTGGACCTGAATTGGTGCTACTAAGTTTTCCACCATTAGATCATCCCCTTTGATCATTTTTACCTCTTAAATCATACTATTTTTCCAACCATCCACTAAACCCTAGGGGCCCACTATCATTCTAAACGCACATCTCTTAATTTAAGGGTCAAAAACTTAATAGCACCAATAACTTTGTGCTATTAATAGTATAGTGGCCTAGGTGTGTGTGTGTGTCTATATATATATATATATATATATATATATATATATATATATATATAGAGAGAGAGAGAGAGAGAGAGAGAGAGAGAGAGTGTGTGTGTGTGTGTGTGTGTGTGTGTGTGTGTGTGTGTGTGTCTGGCTACTATACTATCGATAGCAGTAGTTCCCAAGTTTTCCACCGTTAGATCTCTCATCCATCAACTCCTCTCGTAGATGCGGTGCAACCCAAAGTGTCCTGCGATCTTAGACATATGAGCCTCCCTGATCTACTGTACCTTATCAACTTAGAAGACGAGGCAATGAAATTGGACACTCAACATTTCTTTATTTATTTTTTTCTCAGTGGACTCCCTTGAAGATTACTCGCTTCGGATTTCTGACCGCGAAGAAGCGAAGTCAAAAGCATGAAGGAAGAGCCTAAGTTGTATCGCCAAGAAGATCGGCAATCCGCTTTGTGCGACCGCCGATTTTCTGGCAGGGGTGTAATCTTGATTCTGACTTTGTAATTTAAATTTCGACAGTCAAGGCAGGCAAAGAAGCAAGCCAGGGTACTCAAACACTGACATGTCTCCCTGGGACAGAGACATTCACTATTTTGTTATTTTTTCTAATCCTTATCTGATTTATAGAATAGACTTTTCTTTTCCCCCCGTACACGAAATAAGTAGCGAACGGGAAAAAAAGTGTTAGCTATCTGAACCTGGCCCGTCCTGGAACATTGGACCAAGGAAGTTGAGACAGTTCAATCAGGCTTTTTTGAATGGAGAAAAAAAGCTAATGCAGAAACGGGACAAGGAGAAGCTTTTAGCTAGTCCACTCAAAACTTAACCCATCAAGCGAACGAGTCGCTAAGGCAGCTTAAGTATCTAAAGAACGAAGCTTATAGAAAATGGAAGATTATATCCAATCAAAACCTCGCCAAGTCTCTAATCAGGGGCTCCATCACGTTAGCCAATACGAGGGCTGGCTAGTGGACAAGCAGGTTCTGAAAGGGCAATGGAATAAGGGCAGCCCTCCTCCAGCATCTGAAGACTGATTTGAACCCCTTAGATCATACTATTTTCCTAACTACTCACTATCATCCTAACCACACATTTCTTAGTCCAATGAATAAAAACCTAATAGCACCAATGACTATTATTATTGCTAGCCGTCGTTACAAATGATATTAGAGACAAATACCAGCCGGAAGTGTGAGAGCTAAATATTGCGGGGTAAAATGCTACACCATGAATTTGGTGGGAGCCACCTTTAGAATCTCACATCGCCTCGTTATGGTCTGGATGGAAGGAGTTTGTAACACTCTAATAGTCCTATATTGGATGAAATTGAAATTCTGATTGAATATATGAGATCGTGCACGCTAATAATAATAATTAAGCTTAACCATTTTGGGCTATAGTTTGGACCCAACAAATTATTATTACTAGCGGATCGGATCGTTACACTTAACATCTCCAGAAACTTACATTTTTAGTGCTTAAACCTCTTAGATAAAATAATATACACTTCACCTCCTTAAAGAGAAAAAAAAAAAAAAAAAAAAAATAGTGGCAAATTTTTTAACACTATAATCTAATAAAATTTTTTTGATCTTTTGAAGACAGTTAAGTGCATATTTTTTAAGGTTTACTAATGCCTTTTCGGTTGTAGAGTTAGCATTTCTTTATTTTTTATATCTAGGGAGTAAAATGTAATATGTAATTGAAGGGGTTATCTGTAGTTTAGCTTTTTTAAAAAAATATTTTCACATTGTTTTTTTTTTTCAAACACAACAAAATTTAGACTCGTTAATCCTCTATATATTTTTATTTTTAAAAGTTAAGAAGTGAAATGATAATATTGCTATTGTAAATATTTACCTCTAAATTCTGCTAAAAAATAGAAAAATAGAAAAATAAATATTTTCCGACAAAAATACAACAGTCACCTTTACAAATATGTCCCTTTAAATATTAAAATTATGCAAAAATTTTATTTCCAACTGCCTCTTCTTAATTACCATTTGAATTTATGGATATATATAAAAATATCACCACATTTGGAAGGATAAATTTGAAAACTTAAATTTTGAAGAATATATTCGTAATTTAATGCACGGAGAGTTGTATGCAAATAACTTTTTTTTTATTTTTTTCAATCTCTTAAAAATTTTAATATTTTTTAAGATTTTTTAATAATAATAAATTTTTGACAAACTTTTTAAATAGCTTTTCAAATAAATTTAGCTATATTTATAAAAAAAATAAAATAAAATATTTAAAATATTATATATAATAAAAATTTAAAAAAAGGGTAGGACCATATTGAGCCACGGGCCGGGCCGGGTCGGGCCGGGTTGACCCGTTGGCCACCTAGCCCAATTTAGGTTTTATAATATTTTTTTGGCGAAATTATATAAAATAGAACCTAAATTTTGGATTATTTTGAAAACACTACCCAATTTTTAAAAATTTGTATTTACTATCTCACCTTTCAAATAATTTGATTTGTCTTCTTAAAAGTAATTTTATCTGCCTGGTGCATCCAAATATTAACACATTATATTACTTTTTTAAAATATATCTTTTATTTAATTTAATCGTTTAATTCTTAATTAAAAAAAAAAAACTAGAACTAAGATAAAATAAATGATTTATAAAAACATATCTCGTGCAATAGTTTTTCAGAACTAATAAACAACTAAAATCAAATAAAATAAATGATTAGATAATAAAATTAAAATTTTTAAAAATAAATAGTTATTTCCAAGCTACCTAAAGTTCAAATTAGTTGCATACTTTTCTATCTTTTTTTTTTAAAAAAAATATTGAATCGAACTGAGCGAACCTTAGTAATTCACTCGTATGGATAAAAGTGGATCATATAATATCGAGCCAACCTCAAATTTTTAGGGTTCGTAGGGATGGTCCGATCTTCTCCTTAGGATCCGGTCTCGACAGGCCAGGGTCCGGTCCTTCCCACTAAGGTCCGCTACATAGAGTTTCAACTCTCTTCTAATTATTAATTTCGAAATCCTCAAAATCCTATTTCGACTTATTCATAATCGCCTAGCTCTTGACTATTCCTTACTCAATTTGTAAATTTCGTTTTCACGTCGAATCCGTGCTAAAAGCTCTCCAACATGCTTGAACTTCGTTTGTACTACAGAAATAGTCCTCCAAATCAGTTTTTATCAGAACTCCGCTGTTGCAAAAGTTCAAGTCGCTACAGGTGATGAATAAAGTGATTGAGAGTGTAATGTAGAACTCTTTGAACCGTGAGGTTACAACCTATAGGGGTTTAGGAGACGAACGATCTGTTGTGTATGTATTGTGGACCTCATGAGAGAACTGAAGTAGGTTATGAGAACTGCTAGAGCGGTTGAGTAAGAGAATGACGTTGTTTAGCATCGAACTTAGGTATAGCCTAATGGAAAGCCTAGAAAAAAACCTCTAGAGTGCATTTGAGCTAAATAGCAAGCCAAATGAGCTGATAAAGCGAGTGAGCGCCAACTGACTGGGGAAAAGTTCGAATATTTCAACTCTCCAAGAGACGAGTGTATAAACCAACGGTGGGAGGGAAGTACGATCATCCCTCAAAGCATTTGAGCTAAATAGCAAGCCAAATGAGCTGATAAAGTGAGTGAGCGCCAACTGACTGGGGAAAAGTTTGAAAATTTCAACTCTCCAAGAGACGAGTGTACAAGCCAACGGTGTGAGGGAAGTACGATCATCCCTCAAAGAGTAATTTGATCACCCTCGGCTCTCCTAGCACCATGCAAAATGTGGGTATAGCCCACCAGAGAGTCGACCACCCTCAGCTCTCCTGACGGCGTGTTGTTTAACCATATGGTAGAATAGTTTGATCTCCCTCGGCTCTCCACATAGCACCTATAGACCAATCGGATGGAGAGTAGTCTGATCATCTCTCGACTCTCCAAACAATATATGTATCGGGTAACCGATGGAAGAGTAGTCCGATCATCCATCGATCTCCACTCGGTGTTCGTACAAGTGAACCGATCGGGACAAGTAAGACCCTTTCATTTTTTGAGGAAGTTAGTATTGTGCTCGATAAATCCGAGCTAGAGCTACGCGAGAGCAAGTTGAGCCTATGGTAGATGGGTAGGTGAGGCATTCGGGTATTGTGGCCTTTTACTGTTTTCATAAGTTAAATAAAATTGATCTTATTTATTTTTATGGATGTCTCCTATAAACCAAGTAAGTGCAGAGCATTCTTTCTCGGTGGTCTCATCCACCGAAAACTTTCAGGAGTTCTCACTCTCTTTGATTTATTTTTTTCAAATACAGGTATCGTTTGTGAGGTTCGGAATCGTGGCAAGGACGTAGTATATATAGTAGATCGGCTAACGGCTCTAGCAATACCATCCTTATAAAGGCCCGTTTGGTAACGGAATAAGACAGAACTAGCTATTCCAGTGATAAGTATAAAGTACGGAACTACTATAAAAAAATGTTTGGGATGGTTCCAGGGATAAGAGATTTTGTGTTTCGTATGAGAATGAGAAATAAGAGGAATAACACTACAACAAAACTGGCTTTTAGCGGCAATTATTTTTTACTTTCCCGGCGATTATAATTGCCGCTAAATAGTTTAACGGCAATTATAATAATCGCCGCTATTGGCAGGGTCGCTAAAAGTTATAGCGGCATTTGTTTCGGCGGTTGGTAAAAGCCTAAACAAATGCCGCTAAATAATATATAATAGTAACTATTATAAATGCCGCTATAATTATCTATAATTGTCACTAAAAACATATTAAATAACTAGTAAATAGGATCTATAGCGGCAATTATTTTGAGACTTTAAATTGACATTTAAAAATAAATTACTCATGCAAACAATTTTAAATTTGATTACATTCAACAATTGTCAAACAAAAGAAGCCAAATTATTTAGCCAAATAAGAATTTGCACAGTAAAAATATAATTGTCAATTAAAAATTACATTCAAAGCTTTCAATCTAAAAAAAAAATAAAACCTAAAATGAAATAAATCAGAAGCATTTCAAGCTTCTGATTCATGCAAGCTTCAGCAAGTTGGTTTTTCACACTAGGGGGTGCTACTCGTTTTGTCGAAGCCTTTCGTGTTTTGGGTGTTAAGGATACGTAGGATACGTTATCTGTAAATAAATAACAAGGCCGATATAAACTGTTTATTAGATGCTTTCAAGCAAAAAATAATTTATGCATAAGAGATTACTTGAAGAACATCTTGAAGTTAAACAAAAGATGAGTTCTTTCATACATATATATATATATATATATATATATATATATATATATATATATATAACTCTGGCTTAAAATTGGCAGTAAATTACATGCAAAATGTCAAATTATCATCTCTGAGCTATGTTCTACACAAAGGTATAAAGATTCTAAGCTCCTTATACAACAGGCTTAAAATCCGGGGAGAGATATATAAGAAAATGCAGAACGAAGGAAAGGAGAAGGCTGGGACACTACATACCAGGGCAGGAACATATCTTTGAATAAAAGCAAGAATGGCCGCATGCCCCACAGCAGTAACCTGGACATTAGAGGCGTCAAGTAATTTAATAGCCATCGTTTAGCACTGCACACCTATTTGAATAGTTACGTAGTGAGATTTGCAAATAAAAGTTTAGTGGCTTTGTCACGTGAATACATACCTAGAAGAGCTGTTTCTAAAAAGAATAACTCACCTGTGTATTAATGGTGATGAAATAGTAAATGGAGGAACTGGTAATGTAAGTTGCATGAAAGAATTTACGTCTAATCTTATGTTGGAGAAATTTGTAACGTAAGTTGAATGAAAGAATTTTCATCTATAGCTCAGACACTAATGATGGTGGTGCAGAACGAACCTCAAAATTGACAAATAATTTGATATTAACATAAAAACTCATTCCAGATGGAATTATCCACAACCCATGATAATTTAGATCATGATACTTCCTTAAGAACAAACAATTTCAAGACTTCCAAATCAAAATGATAAAAACACTCGATAAAAACACTCGATATTAGAACGGAACACAACCTATGACCCATAGAAATACTACACAGCAGTCATTCTCTTGCTGTACCAAATTACCGGAAGGATTTCCTATAAAAGCAACTATCTTCAGTATCGAGTCGAACCTATGTAATGAATCCGCTTAGTATGTTAACAAATACAAGCAGAGCAGAAGAAAAAAACAGTTTAAAAGCATAAAGGACTCACAGGTAGAAGCATGATCAATAAAAAGCCATTGATCTGTAAAACTTTCTATTTTTGATTTAAATAACTTCTTTTTATCAAATCAACAAAGGAAAAAAATGTCACATACCGTCGTAGTCTCCTTAAGCTTCTCCATTGACTTGGCAATCATATTATCTTTCTTAGAAGTGGGCAATAACATAAGAGGCCTTGCAGCAGGGGCATGCTTATCTCTGTCATCTACAAGATCACTCCCTGAGAAAATAGTCAAAATTGACAGCTCAGTAAGAGAAACTCAAATTGACAGCAAATGAGAGAAAACAAAAATGCCAAGGAAAAGAAAAAATTCTTATTTGGACTTCTGTGGTACTTCAAACACTATTGTATTAAGAATACCACTGTATCGAGAGGTTCCCGTTGTACTTAAAGCTGTAATAAATAGACTTACAATCACCTGTTTGGATTATCATGGAAAGTATTAAAAAAAAACTACCATATCGGGTTAATACAGTGTAAACACAAAAAACAGTTCTACTGTTTTTTCGGATTACATGAATAAAAAAAATAATTAGCACTTATCACGATTCTTATCTTTCATGATTAAGTTGAGAAAGACAAATATTTCATTGACAAAATGGGAAGTTTATAAAGCGTCAATATACCATATATAATAGTAACAATTTTAACTGAACATAAGAAAATGCAGCATATATAATATGGAAAATTAGCCAGCTATGAATATAACAGCCTTGAAGCATATGCACACTAATACATTATTGATAGTTAGAAACAATATAGCACAAAGCCAAATATTATGTTGAAACTAATCAAATCTAACCTAATCACATGACAATGCATGAAACCTGGCATCTATAAGCACTGTACATATACTACTTGGTCTTTACTCTTCAGACTACTTGGACTTTACACTTTAGACAGCAGAAAATCTGTGTGATTTGACAAATACCCATTAGGGTGACAAGAAAACTCATTTAACGTGGCTAAGCGATCATATTAAATAGAGATACCTCCTCATTTCCAGAATCATCTGTACTTCTTTGGGCTCTCTTTTCAAGCTCAATCAATTCATTTCTCAATGCCTCAAAGCGGCGAATATCATTTGATTCTGAATCTTGATTATTCATTTTTGCAATGGCAGCCTGCAGAGGTTTTTTGGTTTCTATTCTGGTCAGCACATATTATTTTGGGAAAAGAATAAGAGAGCACTTCATTGCTACAACATCTAAACATAAAAAACACTAAGTAAGAGTTGCCATACATTTTGATCTGCTGTTTGTATTCCGGGCTCACTCTTTTTAGTAGAACTCTGAACCAATAAACCCCAAAAACCACGAAGTTCATTCTCCACCCTAACAACTCAAGATGAGATCAATTTTCTTAAGGTAAGGACAAGTAAACCAAATTACTTTATTGACAGGTATTATGAAATAAATAATGTTTGCGTAAACACAAAACTCAAATTAGAAGACTCACCTCTCCATTGGATTGGTAGATGCTGCAGCCTCATTAGAAGTTTTCCCTTTCTTAATTCGTCCTTGCTCACTACCAGATGAGAGTGGGCCGCCATCAGTGTCAACCTAGTCAACACGAAAAATTGTCAAAAAAGAAATAGAAAAAAAAAATGCCACAAATATAAGCACTTTCCTAATTTCTAGCCAAGCAAGAATAAGAAAAGCATGAACAAATGGATATAAACCACGGGATAATTAATACTAGAATATTAAATGGCATATAATTAAATGTTGCTTTCTTGGATAGTAGTGTATGAGTTACCAGATGACACTAAGTAAGGATGTGCAATGAACCAACGACATATGATTATATACTTGTATATTAGGATACTATGCTAGAAAAACATGAGATGATAGTATCCTAATATACTTGTATATTAGGATACTATGCAGAGGGTCTATAACTAATAAGAAGCTCTATTACAAATGTCTCATCTCCACACTAATGGACCTCAAGGATTATTACTCTGCATAAAAACACAGTCAAAAAGTCTAGTAGAAATAAAGGGGTAAAGAAGCATAGCTTACTTCTTACAATGATTTTTTTTTTGTTGCCTCTCTTTTTTCTCGAAAAAAATTAGTTGAACTAAATTGACAGATACGTTCAGTCAACAAATCTAACATTAGATGTTACCCACATGACAGGACAAATATGAAAACACAGGATAAAATAGCATAAAGGAAAGTACCTGACACCTGCAGTATGGCTTTTAACATGAGACGCAGTGCCGGATGCATATATCAGAACCGACATCTAAAATGGGATTAAATTTGCATTGAGAGAGAATCATGTAGCTAAGATTGAGTTGATTTCACAAAGTAAGAACTGAAATATTGATACCAGAAAATATGTACAGTCACATGAAACAGACAGAAAATTTATACTATTTGGTAAGTTTTGCTGGACAAACAACAAAATGTGCGTGCTATAGTAGTCAAAACATTCATGATCCTTTGTGTGAAATCTAAACCCATTAATGATGAAACCACTAAATTTTTTGACAACGTTGTTTAGACCCCTTAATCAGTATACTGGATCTCCGTCTTAACTGTGTGGTGAATCTCACAAATATTTTTCAAAACAAACAGCATGATTGAATTTGAGATTTGTATTATTTAAGATGTGAGATGCAAATGATTGAATTTAAGATGTGAGATGCAAATTGTTGAATCTCAAAGGCTAAGAAATATGGAATTGTTTGATTAGAATCATTTGTTGGCACTCCCATGATTGAATTTGGATAGGCTACATGCTTTAGGAAACTTTGATTGGAATGTTCTATGTGATTTGTATTATTTCATTCCCGTTAAAACAAGACCAACCGGTCTAACAAAATAACCATCAAGTGACTTAAAATGCATCATAACGCTAAGTAATAATTATGAAATTTCTAACTATTGGATTGTCATAAAAACCAGGTCAGTTCCATAAGCAGTGTTTTTCTTTCCTGGAAGATGAAGTGGTAAGCCGTATACCTATTTCAGGGGCAGGCACAGCCAATGCCGCACCACGCTCACACGAACACTGCCCAGACTGCTCCGCCGGAATCCGCGTGCCGCGCACTCGACTCGGGCTCCGCACAGCACCTCACCGAAAACTGTACGATTGACGCCGTCCTGAGAGAGAAAAAGGGAAAAACCACGTCAACTCGGTTCACAAAAAAAAATCTCGCGACACCCCGGACGACCACCGGCCCTCGCTGTGCGCTCACACAGCTCCCTGTCACCTGCCCAGGCTCGCGCGCCAACCGCACGCAGCCGCCGCGCGCGCCGCCCCAGCCGGCCGCGCGCGCGCTGCCCGCGTCAGCCGCGCACAGCGCGCGGCCTTGCGGCCCAGCACAGCGCCAGCGCGGCGCTCCTGCTCGCAAGCTGCGCCCCGTTGCCGCTGCTGCCGCGCGGCGCCTAGGCCCACCGCGCGGTGCCCTGGCCCGCACGTTGGGATCCATGTGGGTCTCAGCGAGCACGACGACGATGTCGGCGTCGGGGCAGTCTCCTACGACCTCTTTGATGGATCGGATGGCGCTTCGCACTGGGGAGGAGATCGATCGGGCGCCGCAATCCACCGACGAATCCGAGACCATGGCTTCAGGAGAGATCGAGCGAGAGGTTATGGGCGGCATAACCCTAGCTAGGGTTCTGTGGATAGAGGGGAAGCGGAGGAGGAGAGGGGAATGAGAGAGAGAGAGAGAGAGAGAGAGAGAGAGTTTGGGGAATGCGAGGGTTTTGTGGTAGTTTTGATTTGGATAAGTTTATGGGCCGTGGGCCGGTCTTTGACCTGCTAATAAGGTTAAAATGTGAACAGAGATCATTCAACTAGGTATAAGATTGAATTTAGATATAAATGGACACTAAAATTTTTAAATTTTTAATTTGAGAGTTTTAAATTTGATTTTAAAAATCAAAATTACTTCTTAAATGCTCTATTGAGCCAAAAAAAAATAAAAATTTATTTTTGCTCAAAATCACTTTTCAAATAATAGTCAAACACCTACATATTTAATATAAAATTATTTGTCGGTAAAAATATTTATAATAATTACCGCTAAAGTATAATTAGATATTATTTAATAGCGGCAATTTTATAATTGCCGCTATTAAATTGCCACAAAATGCCTATTTTGTTGTAGTGTAAAGAGTTTTAATTGAGATAAATTACTTTTTTGCCCTCAAACTTTATTATATAATAATGAGGTGAGAGATGGTGCCTCGGTAGACGTGGGAGGGTATTTAAGGAAAAAGTAAGAGGGTGGTTGGGAAGAGTGAGAACAGTAATTCTCACTTATTCTAGTTGTACCGGAACAAGCTATACCGATGGATTCCTAGTGCGTTTGGAAGAATAAAAGAGATATCCCTCCTATTTCCGATTCTATACCGAATACAAACGGGCCGTAAATGTGACATTCCATGAAAGATAAATCATCATTATCAGTTGCAGTACTTTATATGGGTACATATATATATATATATATATATCCCTATTATTACTCTTTTATGGAAAATGTCTTATTTATAATTAGCTAGGGATTTGGTTCAGATTAATTATACGATTTTAGTTTGCGTAAATAAAAAACAAACCAAACCAAATCAAAGTTTCCAATTCGGTTTCAGTTTTGTTTGTTGGTTTGAGCAGTTGAATTTTTCAAAATAATTTATGTAGTTTAACGAACTTTAGTTTTTATTTTATCAAATTAATATTTAGAATTAGGTTGGAGTTATGATGTATAAAGTGATATCTTTATTTTATAATTTATCAATTTTTATGATTTAATAGTTATATATATAATTAGACGTGGTGTAATTAAACGGATGAGTCACAAACCACAATAGACATTGCGCGGCATTAGAATAATAATTAAATTTTATTTTATTAATAAAATAATAATTTGTTTCTAATATTTTTTTTTCTGAATAACGATTCCAACGTATATACATAACTCTCTCTATATATTTTTCATACATATTTATAAGTATACCAATATATATATGGATGCATGCATATATACGTGTATATATACATATATAATATCATATAACATAATATCATATAAAAATATACACTTGGGTTTCTGGTTTGTGTTGGTTTTTTAAATCCTCTATTCAAAATTAAACCAAAATTTATAGTTTGAAAATCTTTTCGAATCAAAATCAAGCCGTTTATAATCAGAACCAAACCAAAATTATCAATTTAATTTGATTTCGTGGGTTTTTCGGGATATTCCAGAATCAATCCTATCATGTAAGATGCTAGTAATTAATTAACGTACGTACGCAACGTAAAGCTTTGCCATATTTGCTTTTTTTTTTTCCTTTTTCTTTTAATCATTTTATAAAAAAATGTGCTTATTTTTTTTCAAAATTGGATAATATTATAATTAAGCTCGATCAAAGTACGTAGCAAAGGACTTGATATTTGAGATTTCGAATTCGAAATTTAATTATTTTATATTTTTATTTAATTTTATTTTTTAAAAAAATAAAATAAAATGAATAGTATATTACCTTCGATCTCTCTCTCTCTCTCTCTCTCTCTCTCTCTCTCTCAAAAAAAAAAAAAAAAAAAAAAAAAAAAAAAAACTCTATCATTTAACGAATCATCTATAAATTGTTATTGAATAGTTTTATGTACCTTTCTTCAACTTCTACATAAATTCACATTCATTGCACAAGCAAATCAATTTGTTAAGCCTTGTTAGATGGCGTGATGCTTTCAATTTATAGTCTCATGGGATACTGTACATGTCACAATAAACCAGTAAAGTGCTCTTCTCACTGAATAAATTGCTGGACTTAGACTGAAAATTAAAAGAAAAAAAATCATTCATGTGATGAGAGCAATGGTTTGGCTACCTCAAGGAGGTTATATACAAATCATGTCTTTCTAGTTGAAGATATTACAAATTTGACTCATTAACTGCAGTTAGATAATATCTAATCAGTTTATTGCATTTGAAGTTGTAATGTAGATGCTGTTGGATGTATACTTTAGAAACAAATCAGACCGACACACGTATTTCTTTTAGGATATAAATTTATATTTGACTTTCTATATTATATATGTAATTAGATTTTATTTGCATTCATATTGTGTATGTATTCGTAAATTATCTAAAAAATTAATAAGATGATGATACGTATTTTCAAGAGTTAAGAATTTGAGATATATATTATTGGCGGTTAATTTCTAAATTGTGATGACCCGGATCTCCACAGAGTTTTTGTAGTGTGTCTGGCAACTTTTGGAGGCCTTTGCTTTGTGTTAGAGGTGTTTGCGCGCGAATCGAACCTCAGGATTAGACTCAGCGCGAAATTTGGAATAAGAATACTTTTCTGGATGCTTCCGGCAAATTTTAGAAGTGGAATTGGGCAAAACGGACATCAGATTTGGACTCAGCGCGCGAAAACGATGGAAATGAACTATTTACTTAAATTTTTCGGAGCTCGGATGCCCAAACACGGATTTCGAGGCTTGGGGCACTGTTCTGGCAGCCGGGGCAGCGCCGGCGGCGACGGGCAGGCGACGGAGCACGGCGGCGCAGTCGCGGGCAGCGGCTCGGGCAGAGGCGCGGATAGCGCGGTCCACGGGGCGAGGCGTGCACCGGGGTTGGACGCGTGGCGGCTCCCGGTTGGCCGGCGCAGCAGGCGCGGTCCACGGGGTCGCGCGGCCGGGTGCATGGACCGGGGCGGGGCCACGTGGTAGTCGCTGGTTGGCCGGTCCATGTGCGCTTGGTCACGCGAGGAGCGGAGTAGGCGCGGTGCAGCGTGGGTGGTGTGCTACGTGGCGTTTTCCTATTGGTGCAGTTGGACACGTGGCAGCTTTTGGTTGGACGGTGCACTTGGCGCGGTCCACGGAGCGGGTGCGGCAGGTGTGTGACACCCCCGGAATTTGGATTAGTCCTCTATATAAATGATATAATAGGACTAAATCTCTAACCTGGCTATAGCATTTTGGATGGTAGCAAGATCCAAGAGGAACATGAGAGTTAAGCGTGCTAGAGCTAGAGTAGTTCTAGGATGGGTGACCCCCTGGGAAGTGGGGCGTCACAGTTGGTATCAGAGCCATTCACCAGCCAGAAATGTGAGATGAGTCTCGGCTGAGCCAGGGTTATATAGCGGGTAGAGCGAGGCTCCCCGGCTAATGACCGTTGTGAGTAGAGTGCAGCTCCTCACAAGGTCGACTAAGGCTAGCGAGACGAGTCTCACATCGCCTGGTGCTTGTGAGTGTGCTTGAGCCTGACGTGGACGTCAGGGCTTAAAGGGGGGAAGAATGTGACACCCCCGGAATTTGGATTAGTCCTCTATATAAATGATATAATAGGACTAAATCTCTAACCTGGCTATAGCATTTTGGATGGTAGCAAGATCCAAGAGGAACATGAGAGTTAAGCATGCTAGAGCTAGAGTAGTTCTAGGATGGGTGACCCCCTGGGAAGTGGGGCGTCACAAGGTGCCTCGGGCTGCGTGCGCGGCGTGGGCGTCGGCAGCGCGGCGTGCGCGCACGTGGGCGCGCCGACCGTGGCGTTGACGCGGGTGGAGCAGCGCGGGGCTCGGCCACGTGTTGCGAGCGGGTTGGCCGCTTTACCTGTTTGCTGTGCGGGGGCCACGTGGCGCATCCTGGTGGATCCGGGCGCTGGATGGACGGCTCAGATCGGGGCACCGTTTGTGCCCGAATCTATTTCGGGCGCCCGAATGTGGGGACCCAGGTGGTATTTTTTGATTTGTTTTATTTTGGCTATATATAGCCCCCTTTGGCCGTTCTTTCGAGCTTTTTCCCGAGTTCCCCTGCCGTGGCACCCTTAAGAGAAGTTCTTCCTCTCCTTCTCCTCCACCCTTTGATGGATTCCCGGATTTTTTGGAGGGCGCGACATCGGCATTTTCTGCGACGCGGTGCACTGCGACGCTTCTTCGATTTTGGTTTCTATCGTCGCATTTCAGTACGCGAGACCCCTGAGCTATCCCGATGGACTTTTGAGCTGATTTTTGCGGCAGCGCGTTCATGAGAGGTCCGCCTTCGATTTCCGTGTTGATCCCTTCACCTTATTTTGGATTTTTGGCATGGTTCCCGAGGTATCTTTTGACCCCTTGTACCGCTGTGAGATTTTGGACAGCGGTGGAGTATTGTTTGGATTTCTCGGTTTACGGGCATCGGAACGAGACGTATGAGGACTCGATCGACATCTACGCTTCGAGAGGAACGTACCCGTATTTTTATCGGAATTTTTGGAGGACTCTTCGAAGGTGATAATTAAGCTTCTTTGGGAGTGATTTTCTGCAGGTTTGTGTTCGTGAAGGTTTTGGCTTTCGGCGATGTTCTAATTGTTTCTTGGCCTACAGGTGTCGGAATAAGGTGTATAAGTACTTGATTTGTATCTACTCGTCACAAGGATCACAACGGTGATTTTTTCTGAATTTTTCGGAGGACCGCACGCAGGTGAAAATACCTTTTTTCTGCGCTGGTTGGTAAAAATAGCGAGGGCTATTTTTGGTGTTGATTGATTGTTGGCTGTGATGTTGGTTTGAGCAGAGGCTTGTACGACTGTATGCCGAGGGTGCAGTTCCGGCGGATTTTGTTAGCATGTGGCTACGCACTTCACCAACTTCGGCTTTGCCTGTGAAAAGCGATTCAGGTGGGTTGCTTCGTCTCTAGAACCGGTGGACGGTTCTCCAATTCTATCTGATAGAATAATCGCATGCTAGTGTACCCATGTATGTGATGGAGTGGTAAGCTTAGTATCAGTATTTATTTGAGAATCGAATGAATAATATCCATATTATGTTTATGAGAATTGCGATAGGGGATGTCATGATGATGATTAGTAGAAGCTTACCTTGGGAATGTTACCCCTTTTTGATTGATAGCATGCTAGATGGATATATTTATTTCATGCTAGAGGAGACAGAAGCATGCTTATTAGAGATGAGGATTTTCTATATATACTTTGTTTAATTACATGCTATTGTTGGAACTTGACCTAGCACCCCGTTATATGTTGTATGTTTAACCAGACTAGTAGAGAACCTTCACTTGGGCTAGCTAGGTTCTTTTATGCCTTAGACATCCCACACTTTGGATCTTTTCCTGGACATAGATTTTCCTCGCCCGGGTAGTGAGCCAAGTGGTCAGGTTTTTGTGGGACATTGTTGTACTCATGCCTGAGGGCTGAGTGGAGTCTGGCAGCTGAGTTTAGACCTGTGCTAGTGTTGTTGGGAGCCGTTTGGGTAGACGGTGGTCCCGGGCCGTCGAGTATCTTCCGGTCAGTGTTGTTGGGGACCGTTTGGCCGGGTTGACGGTGGTCCCGGGTCGTTGAGTGTCGCCCGACCAGTTTTGTTAGCCCTGAGTTGTGGGTCGATCCCGGCTGGGGAGTATCTCCAGCCTGTGTGTTTAGCGTGGCCAGTTGGGTGTTTCGTTTGTGTCTCGAGATTCGTGAGAGCTGGTTAGCTGAGTCGTCGAGAGTACTCCGACCGACGTGGGAGATGTTAAAGGATCTTGAGTCCTTCCGTTCTGAGAGTAAGCGTGGATTTTGATTATAGCCTACATGAACCACTTTGAGCTCGACAGAGATGCACGGATATCTTTTTCCTCGGTGGGGTCGCGCCCATCGAGTGCCCCGTTCGGAGTGGGTCTGTTACTTTCGTTTCGCGACTTGTCGACGCAGTCCCTCTGGCTGGACCAGTTTTGGCAGTCACGGACGCCCTACGTAAGTCCCGTCCTCTTGTGGATGTGTGGCAGTAGGTGGGCGCAGGTTTGACTGGACCCTATGAGGCAGTCAGTTCGATTCGGTCGATTGAACACCTTGGGTGTGAGTAGTTGCATATATTTTCATCTGTACCACTCATTGAGCATTTAGTTAGAGGCATGGTAGCTGTAGAGTATCTCCAGTTTTTCTGGTTCAGTTTTTACTGCATTGTTATCTTATGCCTCTAGTAGACTTAGTGGGCAGACCGTCAGGCTTGGTGGCGGTACCCACTGAGAACTACGTGGTGATGTAGTTCTCACACCCGTTGGGGGTTCTCCCCCTCATTTTTTTTCCCTCTCCTTTATTTTGCAGAGTCATCTGTGGGAGATGCTGATTCTGCTGTTGCTGTTCAAGGCGAGGGAGTCGCGAGCTAGATCCCTACCTGACTTTGGAGAGTAGCTGTACCCCCACATTGGAGACTTGTAGTACAGTCAGTAGATTAGTTTTATTTCTGTTTTTGAGAGACTATTGTAGTGAGGATATGACTTGTACTGTGAGCCTGTACACTGACGTATTATTTCAGGTTACCCTCTCTGTTGAGTTCTGGGTTTTGTATCTGATGATATTGTATGTTGATCTTTTGCGAGATATATATTGTATCTTTATTTTCAGTTGTACAGTGTTTGATAGAGTTTTACAGCTTTTTATTTTACAGCTCTAATATCTGTTTAGCTGTAGTATATTTTTCTTTGTAGGTTAGACACTTCGCCTATGCGGGGTTCTGTATAGGCGGCGGATCTGTTGGCGAGACCGGGTCGCAGTTTCGATTCCGGGGCGTGACATAAATACTCCCAATCGACGGATCATCACAGGAACAGTAATTGATTTGGTGAGATTGATACACAAGTCGCTTCCCTTTTAAGGTAGACGAGTCTCGAGTCAACAGTGTTGGGACAATGAAGCAAATATACACGTGGTTTTTGGAGAATAAGGGTACCGAGTGTGACCAACATGAGAAGTCACTTAGATGTCTACTTACTCGTCAGTAACTTACTCGATGCTGTAGTAATGTGACTGATCCTTTGACCTGCGGTGCCTTAGCTATTCACAATAAGTTTACTATAGTTTGACTGTAGATACACTTAGCTTCTAGCCATTTGGGTCCTTGCGGTGCATGTTGGGCGTAATAGATTCGCCATAAGAATAGGGTGTGCACCTATATAGAATATATCCCCTTTAGTAGATAAGTGAGTTAGTTATATATGATTTATGAGATCGAGTTTAGAAGATCTTGATCATGACAGAGTAAATAGCAGAAAAATATTTTTAATATTAAAAATTCGAGTCAAATAAATTTGACATTTGACAAACGATGGGGTTTGATGAGCTATTCTATAACCTCTGTCTAGTTAGAACTCATGATAGAAAAATTGTATCACATATTAACTCCACCTAGAGGTTCAGTATTTCATTC
This sequence comes from Tillandsia leiboldiana, assembly GCA_029204045.2. NCBI lineage: Eukaryota > Viridiplantae > Streptophyta > Magnoliopsida > Poales > Bromeliaceae > Tillandsia > Tillandsia leiboldiana. Next base: position 3,158,043 of record CM055070.1, on the reverse strand, counting down.
TACTGAAATACCACTATATGCTGTTAGGCATCATTGGTAGATTATGGGACTCAAGAGAATTATCTGGATGATAAATAATTCTTATTAGGCTGAGTTGGAATTATTCCGACCTAATAAAAAAAGTTTCAGCGATATTATTGATGGTAATCACAATATATCTCATTACAAAATAGAATAGAATATATGAGGTCACACATATAAAAGGTTGTGATTATCGGATAGCTGAATTACGGTTTTTGAATAGCTGAGGACCTAATTGTCAATATATTGATAATTGGACTAATTTATAATTATTATAAATTAGTGATATTAAAGTGTAAATGTTGTAAGAGAGATCTTATTAATAGTTAGTGAGTTGTGAGAGGATTTATGTGCAAATATTGTATTATTGATTTGATTTAATCAAATTCGAATTGTGTTCGAGTTGAATTAAATTAGAATTTAATCGATGAAACTGATTAGAGGTAAGATAAATTTAAACCTAATTTTATTTCTTACGAATCCTTAATGATTATAATTAAAAGGGAATTAATATATCCTTCTTTATATGTATGGGAGTTTTTAGAAAACCCTAGCCGTAACATCTTTCCACCTCTTTCCGCCTCTTCCTCTTTTCTAAATATTCACGCACAAAAAAAGACATTCTCCGTAAGGGAGCCGGCTAACACCTAATTTAGATCAGCAACCTTCTGTGGATACTGGTAGAGGTCGGACGCGTGTGTAGCTTTAAGAGAACCAAATTATATGATTATCATATTGTGGTGTAGATCTTCTGAAGATTAGATCTTTCTGTTCTAAAAAGAAATTAAATACATGATAGATCATATTTTTCGTGGTTTTTTAGATCAAATCTTAAATTTCAAAATCAAAATTTGTTTGACTTTTTGTTTTTCGCTGTATTTTATCATACACAAAATTTAACAATGGTATCAAAGCCATCATCATATTTTTTAAGATTTAAATTATATATTGAGTATTTTAAATCATTCTTTGTTTGTTGAATGATTAATAGATCATTTTACCGGATTCAAAAAATTATAAATTTTTGAACAATTAATTTTTTTGAAATTACTTTTAATCCGCCGTACTAATTTTTTTTTACTATAGCAGTTCGTACGAACGGTTACTGTAGTAGTCCGCATAGTATTTTATTTATTTATTTATTTTTTAAAAAATTTTAAAATTTTTGAAGAGATCAATTTTATTTAAAATATTAATTTTATTGTAAAATTTGATGAGATCAAATTTTGTTTTTAAAATTATGTAGCTTTTTACATAAGATTTGAATTTTTGATGAAATCGAGTAGCTATTTTTGCAGATTAAAATTTTGATCAAAATTGTTTGAATTAACTAATCAATTAATATAAGCGATCGATTAGATCAGTCTGTTTTGATGATTTGATCATCTATTTTTCTGAATTATTGGCAAACTGTTAATATAAATATCTAAAATTAATTATTATGATTGTAATATATGAGATACATATAAGTGATAATCAATATTAAAAATTTGAGTTGAATAAATTTGACATTTGACTGACGATGAAATTTGACGAGCTATTCCATAACCTCCATCTAATCGGAACTCATGATAAAATAACTGTATCACATGTTATTTTGATGGGTGTGGATGTGGGAGCCTTTAAAAGGACCCTCCTCCCCTTTTCCCTATTTGCACTCACATGCTTAGTTAAGAATTAAATTGGATAGAATAATCAAAAGAAATTAGGTAGGATAAGATTATGATTAGAATTAGAATTAGAATTAGAATTAGACAAATAATTATTTATTACTATATAGGTTGTCAACTAGCCGAACACATACATTAATAGACTTGGATAAGAAGACAAGGGTTTTTTAAAAATTTTGAGTTCTAATACTATGATGATGATGATGATGCAAATAAATAAGTTTTAAAAAATAAAAATAATATCAAGAGTTTTAATAAAATAAATAAGTAATCACTTTATTCATAAATAAAGTGTGAAGAATATATATATATATATATATATATATATATATATATATATATATATATATATATATATATATATATATATATATATATATAGAGTAAATTAGTTTCCTAAACTGGAATAATAATAATTGTTTATATATCAACTCCAAACTATTAAACTAAGAATAAGATGCCATGTATACAATTAAAATTAACTAACCAAATTGGAAATATATATATATATATATATATATATATATATATATATATATATATGAGCAATGCTACATGTACACCCCGAAGGGGTGTATATCATACACCTCCGCCATTTTAATGGTGACGATATCTTTTACGGGTCACATCGATTGACCTATCATCACACTCCACCCATTGGATGGGTGGAGTGTGTGATACACACCCCGTTTTGAATGTACAAGTATCATTTCCCTCTATATATATTACAAGCATTAGGTTAAAACGGGCCCCACCAATCTTCTGTGTCATCTAGTCCACGTGGCACAGGTGTACCAAGAATTATAAAGACAAAAATGTACGGTTATCCCTTGTACTATCTGGATATTGCAATTTGGTCCTTGAAATTTTGGCACTTCTAAATATTTCGTAGCTGATACTCTACCTCCCTCGAAATTAAAAACTTTGAGAAAATATTGTATTATTATTATTATTTAATACTTTAATAATTCTATCGATCTATTCGAGTCTAGTAAGATATATTTCTTAGTACCAACTATATATATATATATATATATATATATATATATATATATATATATATATATATATATATATATATATATATATATATATATATATATATATGGGAAATGATACTTGTACACCCAAAATGGGATGTATATCACACACCCTACCCATCCAATAGATGGGGTGTGATGATGGGTCAATCGATGTGACCCGTAAAAAATATCGCCACCATTAAAATGGTGGAGGTGTATGATGTACACCCCTTCGGGGTGTACATGTAGCATTGCTCTATATATATATATATATATATATATACTTAATTTAAAAAAAAATACTTAATTAAGTTATAACTATATATACAAAGATTAAGAAGAGTTAGTTTTATTATAAATTTTTATTATTAAAAATATCAATTTATTGAATACTCTATCACCGAAGTGATGCGGAAGTAAACATTAATAAACATTCTAAATTTGTTACTTTTAAAGTATTTCAGTTGCACTCATTCTAAATAAAATAGGGACTAACCCTACATAAATCACCAAAATCTCACCTGTGTCCTGTTCTCTCTCCTATCCTATCTCCTATAAACCCTCATCGACGCACTCACAGTCGTCGCCGACGAGGCGTCGGAGGCCGGAGAATCCAGCGAGTGTTGCCCGAACACCGCTCTGCAGGCATCGGCGAAGGCGCAGACGATGACACGGCTGTGGCTCGGCGAGTTGAGCCCCAAATATCGGACGAGGAGTCGGTGCAGTTCATCGCTTCTGTATATCTCCATCTGGACGATCATCTCGAGCATCGAGTCACGGAAGTCGGTGTACGGGTCCGTCGAGTCGACTGTCACGGCTCTCGCCGTGTCGGCCTTTGAGGAGGAGGAGTAAGAGCGGCGGTGGTGGTGGTGGTTGTGGTTAGGGGGTTGGGGTTTGGTTGAGGAGGTGATTTTAAGGAATGGTAGCAGCTTCGACCGCGGGTAGCGGCAGCCGACGTCGGCCACCGCAGGGCGGTCGACTGCGAACCTTCTCCGGTGGGAAGTAGACGAGTTTGTCGTCATATCGGTGCACGACATGGATCAAAGTTTCGGAAGCTGTGCATCTGCTCTGATATCACTTGTTGAAACCGGTATTCGATCTCTCCGACATATATACCACTTGTAGAGGGGTAGAGGGAATTGGTATTATTAATAATGAAGGTTTAGTTAGTCAGAGGTATTGTCATGGAGAAATGAATAGAGAGGAGAGGAGATGAGACATGATTTTCCATGGCAATTAGAGAGAGCAATTAATAGAGAGAGAGAATGTGATGGATAGGGGATGAAAATAGTACTACGTATGTTGATTAATTATGTCCACCAATTTTTTTGTTTGTTTCGAAAAGATTTTGTAGAATCTTTCGCAGTGTGACACTGCCAATATTTACTGCTTATGCTGTTTTGAAATTCGTACAGTTTATGTGATAAACCATGCATGATGGAGATCGGCCCCATTAAATTTTTATTTTCCCATTTTATTGAGAAAAGTTTTTGTTTTCCAATTTTTCGATAGCAAAGTAGTGTAGCTCTCTCTCTCTCTCTCTCTCTCTCTCTCTCTCTCTCTCTATATATATATATATATATATATATATATATATATATATATATATATATATATATATATATATATATAAAATTTTTAAGAAAACATATAAAATTAAAAGTCTGGAGTATCAAAATACCGCTAAAAATAAAAGTCTTTGTTTGGCTTGTCCTCAGGAGGAGGGTCCTGATCAGGAATATCTTACAGAAAAGGAATTGGTGTGGACCCAGCTCCTGTATCATCTGCCTAGGCCCGGGTGAAACTGCGGATCACCTTTTTTATCCTGTATCTCCGCAAAATCGATGCTGGAGGCTTTGCTGCCAAACAAATTGGAGATCCGCAACTGTACTACCGTAGACAGACTCTAGGAATTGCGAGCGCTCGCAAGAAGGGAGCTTTTGGAAAAAGAGTGCTAACCACCGTCGTAACCACCTGGTGGATCATGTAGTTGGAAAGAAACAAAAGGACTTTCGAAAACAATAAACGCTGCCCCGCCGCGATTCTTGCTGAAATTAGACTGCTCCGTTCGTATTGGACCAGGTTCTGCGCCTAGGTTCAGTTCGTTCGTTTTTTTTTTTTTTTTTTCGTTTTTTGGCCCGACTGCTCTTCTGAGGAATCCGGCTGCCCAGTTGCTTAGTTCATTTTCGTCATGAATGAAACGGCAGCATGCTGCCCTAAAAAAAAGAAAAAAGAAAACATATAAAATTTAAAAAATATGTTGAAAATAATTAGCCAATGTCTCTTTATAAAGTTGCTAGCTTTTGTCTAAAACATAGATTTTAAAAAATAATAATTTAATTATGTCTTTGAGAAAAGAAAATACTAAAGCGTAGCAAATGAAACAGAATTAAGTATATATAGTGCAGAGATTGATAACAATTAGCTATAATTAATTCAATAGTATTTTTCAAAAAAAAAAAAATAGCAAATGAAAATATATAACACTATAGTATTGTAGATGGCATAATTAATTCAATTTCATAAAATCTTAAAATTACATTTTAATTAATTAGCTAGTGATATTCTATGATTCAAAAAGTTTATATATTAAAAAATAAATATTTTTGAAATATATTTATTTCTGGTAATTAGTTCACTATTTCTTAAAATAATCTTTTCTCCTCTATTTTGTGATCAATGTGAATTTCAAAACCATATAATCAATAAATGACATTTGACACGACCAAATCAATAACATTAATAATTTATTAGATTAAGTACTCATCTAAAATATCTAAATTATTAATTTTAATATGTTAGTCATATATATTTTTTTATATTACTTAAAACGGTCATTTTAAGAGAACAATGATAGGCTATATATTTTGGGAATTAAATGTAAATATGCGTTTGAGAAATAAGTTACGTGGAGTGATATTATCCTATACTACTAATTAAGCATTAACAGCAAAATAGTAGAGCATATATTTACTCTAGTACGATTCGTGGTCGTAATTCGCGCGCGCGTGTGTATATATATATATATATATATATATATATATATATATATATATATATATATATATATATATATATAGTTCGGTTACTGTGTTTGTATAAGCACCAAATAATTGGTGCTTGTAAATTTTCTACAGTTAAATTTAACTATTTGATTAATTCTATTTCTTAGATAATAAAATTCCACCAACCACCCACTAAACCCAAGGGGCCCATCATCATCTTAACCGCACATTCCTACATCTAAGGATAAAAAATTCACAATCACAAATAATTTAGTACTTTTACAAATATAGAAGCTCAATTATATATATATATATATATAGAGAGAGAGAGAGAGAGAGAGAGAGAGAGAGAGAGAGAGAGATTCCGGCTATAATACTATTAATAATACCAAATTATTGGTGCTATTAAGTTTCTATCCTTAAATCAACCACTTTAATCATTTTTATCCGTTAGATTTTACTATTTTTCCAACCACCTATTAAACCCAAGGGGCCTACTATCATCTCAACCATACATCTTTTAATTCAATTGTTAAAAACTTAATAGCACCAATGACTTGGTGCTATTAATAGTATTCCAGTCTAATAGCACCAAGTCATCGGTGCTATTAAGTTTTTAACACATAAATTAAAAGATGTGTGGGTGAGATGATATTGGGTATCTTGGATTTAATGGTTGGTTGGAAAAATAGTAAAATCTAACGAATGAAAATGATCAAAGGGGTTGATCTAAGAATAGAATATTTGATAGCACCAAATGTTTGGTACTATCGATAGCGTAGTAGCCAGCTGACTCTACATAAATATATATACATACTATACTTGATGTGATATTTATATATATAGAGTTCACAAGGTATATATATATATATATATATATATATATATATATATATATATATATATATATATATATATATAGGGATAATTGTCTGTGTACCCCTGAAATATGAAGAAATATCTGATTTATCCCTCTTATTTTTTTCTTTCCAATATACCCTTCATACGTTCCACCGTTATTAAAAATACCCCTACCGTTTTCCTTTGTTAAGTTAACTAGGGTTAAACTAGAGTTAAATAATAATCGGAGTTGAAAACTATCAGATATACCTATTTTGCCCGGGTTTAGGGTTTAGGGTTTAGGGTTTAGGATTTTTTAGGATTTTAGGGTTTAGGGTTTAGGGTTTTAGGGTTTAGGGTTTTTTAGGGTTCTAGAGTTTAGGGTTTAGGATTTTAGGGTTTAGGGTTTAGGATTTTTTAGGGTTTTAGGGTTTAGGGTTTAGGGTTTTAGGGTTTAGGGTTTAGGGTTTAGGGTTTTAGGGTTTAGGGGTTTAGGGTTTTAGGGTTTATGGTATATTTGAAAGGGCAAAATAGTAATTACACACAGATAACGGCAGTTTCAAACGGTACACTAACAGAGTTTAACTTCACGGGTATTTTGGAAAGAAGTTGGAACGTAAGAAGGGTAGTTTTAATATTAGCCTTCTAAGAGGGGTAAATCTGAAAACAGGAAAATTTTTAGGGGTATGTAGGAAATTGCCCCATATATATATATATATATATATATATATATATATATATATATATATATATATATATATATATATATATATATATATATATATAGTTAGGCTGGAATACTATTTATAGTATCAAGTCATTGGTGCCATTAAGTTTTTAACCCTTAGATTAAAAGATGTGTGGTTGAGATGATAGTGGGTCCCTTGGGTTTAATAGGTGGTTGCAAAAATAGTAAAATCTAACGAGTGAAAATGATCAAAGGGGTTGATCTAAGGGTAGAAAATTTGATAACACAAATAACTTGGTACTATTAATAGTATAGTAGCCGGAATATATATATATCTCCCAATAGGTCCTATTACATTAAAACAAGAAACATAAACATATCAATTACTTGCTAAATAAGTTTATTGATGCATAAAAAAGATAAAACAAAATGCATTTTGAATACCGCAAAATCATTTGATGCTTTGTTAATATATTCTCCATCTTTAGTTTTGTGAGTTATTACAAAAAGCTCAATATGTCCTGGATCTCTATCATTTTGTTCCACCTAACAATAATCATATTAACAAGCTTAGCACAAAAATATAATTCAACTAAATCAACTTGAAACTAAAAACATAAAAATATATATAAGTAAATTTATAGAATAAGAAAGATTTTAATACAAATTCATGTCTCGTTCTTGTAAAACTTTTGGAACCAGTTGTGTGAGGAGTTGTATGATTTACACGAGATGCCTTCCCAATTCTTGAGAGATTCTATAGAAATAAAATATGTCAATTCAAAACTATAGTACAAAACTATGAGTAAACTGCAAAAAGTATCATCTAATTGATCAAAATTAACTATCTCATTTCTCTCGGAAAACCAATTACGGACAAGATCTATTCATTTTTGTGACACAATTTCAGGTGGAACATTACTAGTAGTCTCTGCTTGTGTACTTTTAGCCTTTTTTATATTTTGCTTTAAACTCGTGCTTGTAGTCTTTCCATTTTCTACTTACCGATTTCAACACCCATGGTTCAACTTTATCATCGCGAGGAAGAAAAAACTTAGTCTACAAGAAAGAAAAATAATATTAAAAATTTAGAGCTTTAAAAATGATGAGATTCCTCAAAATTATAGCTCCAAATCATATAAAAATTATGAGATACCTCAAAATTTAGAGCTTGAGTTGCTGTTGCTGCTGTTCAAGCAGCAGCAGCAGCAGCAGCTGCTGCTGCTGAGTGCTCAAGCAGCAGCTGAGCTGAGCAGCTACTGCTGCTCAAGAGCAGCAGTAGCTGCTACTCAAGAGCAGCTACTGCTGCTCAAGAGCAGCAGTAGCTGCTACTGCTTGAGAGCTGCTGCTGTCAAGAGCCCAGCAGCAAGCAGCAGCTGAGCTAGCTGCTGCTGCTGAGTGCTCAAGCAGCAGTTGAGCTGCTGCTGCTGCTCAAGCAGCAGCTGAGCTGTTGCTCAAGATCCCAGCAGCAAGCAGCAGCTGAGCTGCTGCTTGAGCTGCTGCTGCTGCTTGAGCAGCAACACCAAGCAGCAGCAGCTGCTGCTGAGGCAGCTGCTCAAGCAGCATCAGCAAGCAGCAGCAGCTGCTGCTTGAGCACCTGCCTCAGCAGCAGCTCAAGCAGCAGCTGAGCTGCTTGCTGCTGCCTCAGCAGCAGCATCAAGCAGCAGCAGCAGCTGCTTGAGCTGTTGCTGAGGCAACTGCTCAAGCAGCAGCTGTTGCTGCTTGAGCAGTAGCACCAAGCAGCAGCAGCAGCTCAGCAGCAGAGCTGCTGCTGCTCAAGCAGCAGCAGCTGTTGTTGCTGCTGCTGGAGTTATCACATTGAATTAATCACATAGACCAACTCTCCAAGTTTCCCTTACTAAAAAAAAACACACACATGTCTACAGATTTCCATCTTGAATACTCACATTAAAAAAATACTCACCCGAGTCATTCTGATGATATCTATTTTAAAAGGCGCCGCAGGCATAACTTTCCAACTTACATAGTTGATAGGACACATATTCCCACGTCGTGGAACTGTTCCTAACCAACCGCCTAAAATTCCCCTACCATGCTGCCCAAATTTGTTCCATTCAACTTTAATTCTTTCTCCAGATGGTAAATTCAAAACATCTTTGGCACGTGTCACTCCTCTTTTCTTCTTTAAATTACCTTGCTCATCTGAATAAAAAGAGTCATAAAAGATGCTAAAGATAAATAATAAAGCATAAAGAAAATGATCATTAAAAAGAGTGAAGATTACCAATTATCTCCAATGTATCATTATCTTCAACATTTGTTGGTTCCTGCCCTTGAAGATTGTTTTCAGAGGGCTCAGACTTTAAGGTAGGCTGATTTTCTGGAAAAGTAGGATCTAAGGTAGGTGATAAATCATCACCATTTGATTGAGCTTGATCATCTTGAAGTGTTGTAATTATACAATTTCTCAATCTTTTTGATCTTACCATTGCTTATAAACCTGCATAATGAAGGCATGAATACAGAATTCCAACTACAACTATTCATCAAAGCAACAAAGTTAAAAAAATAAAAACATGAAACACACATTTTAAAGATATGAATCTAGCAAAGAATCAAGTAATGGTAAAAAGTATATGCACAACTTACTAAATTAACTTACTAAATTAACTTTCTTTTTGAGATCAAATTGTATGATATGAACTAATTGATCAAAATAAAACAGAAACATCTAAACATAATATTTTAATAGAAACATTTATATCATGCATTTATGCCTAAGAGTTTGCAAAAATACCTATATCATGTATTAGTGTCTCATCAACAATTGATCGGGCCCAACTTGTATAATTATCTAATTCATCGGTGGTTGGAATATTCGAAGGCATGCATTGGGTGTATGTCTCATCATCATCGTCGTTTTGTAATCTTGCTCCCATATCATACAAATCTCTTGGCTTTATCGTAATGACATGAGACCATTCCCCATTCTTTGGATCTTGAATATAAAATACTTGCTTTGCTTGAGATGAAAATATGAACGGATCATCCTTCAACAATTGACCTGTATGAATCAACTTAGAAAAATTCATAAGAATAAAACCATTTGTGTCTGTCTTCAATCCCCTTAGTGATTTAATATCTATCCAATCATAACGAAATAAAACAACCTTAAAACTTCCATAATAATCTATTTCAAAAATATCAGTAAGTTTGCCATAATAAGTTTGCCCCTCTGCTTCAACCATAACTCCAGAATTTGTGTTTTTCCGAACTTCTCATGATTTTTCGTGTCGAATCTAAATCCATTGATGATAAAACCATTACATCGCTTGGCAACATTGTTTGGACATCGGGCGATTGCTATAATTTCATCAGGACATTTTCTCTTGACCATTTGTGGGACCTAAAATATTTAAAAAGTATGATAATTAAATAATTTCTATCAATGAACAAGAAAAAGAAAATTTTATCAATTTAACATGAAAAGTTCTCACCTGTGCAAGATGCCATTCAGAAAATTTCTCTACTAACCATTTGTGCTCAATATTTGATTTATCTCGAATGTTAGGATTTGCTCTCTATTGAGAATCCAAAAATTCACTATATACAAGTTTAGAAAATTATATTTTTAGAATGTACTTATATCGTAATTAAAATTAATTGTATGGGTAAATTTTTTAAATAATATTTACCTACGATATGGGAATATTTTATCACAATGGAGTAAAACATATCGGAGCGCTTGTGCTAACGAAATGTCATCAAGAATGACACTCTCAACCTTGCCTAGAACTCGACCCCCAGATAAGAACATATAATTATCTGTGTTGTCCACATTATCAGAGTTTCGTAGTGGTCGATTAAAAATCAACTCCACACCTTCAAGATATCTTGAGCAAAAGGTTAGACACTCTTCTGCAATATATCCTTCTGCAATTGAGCTCTCGGGTTGAGCTCTATTGCTTACATAGGACTTTAAACGCACTAAGTACCTTTCAGAAAAATAAAAAAATATCATTACAATGAAAGATTAAAAATTAACATATCTAATTAACATATGATTAAAATCACTACCTCTCGATAGGGTACATCCATCTGTAATGTACAGGTCCACCTAATTTTGCCTTCTCTATTAAGTGAATAAGTAGGTGAATCATAATGGTAAAAAAACCTAGAGGAAAAATTTTCTCCATGTGACAGAGCGTTAATGCAATATGACACTGTAGTTGATCGAGTTCCTCCATATTAAGAGCCTTTGAGCATAACGATTTAAAAAATGATGATAACTCACAAATAACTGCTACAACTTGCCTAGACATGATCGCCCTCACTGCTATTGGCATAATATCTTGCATCAGAATGTGGCCATCGTGCGACTTAAGATTTGAAAGTGTTCGCTCTTTTAAATTCACTCATCTTGAAATATTAGATAAATAACCATCAGGAACTTTGAGATTTTTCAAAACAGTTAGAAAATTGACCTTTTCTTGCACTGACATAGTATAGAACGCAGGAGGTATATGGGTTTTATTATTAGGCATCACCACTGGATGAAGGTCATGCCTTATGTCCATATCTTTTAGATCAAGACGTGATTTCAAATTGTCTTTACTCCTCCCGTAAATATTCAACATAGTACCAATAAAATTGTCACTAATATTTTTCTGGATATGCATTACATCTAGATTATGTCGAAGAAGATGATCCTTCCAATAGGGTAGGTAAAAAAAAAAACTTTTCTTTTTCCATGAATGTTCTTGGGGAAGTGTTTCATCATCATCATAATTATGAGAATCAATAATAAAATCATCAGCATCCTCAAAAATTTTAACTTGTTTTTCTTCCACTTGCCCTCGTCCCCTCTTTCTACTAGACTTAGAGACTTTTCCATACTTATTGTTGATTCCTTCTAGTTGCTCAAGAATATCAATTCCAGATGGTAAACTTGGAACAGTTCGTAACTCTATCGAACCATCAAACTCATCTTTTTGAAATCTAAAAGAATGATTTTGTGCTAACCATCTACGATGACCCATGTAGCAGAATTTACCTTCATGCTTTAACCAACGCGAATCAGTTGACATACCACAACAAGGACAAGCAAAACGCCTTTTTGTACTCCAACCAGATAAGTTTGCATAAGTAGGAAAATCATTAATACTCCATAATAGAGCTCCTCGCATATTAAAGTTTTGCTTCGTGAAAGCATCAAATGCATCAACGCCTTCCCATAGCTTATTCAATTCATGAATTAGAGGTTGTAAAAAAACATCAATATCATTGCCTGGATCCTTTTCACCTGGAATAACCATTGATAATATCAAAGATGATTGTTTCATACATAACCATGACGGTAAGTTATAAGGAATCAAAACAACTGGCCATGTGCTATAAGTAGAACTCATTGTCCTGAAAGGATTGAATCCGTCGCTAGCTAATCCAAGTCTTATACTACGAGGATCAAACGCAAAATTCGGATGGTGAGAATCGAATGATTTTCATGCCAAAGCATCTGCTGGGTGTCTTAAGATTACAACCTTTGTTCGACCTTCTTCATGCCATCTCATGGAGGAAACCATCTTTGATGACATAAAAAATTCTTTTTAATCTCGGTATTAACGAAAAATATCGTAATACTTTTGCCGATTTTTTCTTTTTTGTTGTATTTTCATATTCTTGTAAAGAATCATCCTCATCATCTTTATTTATTATCCACCTTGAAGCTTCACATATACGGAAGTTTTCTTCGTTTACACTTTCATTCCAATATAACATGCAATCATTAGGACAAGCATGAATTTTTTCGTATCCGAGCCCTAATTGTTTTATTAACTTTTTAGCTTCATATGAAGATGATGGCAATGAAACGCCCTTCGGAAATGCATTCTTTAGTAGTTGGAGTAACATAGTGAAAGATTTTCCGGACCACCCGTTCAAAATTTGAGATGAAAAATGTGGAGTATAAAAGAGAATTTTGAAAAATTTGTGCATCCTGGATAAAGCTCTTGATCACAATCTTGCATCAAAATTGCATATGAAGTTGCATCAACATTTGGCAAATGTTGTTGTGTAGTTCTTTCACTAGAGTTTTCAATATTATCCTCATCGACTATTGAATCACTATTTAAAATTATATTAGAAAATCCAAAGTCATCTTGGAGCAATCCTCTCATATTTTCTTGTCCCATGATTTCTTGTTGCATATTAGTGTAGTCTGTAATGCTTGGGGCATGTTGAGCAGCTTCACTAGAAGAAGAAATAAAAGATTCTCCGTGAAACACCCAGTCGGTATAACCTAATAAGAATCCTGTCCATACCAAATGTTCCTCCACAACTTCTGGATTATGTGAGGAACAATTGCAACATTTTCGACAAGGACATACAATCTTTCCTCTGTTAGATGATTTTTCAGTAGCAAATCAAATAAAATTAGCAACACCATCTAAATAAGCCTTACTATTTCTCTGCTTATTAATCCAGCTTTTGTCCATTTGTTTAGGCTGACAATAAATAACTAATTAGCATAAGAAAAAAAAATTATGAATATACTATGTATTCTCATATTTCACTCTATATATAAATTATTTTAATTAATATTATAATAAATATACACAAGCATTTGATTTAGTTTTGCAGGCCAAAAAGAGAGAAAATAAAGAGCTGGTGTAGTAATTAATATGATTCACTTTAATAATACATATATATAAAAAACACATTATAATTAATAATGAATAATATGTCACTATGCACAAATATATATAGCATTCATTTTGTTCTAAAAAAAATAATAAAAATAACTTTTATTAGGCTAGAAACAAAAAAAGTATTCTAGCAAAGTGATCAGATACTTAATATTCCTACAATTAATTAACACCATGGATGAGAATAAAATAAATGCTATTAATATGCAGAGTGATGTATTATAGAACACATCATGAAATGAATGCTATTAGAACAAAATGAACGCTAGGATATATAACAAAATGAATGCAGGGTATATAATTAATATACATGGTATATAATTAATAACATTCATTTCATTATGTGTTCTAAAAAATATTTGAGAAGAATCAATCAACATATAATTAAAATATATATAACATTCATTTCTTTCCCTACGCTAGGGTATAGAACAAAATGAATGCTAGAACAAAATGAATGCAGGGTATATAATTAATAGCATTCATTTCATAATGTATTCTAACAAATATTTGAGAGAATCAATCAACATATAATTAAAATATACATAGCATTCATTTCTCTCCCAACGCTAGGGTATATAATTAATAGCAGAATGTCAAATGTTTCATTTTGTTAACAAATATATATAGCATTTATTTTGTTCTAAACACATCAGGATAAATTAATTTTAATAGTAAAGCAAAAAGTAAAATAATTAGGCAAATGAGATTTTTTTACAGGGCAAAATCCTAACCCATTACCCAATTTTAAAAAATAAATTAACGGATTGAAGGCAAAATTAATTACCCTAGCGTTGGGAGAGAGAGATGGTGGTGGTGGCTGTGGCGGTGGGGGGTGACGGTGGCGGCGGCGACGAAGAGGCGAGGTGGTCGCCGCGCGCGTTGGGAGGAGGATGGAGAGGCGAGGTGCCGCGCGCGTTGGGAGAGATGGTGGTGGTGGCTGTGGCGGTGGGGAGAGATGGTGGTGGTGGCTATGGCGGTGGGAGGGGGTGGGCGGCGGCGACGAAGAGGCGAGGTGGTCCTTCCGCGCGTTGGGAGGTGGATAGAGAGGCGAGGTGCTGCACGCGTTGGGAGAGATGGTGGTGGTGGCTGTGGCCGTGGGGAGAGATGGTGGTGGTGGTTGTGGCGGTGGGGGGTGACGGGTGGCGGCGGCGACGAAGAGGCGAGGTGCGCGCGTTGGGGAGGGGGGGAGGTAAAGTAATTTTTCATTTCCCGCGTATTTTATTTGGCGACGCAAAAGCCAAGCGTCGGTAACATTTCGACAGTGGAAGAAATTGCCGACGCTTTTTAAGTGCGTCGCCGTAAAAGCGTCGGTATAGATCTTTTTTTTGTAATAGTATATTATGGGTAGATTAAAAAAATGAAATGGAATGAATATATAACGGCTTCTCAAAAGATAAATATTAGCGAGAAAATTATTATTCACACAATCTAACGATCATTTTATTTTTTATTCTCTTTTTTTTATTATTATTATTATTATTATTATTATTATAGCTTAATCAGGGCATATTTGTTTTATCAAATTTCTTTCACAAAAGACGCTCACTGCATCAATCCACATATTCGGATATTTGGAGTTAAGTAGCAAAGTTGGAGATCAAATACAAAAAGGAAAATCCCAGATATACATTTTAAATAGGGTGTACATCTGACATCCTATTCATTCAAAAATAAAATAAATTTTATCCATTATTTCAAAATAATCGATGAAAAAATTTTCATTCTTGAATGAATGAGATATAAAATGTCAACCCAAAAATAGATGTACATATAATATTGCTCATACAAAAAATGGTTGGAGGCGTGCCTCGACTTCATGTACCACACGAGATCACTACTGCGTTCAACATCAAACGAGTCAAAGTCGAGATGAGACTTACAGCTAGAGCTCGCAGCCTTCGACCTCTTGTAAAGAATTTGGTAAAATAAACACGTCCCGCGGAAAAATGGATATCATTTAATTCTTTCTAGACTTAATTTTGTTTATTTTTGATATAATATTTAATATAAATTTCAAAATTTTAAAATATATAATATATTTTTAAATTTGACCAAAATATTTTTATTAATTTTTAAAATTCTTTCAAATATTTTAAAATTTTGAATATTAATAAAAAGTAAATAAGCAAAAAAAAAAAAAAAAAAAAAATCTTTATTGTAATAGCTACTGGAGTTAGGACAGGTTAGTTTTCTTCATAATAATGAGTGCGTTAAAATGCATACGTTTGATGAGTTCACACAATTAATTAATTAGCCATGTGAATTAAGAGCAATGCTATCTGTACACCCCGAAGGGGTGTACATCATACACCTCCACCATTTTAATGGTGGCGATACTTTTTACGGGTCACATCAAGTGACCCATCATCACACCCCCACCCTTAGATGGGTGGGGTGTATGATGTACACCCCGAAAAGGGTGTACACATAGCATTTTCCGTGAATTAATAGTGACCTTCACCAAAACGAATTTTCCAAGGCAATTAATTTTAGGATTGTGACGTAACCACCACTTTTTTTTTTTTTTTAATCCTAAAATCAGTGCCCATGTAATATTGTAATACTCGTAAATTTAAAATTTTAATTAAAAAATTTAAAAATTTAAGTTGTGAAAAGTAATTTTTTTAAAAATTGAGTGTTTATGTAAAAGTGTCTAATCTGGCCGATTTAGCTAGACCTGGCGATGTATATACTTTATTTGAATGGTCTCGTCGAACTAAGCGACATTTTCGTTTCATATTAGATAAGTCAAAATTATTGAAAAGTTTGCTAAAGAATGATTATTACTGAAGAAGTTAATAATGTGACTTATTGTGACCAAAACACGAAAAACTAAAATCGCTACTTGATAGGTCTTGTTGAGCTGAACATCGAAGCAAAGTCCGATTTTTATTTTGACGAGCCTAACACCTCAAAAAACATGCAAAATCATAGTTTCACTGAACTGATGATCTAATTGACCTAACGAAGTTCAAACTCGATGAACTAAAATCACTACTTGAACGGTCTCGACGAGCCGAACGCCGTGGTATCGTCCGTTTTTTCTGTTTGTTGACCCTAAGGCCTTGAAAAAAAGTAAAAAAAAGTAAAATTTAAGGTATTTTGCAAGAAATTAAACTCCTATATTTTATGCTCCGAAAAACGTGAAATTTCTGAGAGAGAGAGCTCATGGCAAAGTACATTTTCAGTGAGGGACTCAAGTCAAATTGTACAGTGTAGAGGGACTGATTTGCATTTTGTTGCAAGCTTTATATATACCTATGTATGGATCCCTGTAACCTAACCCTCCAATCGCAGCCCCACGCCTCCTCCTCTTCCTCTACTCTTCCCCGAGCGTTTCACCGTCGGTTGCCACTTTCCATCGCCGGAAGAGCAAGAATACCCATAAATCTTACTAGATCTCGGGTGGAGAAGAAGAAGTATCCACCAAATCGATCCCTTCAACTTTCTCTCTGTTCACGTCCCGCAGCCATCTACAGCTCCTGTGAGTATTCCCCAAAGAGTGACACCGCCGGGATCCTCCGTACGTCGCCGGAGAAGAAGCTGCAACATCTTCTTCTTCTTCTTCCTCGGATCTGAGGTAAACCTACTTTCTTTTACTCTTGTTTCTTGGCCAAGAGGCACCTTCATTCTCTCTTTCACCTCACTGTGACCTTCCCTACAAGATCCCGACACTGGGAGAGCTCTGGGTTGTCAGCAGGAGCAAAGAGCTCGATGAACCGTCAAGTTTGAGATTAGACTTGATGGTTCCCTTCTGCTGACCTCCAGAGAGATCTCTACAAAATTTCAGAGCACCTCGTGTAGCCGATCTTCGGGAAAATGGAACCCTAGTTTCGGGTTACTTGAGGTTGGCCGCATTGCTCCGCTTGACGCCGTCGACCAACTGCCCATTTAGCTCCCTCTCGTCGAGGGAAAGCTTATAGTACCTTTGCATGAACCCGAAAACCCCTGCTTAGATCTCTACCATTGTTGTCCTCAAGGTTGGCAGCAAACTTCTGTCCGGCCATCCGCCGCCACCAGCCCGCAGGAAACACTCCTGTCATCCTCTGGGACCTTCTCCAGTTGCTTCTTGCCCTCGAAACCCACCAGAACCCGAGCTGGTTAAGTTAGTCCAACTTAGGTTCTAGGAGACAATGATTTGGCCGAGGTTGCTCTATCTACTGTTCCGGCAGCTTTCCAGCAATACTAAGGTGAACTTTTGAACCCTCTCAACCTTCTGAGCATGATACTCACTTCAGTTCTGAAGTTGATGGAGTGGTTAGGTCTTGGTTACAACCTAGGTCTTATTGTAGGTTTAATCATGAGCCATTGTTGTTCTTGGGCTTTGTGTTACTTTTAAATAGCGAGCACGGGTTTCAAAATGTCGAGGCCCATCTTCTGGTGCCCTCGAATTAATCTAAAAATCTTCAGATTCATATTAGTAGCTTAAAACACATAAAATACAAGTATTTATGTAATTCCTCGCTAACCTAGGGGTCTAATTGCAATTGTGACCCTATGTATTGTCTTGGGCAGCATGTTCATGATCTCTGAACTTTTCGTTCGAGGTCCGACGGCTTTCGTTAAGTGAAAATCGAGTTTCGAACCATAAATCGGCAAAATCGCCGGTTTATCGGTGTTCTGGCACAAATCGCATAGTTCGAGGAACTTAATGATCAGTTGTCACTGCCAGGTGTCTCTGGTTATTTTCGATGCTACCCTGGCTGGTCCAGTGACTTCAGTCTAGTGTTGGCGACTTCCGGAGCCAAAGTTTGGTTTCCGAAAGTAAATTTCGATAATTATGGCACCGTTTGAGTTTAGGATGGCCCAGAGTTTGATGTTACTGTTCGAACGTCTTAAATGAAGTGTTCTGGAGCAGCATGTGAAGTTTCATTAAATTTGGAAACCTATAGACACTAATCAAGCCATAGTTGGTCGAACGACGAATTTTCAAAAATTTCGATAAATCTCGAGAGTTGAGAAAAGTTCACTATATAGTCGTTCTGTACACTATGTGTCGATGGGATGAGTATGAGTGAATTTGTTACTGATCAGAGTTTATTATTCAGGCCCCGGCAGTCAGGAGCCAGCTCGTGAGTAGTCCAGTAGGTTTCAGGACCGCCTACACTGAGGTAGGTACTTCGGTCTGGGCTTTAGCATCTTGTCACTTGATTGGGTACCGTATTCGGTCGGACTCCTGTGATTCTTGCTAGCCCTGGTCCTAATGATTGAGCTTTACCATCATTCCGTTTAGTATATTTAGTTACTGCCATTCTTTTAGTATCTTATGATTGAGTTATATATCTTTGATTTCAGTACACCTAACTACTTCATTATAGTGATTCTGAGATTGACTTTTGCCATGCTTAATTGGTCATTAGTTAGTTATGCTTACAGTTCAGCTATTTCAGTATACTTACATCTGAACATATGTACAGTGTGATTGGACATTTCATAGATTTACTACTGCTCAGTTATATTAGCTTTCAGTATCTTATGATTGAGTTATATAGCTTTGATTTCAGTACACCTAACTGCTTCATTATAGTGATTCAGACAATGACTTTTGCCATACTTAATTGGTCGTCAGTTAGTTATGCTCACAGTTCAGCTATTTCAGTATACTTAGCTTATATCTGGACATATGTCATGTGTGATTGGACATTTCATAGATTTACTCCTGCTCAGTTATATCAGCATTTCTTTATATTTTCGCACTGCATTTTAGTATAGGGATCAGACACAGTATACAACATGATTGATTATACAGTTATTAGCATCGCGGTAGGAATTCCGGCATGTTGCTGATTACCCGGTCTTTTGACCGTAAGCTTGAACATCAACATTATGATCGCTACAACATCGATGTACTTCACGTACGCCATGGGATTGATCCCCCACCTTGCGTTCTTTACCGATAAAATGGTCGACAGCGACCCGTGAGCCCTAGATAATACCAAGTGGTGTAGGGTTATGTCAGCCAGATCAGTGCCTGACAGTGGCACTAGCCTGAGGTCCCTGTGACCCATGACGACATGAGATTGCGTACTCTGTTTCTACTATTTTATGCATAGCTACTTTATGGTTACTTTTAGTTATTGTTATTCAGTATGCCTAGTACCTTACTAATTACTACTTTGTGATTTACTATGATTTCATATATACCAGTTACCGCTTTCATACTTGTGATTATACCTTCTTTATGTCTACCCTCATACATTCGGTTTATTTACCATCCGTTGTTTATTGTATACTAGTAGATACGACTTGTTGTTTTTTGACTCGTTGTATCCACTGGGATACATTTAGTTGAATCTCATATTCTTTGGTGATCGTTTTTTACAGGTCAGTCAGTTGGTGGGATGTCGGGACACTACCAAATTTTTCTGTGATCTTCAGTTACGGATTTATGATTATGACTAGTTTATCTTGTGGATTATGAGTTATAGTAGGACTATATTGATCATGACTTAGATGTAATAGTTATGTTTTTTATAGTTGTGGAATATTATGTGATTTTTGATTGATTAGTTCAATATTGTATTAGTCAATTTGTTTGTACTCTCTGACTTGTCCTAGCAGTGTGTATATGGGAAGATTTTGACCGAGCGGACGAAAAATTTTCTATATACGTGGTGATCTGTAGGACGTCCTGAAAAACCAGTTTTAAACTCTGATTTTTTTTTAAAAAAAAAAAAAAATTAGACCGTTTTTTAACTCCGGGGCATGATAACTATCCTAAGCATTATGAATACTTACACGAAACACAACACGATTCGGACACGACGACTTGACAATTTTTAAAAAATTAGGATACAGATGTAACATAAATAATAAAATATAATATTATTAGTATAATAATACACTTATTACATATAAAATATAATTTTGGTAAAATATTATTATATTTTTCTTAAGAATGAATGTTTAAAAAAATTTTATTGATACTTTATATATTTTTTTAAAAAAATTATCCACTATGCATAATTTATTTATATTGTCAAAAAAAAAAAAAAAAATTGTATGTAATCATAGAAAGGCTAAAATATTTATCATTTTATATTATATATACATAAAAAAATAAAAAATGTATATATACTTTTTTTAATTGTATGCGCTATGGATCGATATAGAACGCGCGTCTAAAAAGTGTCCACATCGGATACGAGTCCAACATGAATACACGAGTGTCCAACACAGACAAGTAAAACTTATAAAAGTGTCTGTGATACATAGATAGTATCACACTAAGTAGGAGGAATACATATGTAATTAATTATTAAGCTTAATTATAAAATCCTTTTCAGCACTTTATCTTATGTTTTAAATATTTTTCTGCATAAAAAAAAATTTAAACAATGCGAATTTTTCATTTTAGTATTGTGTGAAATAGGTTAAATAATTTGAAAATTATGTTACTATTGATGAAATTGTTAACGATAATGACAGGGCAAGATCAAGATCATTTGGTATTAATTAAAAAACTGCTTAAATTATCGCACGGGAATTGGATACTTTTTTATTGTTCCCCTTGAGATTTGATTCTTGAAATAGTATTTGAAAAAACCACTGTAATAAAATTATGCTATAACGATACTTTTAAATATTTTTAAATTCTAAAAAATGTGTCGCTGGCAAAAATACCGACACTTATTATTAGTGTTGCTATATGTACCGTCGATAAAGTGTATAGGGACACATTTTTATAATGTGTCATAAAAATGTGTCCCTATAATCTAATTTTGAATATAGATGGAATATAAATAGGATACTTATATAAAAATGTCACAAACATTTGTCCCTATAACTTAATTTTGTTGTAGAATTTAAATGGACTTAAAAATGTGTTATCTAAACATTTCACCGGCAAAAATTAACAAAATATTTTAACAGAATTTTATTTGAGACAAAACAATTTGATATTGTTTAAATTTCTTTTATACATATAGGAGAGTATTTGAGGCACAGGGTAAAGTACAAAGATGGTTTTTATAATTAACCCTGTTTATTATTCTAAAGGGTTAATTGCATACAGGTTCCTGCAAACATATCGAATAGTAAATATATTTCTACAAAATTTAATTTTTCATATTTATTCCTTCAAAAATCCTAAGTTGTTCATATCTACCCCTCTGGTTTATTACCGTTTGAAAACGATTTATATTTTAACAGAATAGATGTGAAATGACTTTTTTACCCTTACAAATATATCCTTCCAAAAGCAATACTTTTATACTTGTTGTAAAAATATCCCTTTCCAAAAATCCCAACGGTCATCTCCTTCCTAGCTTTGACCTCGCTTCGATATGGGCGCGGATGGAAGCCTCACGCAGCTTTCGGCATAGACGCGAACGGGAACGGCGCGGTCGAGTTCGAGGAGCTCGCCGCGGCGATCGCGCCGCTGATGACGCAGCGGGCCCTAGTGGACCAGGCGCAGCTCCTCGAGGTGTTCCGCGCCTTCGATCGCGACGGGAATGGCTACATCTCCGCCGTCGAGTTCGCCTGCTCGCGGCGATCGCGCCGCTGATGACGCAGCGGGCCCTGGTGGACCAGGCGCAGCTCCTCGAGGTGTTCCGCGCCTTCTACCTCGACGGGAACGGCTACAGCCTTCGTCGAGCTCACCCAGATGATCCGCGAGCTCACCCAGATAATTAACTAATTAACTAATTATTTATTAAATTAATTAAATTTATTAAATAATTAACTAATATTTTATCTAATTAATTAAATAATATATTAAATAATTATAATATATAAAGGGTAAAAAGGTAAATTTATTTTTTTTATCTAACCAAGGTTAAGCATTTAACCTATGGTTAACGCAACTTTTCTAACAGAGATGGACGGTAGGGGTAGATAGGAATAACGGTGAATTTTTAAAGGGACAAATATGAAAAGTTGAATTTTGTAGGGATATATTTGCTATTCGACATGTTTGCAGGAATCTGTACGCAATTAACCCTATTCTAAATTATAAATTATGCTTTAAAAATAGGCTGTTTTTCTTTTTTTTTTTTTTTTTTTTTGAGATAAAATGATAATTAGGGATGTCAATGGATCGAATTCGGAGCATATTTTCAAAAACCCGAACCTGATCCCGACTACATACCCGAAACCCGAATTCGAACCCGAATCCGATGGATTTTAAAAATTCATATGCAAATTCGAATCCGACCAAAAATTCAAAGTCCGAGCCTGAACCGAACCCGAAAATTCAAACCCGAAATAATTATTTTTTTTTTCTTATAATATTTCAAAATATATTACATTAAATCTAAAATTTTAAAATATAAATTTAAATATAATATCAAATATTTATTTACACATATATTATATAATGTAAAATCAATTCGGGTTCGGAATCAGGTTCGAATCGGGTACGGTCAAAATTCATATCCGAATCCAAATCCGTGGAGTTTTCGTTTTTTATATTCATATCCGAATCCATATCCGTTTAATATCGGATAAATCTATTCCGCTCGGATTCGGATTCGGATAAAATTTTGGATATCCGTACCCATTGACATCCCTAATGATAATACGTTATATGCTTCGTTTATTTTTTTAAAAAAATAAACTTAGCTAAAAAATGTAAAGCATCAGGGCATCAAACATAAGACCTCAGATATAAACAATCAAATTCTTTATGATCTGCACTAGAAACGATCAGTACTATTTCACTATACGAGAGACTGTATAGTATAGTATCAATGCGAAAAGATAAAATAAGGCAATACAAAGCATGATCATAATCAAATGTGTGATCAGATACGAAGCCAGAATTTAAGTTCTGGAGAGGCCAAAAGCTATACAATTACAAAAACTTAAAATTAAAATTAAATTTGTTAAGTATATATGATGCCATTCAAAATACATGTATATCAATAATTATAATTATTAAACATTTATATTTTATAGTCTATAATATTATTTTTAGGACTATTAGATACTTAAATAATATATACTTAAATTTATAACTTTTTATATATTTAATATGCAAGCATTATGAATGTTATAGAGTATAATGTATGGTGTATCAGGTGCGTATAAATTTTTTTTAAAAAAAAATTTCTAGTAATACACACTAAAATACTTTTTATATAGATCATTATTATAATATTTATTTAGCTATAACTATTTATTTTTTAAGTCAATAACAATATAAGGATCTAAAGTGGATATTTTAAAAGTTGAGGGGGGTCATGACCCTCTCAATCTACATATAGCTTGGTCACTGTGTGTGACTCTATTTTGTGATGTTATATATGTTGTATTTATATAGTCAGATTATAAATTTAAGTATCGGTTTAAACAAGTTGCACATAACGCTAAAACTGATTAGCCGATATTTTATTTTATTTTTTTTTTTTATTTTTTTTTTTTGAATTAAACAGGGATAAACTGATTAGCCGATATTTTGTATCGGTTTAAACAAGTTTAGAACCGAAGCGCAGGAAATAAAGCAACTCAAAAAGTGGGTTTTGGGTTTAGGTACATGGTTTTGCCGAATCGATTTAAATTGATATGGAATAAAAATTTATAAATTGTAATACTTAATTGGGCCTGAGTAAGCCGGCCCAACCCGGCCTTTTTGACCCAATTAATTTTTTGGAAGTCGATCGGGCCGGGCTTGGGCTCGCCGTTTCTTCGTTAGACCCAGCTCAGCTTGGACCCATTGGGCCCAGTCAATTCGAAACTCCGCTGGACCGAAAAAAAATGTATATGCACTTTTTCTGGTCGAATCGAGCACGAGCTGGCTAACAAAACAAAACTCGGGGCCAAAATTAGGTTTGGGTTTGGGTTTTGCTTAGGTCTATACTTTATACATAACCACGAATTCCTAGAGAGAGTTCTAGTCTATGTCAAGTAGGGCTGACAATTCAGCTCGCTCAGCTCGTTGTTTGTGAATCAGCTCGTGTTCGAATCGAAATAGACTTGAGATCGAATTGCTCGTTTGATAAACATGCTAATACGGGTTAGCTTTAGCCTCAAGTCCACATGGCCAGATTGGCCTATATTGGTTTTGATATTAGCTTTTGAATACATTACGAATTTTTCAGCTCAATATATTAATGAGCCGAACACAAATTAGGGTCAACTCACTCGTGTTTGGCTCATTGACAACTGTAGCCTCAAGTCCACATGGCTAGATTGGCCCACATTAGTTTTGATATTAGTTGTTGAACACGAGTTAAAATTTTCAAGTCAATATATTAATGAGTCAAACACGAGCTGGAGTCAGCTCGCTCGTGTTCAACTTGTTGACAATCCTAGCCTCAAGTCCACATGGCCAGATTAGCCCATATTGGTTTTGATACTGGTTGTTGAACACCAGCTAGATTTTTCAACTCAATATATTAATGAGCCGAACACAAGGTAGGGTCAGTTTGTTCGTGTTCGGCTCGTTGACAACCCTAGCCTCAAGTCCACATGGCTAGATCGGTCCATATTGATTTTTATATTAATTATCGAACACGAGTCGAATTTTTCAACTCAACATATTAATGAGTCGAACATGAGCCGAGGTCAGCTCACTCATGTTCGGCTTTTCGACGAGCCAAGGTCAGCTCACTCATGTTCGGCTCGTTGACAACCTTAATCTTAAGTTTTCAGCCTTTGGATGAAAGGATGTGCGTTTGGGATTATAGTGGTCCACTAAGATTTTTGCTATTCAACCAATCACCCACTAAATCCTAGGGAACCACTATCATTCTAACTGCACATCTCTTAATCTAATGGCTAAAAAATTGATAGCACCAATGACTTAGTGCTATTGATAGTATTCCAGCCTAGTTATATATATATATATATATATATATATATATATATATATATATATATATATATATAGTCTGGTTACTATGCTTGTTGGTGCTTGTAAGTTTTCTACCGTTAGATCTACCCATTTGACTAATTTCATTCCTTAGATCATTCTATTCTACCAACCATTCACTTAACCCAAGAGGCTCACTATCATCCTAACCACACATCTTTTCATTCAAGAGCTAAAAACCTACAAACACCAATGACTTGCTACTTTTAAAAACATGGGAGCTCAAATATATATATATATATATATATATATATATATATATATATATATATATATATATATATAAAGAGAGAGAGAGAGAGAGAGAGAGAGAAAGCGCTAGGCTGAAATACTATTAATAGTACCAAGTCATTGGTGCTATTAAGTTTTTAACCATTAGATTAAAAGATGCGTGGTTGAGATAATAGTGGGCCCCTTGGGTTTAATAGGTGGTTGGGGAAATAGTAAAATCTAACAGGCGAAAATGATCAAAAGGGTTGATCTAAGGGTAGAAAACTTGATAGCATCAATAACTTGGTACTATTAATACTGTCACGCCCCAAGACTGCCAATTTGTACAGTTCGGGTACGCCAATAGATCCGCCAATCGGGTATGACCTCTCACTACCCGAAAGGAACAGTAATATCCAAAACAATTACATCAAGTGTATGCGGAAGCTAAAACTTTCATTCAATAAACAATTAGTTTAAGCAGAAATGAAAGCATACAAGAGTGAACCATAAAATAACTTTATTACACTTTACATCTCTCAACTTGTAACTAAATAATATTACAATTTTTTTACATATTTTTCTCACCATAGAAAGTTCACTCAAGAAATATAAAAAAGATACCTCTGCTAGACTCTCTAGGTCTCTATGCTGCTAGGCCCTTGCCCCTATCGCATGCCTCGCTGACTGCATCTGAACCTGAAAAAATGGTCACCCGAGGGTGTGAGAACTACTTAAAGTTCCCAGTGGGTTCAACCACCGAGAAAAAGTGTCCTACACCACTTGGTTCTAATGGAAGCAATAATAGTAGAATGCTAGGAAACTATAAATCAAGATTTAACATGCTGATATGCATATAAAGGTCACTACACTATCTGTGTATACTCATCGACCCAATGCCACTCTGTCCTGCCATACCAGGCTACTATCCAGAAACTCGGCCACTATGCCGCCGTAAAAGGGGTTAAACTAACCCGGCCACCTTGACCACTCTATTCTCTCTTTATTCTTTCACATTCTGGTGCTTTAGTTAAAGTTAAACCCTCGGAAATTTGTGTCCAACGGGCCCCAGCCCAGTAGTCATGCTACCATAAGACAAGAATCTCTAAGGTTGCCGATAACACCTCTAGTGTTACCCCGTCCTACGGGGGGGACTTGTCATACGGGTCACTGCCCGGGAGAGGGACACTGCCCAACTCCGACAAGAGTACTATGGAACTTGTCATACAGGTCGCTGCCCGGGAGAGGGACACTGCCCTAACTCCGACAATTGTACATTCACCCCCGAAGGTACGCCCGTTTTATCTTTTTTCTTTTCTTTTCTTTTCTTTTCTTTTACTTTTACTTTAGCACTTAGCCTCTTTGCTTTTAAGCACTTGATTTTCTATCTTATTCGAGCTTATAGCTCACATTGCCACTGGCAATCTGTTCCTCTTTCTTTCAAGCCTTTTAGTTTTTTCCTTTCACTTTTAAACTTGTCTTTATTTAATCGGCCCTCTGAAGGAGTACCACATCCGATTCTCCTTAGAAGGGTCTTACATTCAGAGGCACCATTTGCATTCTCTTTTGCTTTTTAGTCACTTTTAGCTTTCTTTTTAAACTTTATCACTTTCATTAATTTGTCTCTTATACTAGGTCTCGCCACATGGATAACTAGAGAGTCACCTAGACTTTTAATCATTTCTCTTTCATTCATTTAACTCAAATTGAAGTTAAAGTGGTTGTCCATTTGTCGAGACACCCTTATGACCCACTCTAGGGTTATATTTGTTTAACTCTTTAACTTTGTGATCACATATACGTGTCCTTAGAGTTTGACTCTAAGTTAGATACTCTACTATCTGCTTAGCTCTTTAATTTTGTGGCCACATACTCTTTTCCTTATTCCACGCTGAACCTGGAGTTACATTAATTCTATTTTCCTGTTCCATTTTTAACTTAGAGTTACATTGACTCTAATTCATTACTTGAGAGTAAAACTCTACTAGTTCACCTTAGGTTTTCTTTACCTAAGTTTCATATCATGCTTAACCTAGAGCTCATTGATTCTATGTTAAATACTCTATTCTCAACCTTAGATTATCCCCTAAGACATTGTCACTCGTTCATCTAGGCTTAACTCCTAGGACATCATGCCACTCGTTAAACCCTTAATATAGGTTTTCTCATAGTTTTACTATCAAACATGCTCATTTCCCTTATACTTTTACATGATTCCTAGGGTTACACCCTAACATGATCACAAACATAAAATAGTATTTATCACCTATTTTAGGTAAATCAAAATGGCACTGTCTTCTAAATTCATTTACACATACAAATTTATCATCTATTTCTTTTTGACTAATTCATCAAAAGCACTTTTCATCTGTGTTCATCTACACATGCTAATTTATCCCCTATTTTGGATAAATCATAAAGTATCACTTTTTCATCTGTGTTCATCTACACATGCAAATTTATTCATTATTTTGAATAATTCATCAACAATCACTTTTCTCTAAGTCCATTTAACATGTAAATATATCACCTTTTTTCTTTTCCTCACTCATAATCACAATCAAAATTACACTACACTAGCATGCTTACTAATAATGCTTCTAAATCAATGCAGAGGAAAAAGAGGAGAGGTCACCCATTTTCGACAGAATCCCCCACCTTATGTCATACCCAATTGCTTGTAGACACTTGCAATTGGTCTCCACGCGATTTTCCTTGTCTTTTCAAGATTGCACGCAAAACGATGCACACCATCCGAATCCGCACGCAAAACAGTGCACGCCTTCTGAGTCTGCACTCAAAACGATGCACATCATCAAAGTCTGCACGCAAAATGGTGCACATCATCCAAGTTTGCATGCAAAACGATGCACGTACCTCGGGTTTGCACGCAAAATGATGCAGTTCTTCGAGCTTGCACACAAAACGATGCTCGTCGCAAAATGGTGCACATTCTTCGAGGTTGCACTCAAAACGGTGCACATTCATCAAGGTTGCACGCAAAACGGTGCACATTCTTCAAAGTTGCACAAAAAATGGTGCTCGTCGCAAAATAATGCACATTCTTCGAGGTTGCACGAAAAACGGTGCACGTTCAAAACGCCCGGCAGTACTTCGCGCAGCAAAACGGCACAGTCAACGACGTCCCTAACATGCACAACGGCATAGGGTCAATCCAAAACCCAAAGGGGGAAGACTTAAAACTGTGCCGAAAAACACCGCAAAAATGATGAGGGGAACCTACCTTGGCATCGTCGTGCCGTCCAATGTGCGCATGAGCGTTCGTTCGGCTCCTTTCAACACCCCGCGCGCGCACCACGGGGTCCTCGGCGTGCTCGCGACACCCCCAAAAACCCCCCACGAAATCCCCCCCTCCCTCCTTTGGACGCTCGGTTTGGAGCAAAAGGAGAAAAGGGGAAGAAATGAGGCATTTCGGCCCTTTATAGCCGAAATCCCCACATTCGGGCGCACCTTTCGGGCGCCCGAAAGTGGGTTTCGGGCTGCTATAGTGCCCCTGCACCCGCGGTCCACGGGCGCATGCGCCAGCACCCGCCTGTGTGGGCCAATAGACGGCCGCCACGTGGCGATACCCGCGGCCCCCCCGCGTCAACGCGGTGCAGCGACATGTCGCATCGGGCGTCGCGTCGCGCTGACCAGCGAATGGGGGCCCGACACGTGGCCTGCCTTCGCTGACACACGACAGGGGCCGCGCATCTTCCCTACGCGCGCCTGTCGCCTCGGCAGCTGGGGCCAATGGGGCGCTGCCACGTGGCGCGCCCCACCTGCCCCTGCGCCTCGAGCCGCGCGCCCCTATGCGTCGAGCGCGCGTACCGTGCCTCAGGATTGGTGGCCCATGCCTCGGGATCCGTGTCACTTGCATCGGGATCCGTGCCCGTGCCTCGGGATCCGTGCCACTTTGGGATTTGGGCGCTGCGACAGTGGATTCAGGCGCTGGCCCAAGCCCGAACCAGGCTGCAACAGTGTGAACCGGGTTCACTACAGTGTGAACCCGGTTCGCCCCACTTTGAACCGGCCTGCTACAGAAATTTCCGGGCGCCCGGAAACATCTTTCGGGCACCCGAAAGTTTGGCCCAACTCCGTTTTCGTCCGTTTTCGCCCGTTTCTCGGCCGTTTTCGCTCAAATTCGACAGGCAGCCACAGTTTAACTTGATTTATCACAAGATACTTTAAATTTTCACTTTGGACCATTTCTGGGTTACCAAAAGTCTTGCTGTATTCAGAATCGCTGGCGGACCCCGTTCTCACTGCCCGGGTATCCGATTGACACGAAACTTTTACTGTGGCCTTAAAACATAATTACGGAGCTCTCAGAATTTTTTTTGAAATTTTCTAGCACTGTAAATTTTCTGCTAAAAATCTGGGCCCCCTTTCTCATATAAAATTCTAGAAGCCTCATTTTTAATCCGATTTCGGTCCAATTCACTCCCAGATCATCCTTTACTTCTGTAGATTTAATAAAAATAGTATCTCATACAATTTTTATCTATATTTATTTATATACCAAAAATTGGTATATTACAAATAGTATAGTAGCCGGACTCTCTCTCTCTCATTCTCTCTCTCTCTCTATATATATATATATATATATATATATATATATATATATATATATATATATATATATATATATATATATATATATATATATATATATATATATATACTTTTTGTACATCCTATCTGGGGTTTATGATCTACACCCTATTTATTCTAGGGTGAGGTGAATTTCACTCGTCACTTCGAAGTGATGCGTGTACTTTTGTTATCAAAAGATTCTATTGTTAAATAAAGTTAAATAGGATGGTAAAATATTTAGTTTTTGAAAATCATTGAATAATAATTAGATAGTAAAGCGTATATTATAAAAATAATAAAATAATATATTGTACTGTCCTATAATTAATATATATATATATATATATATATAGGAAAATGCTATGTGTACACCCCTTTCGGGGTGTACATCATACACCCCACCCATCTAAGGGTGGGGGTGTGATGATGGGTCACTTGATGTGACCCGTAAAAAATATCGCCACCATTAAAATGGTGGAGGTGTATGATGTACACCCCTTCGGGGTGTACATGTAGCATTGCTCATATATATATATATATATATATATATATATATATATATATATATATATATATATATATATATATAATGTAATTATACTCTTGTTTAATGGTATACACTTAAGATGAAACAAAATAAACAAGGAAATAGCAAAGTAAAATTTTTTAAACCAGAGAGCGACAAAGTAAAGAATACAGATAAATTAATAGAAGTTTACATAGACAAAGTGACATTCTTTAAATTGATCGAGTGAAAACACCAGCAAATTTTTTCTCCTTAACAAGCCCACAAAAAGTCACGAGGAGAAAAATAGCCACCTACTAAAGTTACTTCACAGGTGGGAAAAAGAAATCTAGGAGCTATCAAATATTTGGTTGTTGCTTGTTAATTTATGAGCTATAATTGCTATGTTGTTTAACTAAAGGAAAAATATACATCACACCTAATGTATTCAATTGGAAACATCCCTTTCGAGTACAATGCGTAGAGAAAAAAAATAAAAATAAAAAATCTACAGATCCATGACGTCAGCGTCAAATTAGGGTGTAGATTAGTGCCCCTGGAGTTCATACCCATCTAGATAAAGGTTAATTAAGAATGAAACTGGTGATTTAAGAAAATATAATTTAAACATGCATAATTATTGAGTACGTACTTTCCGTATATTAGCAAAATAAACTCATTGAGAGGTTGTCTTTTTCGATAGCTACTTATGTTTGCAGCAACAGGTTTTCATACCCTTAGGCCTATTTGATAACGGGATAAGATGGAACTAGCTATTCCAGAGCTAAGTATAAAATACGAAACTAGTATAAAAAAATATTTGAGATGATTTCAAAGATAAGAAATTTTGTGTTTGGTATGATAATGAGAAATAAAAAGAATAAAAAGTATTAGTTATTTTAAATGATATTTTTTCCCTACCCGTAATTTTTATTGATATTGTAGTCGCGGATTTTGATAGGGGTAGCTGGGTCTACTTAATTATGTGTGATCCTAGGGGTGCTCTAAATTATAGAAAAAATATTATTTGTACATTCTAAATGGAATGTACAATATACATTCCATCCATTTTAAAGTGGCATAAATTTTATCGGTCATTTTAAAATGATCGATAAATAAATTTTTATTCTGGAATGAAAAATATATACTATAGGCTCCGTTTGGCGAGCGGAATTAAGGGGATAAGGACTTATCCCCCAGTTATATCCAAACGCTATTTAGCAGGGATGGGAACAACTGTTCTCGTCTTTCTGGAATAAGCTGGTATAAGACTGGAATTACTATTCCAGTCTTTTCCTGGAGCAAGACTTGTTCCCATTTGAGAATAAACTTAATTAAATTAATATAATTTTAATTATTATTTTAACTCTTTAATTAATTTAATATTTTAATTAATTTAATTATTTTATTAATTAATTATTTAAGTATTTAGATAATTAACTAATTATTTAAGACAATTAAAATTAAAATTTTTAACATTTATAAATTTTTAAATTTTAAATTTTAAATTTTATAACTTTTAAAATTTTTAACTTTAATTTTTAATAAATTTATCATATAATTTTAATAAATTATATGATAAATTTTTTTAATAAATTTTTTTTATATATATAAGTAAAATATAAATTTTAATAATTTTTTTAATAAATATTTTAAAATAAATATTTAAAATCATATCAGTAAAATTTTAATCATAAATTAAAATTTTAGTCCTCTTTATTTTCCTTATTTTTCTTTAACTTACCAAACATAATTTTCTTTATATCCGGTATAACTCTTAAATCCAACCAAACAGAAATTTACACTAGTACCTACTAATACCATAACTTATACCTACCCCCGATATAACTAAATTTTTTTTATCCCCGAACCAAACGTAGCCTAAGAGTATTGCTAAAATTATAGACCACTTAATTTGAAAGTGGGCCCTCAACTTCATCTTTTGATATGAACATCCTCCGTGTACTGATATGCACATCGCCCTTTATTGTTCTTATTTAAAATTGAAAATGAGTGCCATAAACCTTACATTAAAATTTGAAATGAACTTTGCAATTTAATTCACAATCAAGTCGAAGTCTAAAATTAAATTAAATCAGAAATTAAAATAAACATGAATTTACAATACCTAAAATTTAATTTACTTTTAATGTAAACTCAAACTTAAATTTTACTTCACTTGAATTTAGTCGGATGCATTAGATAACCGATTATAATAATAAAATAGAAATTTTTTCTTTAGCACATCAAATTATATATAAAATTAGTATTTTAAAAAAAAATATAGCAATAATGCCAAATGAGACCTTAGTTTTCTACAAAATTCGTAAAATTATTTTTTCACAAAAATACTGATTTACATGGAAGGAAACAAGCAAAAATATTATTATATGAATTAGATACATAAATAGCCAACAATTCTCTTCTAATATCTACAAATTCTGATATCATTTGTCGCATCGTTGACGCTAATCATAAATTTTAAAAATTCAAGCTATTAAAAATAAGCAATCAATTCACTTAAAGCATACAGACATAGCACCCACGAATCTCGACCAAATTCAATCTATCTGGATATTAGGTCTATTGCTAAATCTCTTGCTGTTAAGTCTATTGTGGACCGCAACCTAACTCAACTTATTAGTCTTCTAAGTTTATTATCACAAAACAGAAAAATATATTTAATTTTAACTCATAAATAAATAGTAAATAATATAAACCAAAAATATTTTTTTATTTAATTTTACTTTAAATCAAACATATCCTTACGCCAGCTATGCTGTTTTTTTCTCCTTAAAAGGCCCATAAAAAATAAGAGAAAAATAGCCACCAACTAAAAGTTACATCACAAGTGAGAAAAAGAAATTTAAGGAGCTATCACATATATATTTGGTTGTTGCTTGTTTATGAGCTATAATGGCTATGTTAATGTTTAACTATAGGAAAAGTATCACACCTAATGTATTCAATTAGAAACATCCCTTTCGAGTGCAATGCACTTTGCCACGTACAATAAGATTACTTTGTAATACATTTAGAAAAAAATATTAAAAAAAATATTAATGTTATTAGTACATTCCAAAATAGAGTGTATATCTTACCTCATTTAAATTCAAAGACTATAAATATATTGCCTGTCACATCAAATTTTTTTTATATTTATTTAAAATTATTTGAATTTTTTTGATTTTTAGGATGAAGATGTACAAGTAATTTTTTTTTTAAAAAAAATAGGAAGAATTACTTATATACTCCTTAAAAAATTTCATAATTTTTTAATATTCTAAGTTCTTTCAAATATCTCTCTAGGCAGTGTTTGAATCTGGAATAAGGGTTTGTTCCAGTCTTGTTCCCCCAACGCGTTTGATTTAGATGGAATAGTAATTTTCGTCTCTCTGAAATAAGCTAGTATAAGATTGAAACTATTGTTCCAGTTTTTTTTCTTGGAACAAACTTGTTCCCCACTTGAGAATAAGCTTAATTAAAAAAATATAATTTTAATTATTGTATTAACTTTTTAATTAATTTAATATTTTGGCTACTCAAATTATTTTATTAACTAATTATTTAACAATTAGATAATTAACTAATTATTTTATTAATTTATTAAATTATTTGTAGTTAATTAAATTATTTATTAACAATACTTTAATTATTTTATCAATTAATATTTAAGGTTATCTAGCAATAGTTAATTAAATAAATTAAATTATTATTTAATTAATATTTTTATATTAATTAATTAGATAAAATATTATTATTTTAAAATTATAATTATTTTTATTTTCACATTTTTAATTTAACTATCCAAACACTATTTTTTTTATTCCAAGAAACAATTCAATTTTCATACAAACGCTAAATTGATCTTATTACTGTTTGTTCCAGAACTTATACCTATCCCTGGAATAAGCAAGTTTTAGCTTATATCTCAACCAAACGGATCCTAGAGTTAAATTTTTTAGAAACAACCGTTATTTCTATAAAATTACTATTTTACTCTTTCAAATATAACCTTATACGGTCATCAATTTTTTTTATTTGCCCTTAAATTAGGGGCAAAAAAAAAAGTATTTTGACTTTTTCCCTTTCAAATATACTTTTTTACCATCACAAATTTTTTTTATTTGTTCTTAAATTAAGGACAAAA
Source organism: Tillandsia leiboldiana (assembly GCA_029204045.2). Taxonomy (NCBI): domain Eukaryota; kingdom Viridiplantae; phylum Streptophyta; class Magnoliopsida; order Poales; family Bromeliaceae; genus Tillandsia; species Tillandsia leiboldiana. Next base: position 3,122,856 of record CM055070.1, on the reverse strand, counting down.
AAATATTTTAATATTTTTTTAAATTTTGATAAAAATTTAAGGCTAAATTACAGAAAATTTCTCTATAATATTCTGTTTTTTTACTTTACCCTCCTGTCTTTCAAAAGCATACATTTTGCCCACTCGTAATTACGGAATTATTTTTAGGGGGCAACGGAGTTAACAAATGATGATAATGCCCTTATCCCTGTCCACATAGCATGCCACCCTCTCCGCCCTCTCCCTACCTGCCCATTCCGTCTCCTACAGCGTCCTCCTCTCCTTCCCCGTCCACCGCTCCCTCTCACTCGCCCCCTTCCCGGCAGACCCCGCCGCCCCCTTCGACCTCGTCCAGGAGGTATACTGTAGAAACCATGATTTTTAAAATCCAAAGATTTAAGTTTAAATAATTTTCTTGATTATTTAAATGGCAAAAATGGGAAAATAGTAGAGCAATAATGGCCCTAAAATACCGACTTTTGATCGGGGCCTGATCTCGAAAATCCGAGATCACCATTGCGATCGCCTCGTCGAAACATGAAAAGTTCATATTCACTTGTCGACGATCTGACGGTTGGATCTTTCGTAAAGCCGCGAAGAAGAAACGGGTCCCACAACTTAAGTTGTGAATAGTTATTTCTATTTCAAATCCCCTTTTGACCACTAACGGCCGTTTCGCCGTCTGGAACCCTGACATAGACGTATGAGTAGTCAATCCTAGCTAATTTCGACGTTCTGAGCACAATGGCACTGACGGTTTTGGCGTTTGGCGACCCGGGTGCATCGGAGTGCGTGCAATGTACCGCACTTTACCGAACTTTCTGGCCCGAGATTTTACTCGAGCGCCAAACCCAGCAGACCAATACGCTACTTGACAGGTCTCGACGAGCCGGACGTCGTGGCGAAGTCCATTTTTCGTTTCGACGACCCGTTTGTCTCGAAATACGTGAAAAGCATCGAAAAAGGGGGTAATTTCGCAAAAGCGCATATATTTTATGTACCAAAAATTAAGAGGGAATTAGGGCAGGGGCCTATCAGCCTAAGCTACCTACAGGAGGGACCTAAGGGCTTAGGGTTTATTGTGTGGGGACCAAATAGCATTTGTAGCCAAAAGATATTTTGTTTTTTTGAATTTTGGCTTGGGACCTTTGAACTGCCCGTAGTGGGGGGAAGGGGGGCGGTTACAAGGCTTTTATGGAGGCTAATTAAGCTCCTGGGGGCAATGAAAATAGGAGAGCCGTCCAAAGGGTCCTTCCCCATTTCCCAAAATCCGAGAGAGAGAGAGAAAGGAGAAGTTGGAACCAAACCTTTCCAAAGCGGGATCTGGAGTTCCTGAGGTGTTTCCCTGTACCTGAGGATCTTTCTGGAGCTTGCTGTGGCCGCGGGAAGTGGAGAGGAGGAGAACCGGCTTCATCTTATCTTCTCCGATTCCGGCGAAGGTAAGGCTCCTCATCCTTTAGTTTTTAATGTTTAAGGTTAATGGAAGTCGACTCTAAGGAGTCTGTAGAAGCTCCCTGTCGAGCCCCGGTTCTTGGGATGGTCCCGGTTGCCGACGGGAGAAAGGTTCTCGCCGGAACCCTAATTTGCTCCGCCTCTGCTTAGGAACGCAACCACTTGATCAAATAAGAAAATAAAATGATGAAAAAAATACTGTTGGATCTGTTGATCCTCTCCACCAAATTGGTGGAGTTTGATCAAGAAACCGCGTCGCAGAATGAAACCCTAATTTTGGGTATCTTGCACCTTTGGCGGAGCTTTCTGCTCCGGCGCCGGCGAGCTTCTCCGACGCCGGCCATGTGCCCAGAAGTGTTCCTGGGAGTGAGGGGATCACAGCCATGCTGTTGCATGGTACCCATGCAACTTGAAATCCAAGGTGCCATGGAGGGGCCCGAGCTTGAGGTCATTAATGGCGGCCGGCCATCCGGCGACCTCCGACGGGGGGGGGGGGGGGGACAAGGCTAGACCTTCCTAAAAGCTTGCTAGGAAGCTTCAGGTGCTGCCCCTTGCACCTTAAAACCAATAGTTGCAAAGTTGCCATTGTTGGTAAAAGCTCCAAAACCGAGCTTGCCACCGCCGCGCCGCCGCCGTGTTCTGTTGCCGGCCACAGGCACAGGAAGGTTCACTGAGGGTTTTAGCATCTGTTGGTGTCTTTGGTTGAGTCCCAGAAGCCATGGTTGGATGGTCACAATTTTCAATGCAATAGCATCATCTTCAACCTTGGAATTTTCGGCTAACCTATGCAGCAAGGTTGCTCCAAGTTGCTGGAAAAACTCCTGCAACCTGAAGGATCATTTCCCTCTAAGTTTTGTAGAGTTTGGTTTAGTAATTGCTGAGAACCAATCTTAATTTAGTGTTGTGTAGTTGTTTGTGAAAGATGCATGCGAGGTGTTTGTGGAAATGCCACAGTGAAGAAAAAGATGTAATTAGCTTTAGATTTGAATATAAAAGATGCTCCAAATAACCCCCTGAGCTTGATGCTCACTTCAGATCAAACAGGATCTGTGTGGACTGAGGTTTGGAGCATTGTATGCATTGTTAGTGGACTAGGTGTGGATCTGGTTGATCCAGCAACTGCTGGGCTGCAAATGAAGCAAGCCCCAGGGTTGTTAGGTTGCTGTGAACTTAACTCTAAAGCAGAATTTGAATTGGATTATTAAAAGTTAAGTTATAGGTTAACAAACCCTTAAAAGAATAGTTTAGCCCAAACACTGTTCCGGGCTGTTTGCGAAGCCGCGACAGTGAGCTCCTGGCTAATTTGGGGTCACTAGACGCGATGCTCGCGTTAAAAATTGATTTTGATAAACCGGAGAAACAAAAATGCAAAATGGCAATGAGTACTGTTTAGAACAGTGTGTTGGTTTAAGTGTTGTTGTCAAACACTGAGGTTTAAGTAGTTTGAGGGTTCGAGTTTGATCTGGGTTTAAGTTGGGGTTAGTGTGTTTGAGTTTCCCTGATCAGAATTCTTGATTCAGGTTGGCACAGTTTTCGAGCTTTCTGTTGGAGTCGAAAGTCGCCTGCAAATCGTCAGGTGGGTTTATCTTCGGTCCGGGCTTTATCATTTCGGCCCTCTGTGTACGGTATTGGTTGGACCCCTGTTTTTGGTAGCTTAACTATTACTTTGAGCCTGCCTTCCTTTTGATTCAGTTTATGCTGCTTTATGCCCTAATTATGACCTTTATCAGTTATCTGTTGCATTACATGATTGATCTCAGTTGCTTCCAGTATTTATATCATTATTCCTGGACATTTGCCATGCCTGATTGGTCATTAGCTAGATTGCACATTGATTCTTGATTATCAGTATATACATATCCTGATCCATGTTCTAGTTGTTGTCGATTATATTCCTGCATATGAGTTGAGATTCAGTTGATTCAGATATTGCATCCTTGATTGGATTAGTTGATGATTATTTCTGCATATGAGTTGAGATTCAGTTGATTCTGATATTGCATCCCAGTGGGGATTTCCCGGCTTGTAGCCGATATATTGTTGATATTCTGATATGCATGATTGATCCTGATCGATAGATGTTGACTGATGACTCCCTGTTGAGATCTCGGCACGTTGCCGACTACCCGGTCACTAGACCGTGAGATTGATCATTACGACTTGCCACGCATCGCTGTACTTCACGAACATGGCCGGGGTAGCTCCCCGTGGAGATTGTTCTTTACCGGTAAAGTGGTCTAGAGGAAGGACCCGTGAGCCCCAGATAGCACTTATGGGTGCGGGGTTATGTCAGTCTGATAGGTGCAAGATAGTGGTATGAGCTTGAGGTCCCCGTGACCAATAATGGCATTGATTGGGTACTTGATATTCTTGTGATTGATGCATAGATTCTATATTTCCATGTTCTAGCATACTTTTCAGTACCTAATCCTGCTCTGTTATATTTGATTGATTCTGGTATTTTCCGTACCTGTATATGCACAGTAGTACGATCATGATAGATTCGCTTATTATCTCATGATTACCTGGTTCCTGCTATAGTTATCAACCTATGCTTGCTCCAAGATTTTGTAAATTTGCTTTATTTACAGCTTCAAATACATATCTGCTTGTCCTAACATGTGATTATTACTATCCTCTAGTATTGTATACCAGTAGGTACGATCTGCTATTTCTCAGCTCGTCGTGCCCACTGGGATACACTCCGGTGTGTCTCACACCCTCGGGTGACTGTTTTTCAGGTCAAGCGGGTGTTGGGATGTCGGGACGAATTGGCGAGGTATCGATATAGAGGTTGACCCTGGACAGCCGAAAAGTTATGTAATAGATGTTTGAGAGAAAGGAAATTGTATTTCAGTTGTATATTTGTAAAGATAGTTGTAAAGTTTACTTGTTACTGTTGTTTGTAGTACGTAGTTAGTACTTTGATGTTGTTGCCAAGCTAGCCGTGCATATATAGAAAAGGCTCAATTCCATAGGGGATTGGGACTCTTCTATATATGTGGCGGTCTGTCATTGCCCTGTCTGTTTTTGCAACTCTGAAAAAAAAAAAAAAAAATTTATACACTAGTTTTTGAACTCGGGGCGTGACATCTACCCCGGCAACCCCTACGCCGTCGCTGCCGAGGACTACACGGACGCCAAGGACTACGGCGGCGGAGCCGGGGGCGACCCGACGACGCCCGGGTGGGCGTTCCCCTCCGGCGCTACCCGGCGGCGGCGATGGAGGCGGCGCTACCGGGCGGTGAAGGGGTAGGGGAAGGGATGGGGTTTGAAGGGTATTTTCGATATATCACCTAAGAAATTGACGGTTCACTCACGGAATGCTGACGGCGGGGATAAATGCACAATTCCGTAATTACGAGGGGACAAAATATAGACTTTTGAAAGATAGGGGGGCAAAGTGAAAAAACGGTATATTATAGGAGGATTTTCTGTAATTTAGCCAAATTTAATCCCGATTTAATTCGAGATAACTTAATAAATAGGACTTATATTTGAATAATAAAAAAATAGAATAACGAAAAAATAGATAAAAGGTATATATATATATATATATATATATATATATATATATATATATATATATATATATATATATATGGAAAATGCTAGATGTACACCCTAAATGGGGTGTACATCTTACACCCACCCCATCCTAGGGGTGGGTGAATTCCACTCGTCACATCGTGTGACGAGTGGATGAATACCCACCCTAGGATGGGTGGGTGTAGGATGTACACCCCATTTGGGGGTGTACACCTAGCACTTCTCTATATATATATATATATATATATATATATATATATATATATATATATATATATATATATATATATATATATATATATATATATATATATATATATATTATAGGGCTACTATACTCTTATGAATATAAACCTCATTGTATTCATAACTTTTTCATCTTTGGATGAAGAAATGTGCGGTTAGGATGATAGTGATCTCCCTAGGGTTTAGTGGGTTGTTGGTGAAATAGTATAAACCCTAGGGGACCACTTTAATCCTAACCGCACATTTCTTAATCCAAAAGCCGAAACCTTATAAGTACGAAAAGATCAATACTTATAAAAATATAGTAGTCGGACTATATATATATATATATATATATATATATATATATATATATATATATATATATTAGAACTTATATATTTTCAAAAGCACAAAGCCCAACTATGCTTGTGAATTTTTTATTATTGAATTTGTATTAAGATTTGTACTATTATAAAATCAACTAAAGAGAGAGAAAGAGAAAGTATAATAACACAAATCTAAATGCAAATTTACTGGTAAAAAATTTACAAGCATGATTAAATTTGTGCTTTTGAAAATATATAAGCTCTCTCTCTCTCTCTCTCTCTCTCTCTCTCTCTCTCTCTCTCTATATATATATATATATATATATATATATAATTTTTGAGAGCTCCTACAAAATTTTAGAACAAATTTTGTGTCATGATGCATGAAGCATATAGTTAAAGTTTTAGAACAAATTTTGAAGAGAGCTGCTACAAAATTACTGTTCATACATAAACTTGTTTAAGATATATGACACTGTTTCTAATATTAGATCAAATTTCATATAAATTTTTTGATTAGTGAGAAGCTGCTTCAAAAAGCAAACGTACAAAATAAGAAATTTTAAATACATGCATAATATATCTGAATTGTAGATTATTTAAATTAATTTTTTAATTTTTTAAAATTTTAATTTTACGACATAAAATTTTAATTTATTTAATTTAAAGCAGTAAATAGTACTTTAATTTTAAATGGATATATAATTTAAATAAGATATGTACCTTTCTACCAAAAAAAAAATAATAATAAATATGACAAAATAAAAGGCTAACCTTAATTTGAGGTCAGACACAAAATTTGGAATCTTAATTTTATTCAATTCTTTATAATAAGATATTTTATAAAAGCCAATCAAGTACTCACACATCTAATGCACAAGTGATTAATATATAAATATTTGTAACTATGATAATATGTATATGACATCTTCCTAAATTTGAGGATTCATGTTTGCTAATTATTCCTTCCTGTGAGATATGTCCATCTAGATAGAGATCAATGCTAACATACATCCGTTTCGGAGTATACAACTAATAATTTTCCTAGATATATAACTTAAGAATGAAACTGACAATTTAAGAAGAGCAATATTATTTACATATTTAGTTTGGAGTGTATGATGTATATTCCATCGATCCAAAGATGAGAGTTTTTCCATCAGTTATACTGAAATGATTAGAAATATTTATTTTATTATAAAACAGGTGGGTGTAAGATATACATCCTATTTAAAGTGTACAAATAGTATTTTCTATTTAAGAAAAAGCTAAAATAAAAAATAAATAAATAAATAAATAAATATTGTAGAATTTCTTTTTTATTTTTCTTTTTTAACTTTCAAAAATCTATGTTTTATACGCTTAAAATTTAAAATATATTTTCAAAAAATTACAACGTTAATAAAGAGATGAAATGACCAAATTATATATATATATATATATATATATATGAGTCATACTTCTATATTTTTTTTTTTTTAGTTACCGTCCATCCATACCTGTTTAACGGCCCAGATTTGATTATTTTTAAGTTGTGACCTACAATAGCAGGTCGCTTTGAGGGCGATACCGGTTACCATGTACCCCAAAACAGAGTTATTTTGGTCTTTTGCTTCAAGGGTAATTAAATAATTTTATCTTTATTTTAAAATTTTTTATTTATGTAAATATTATAAATTTTAAAATTTTGAATTTAGTGAGAATTTTTATTTTGGGAAAGATTATAAATTTTAAATATTTCAATTTAGTTATCGTCTTAAATAATAATATTTCAATTATCTTTATTTAATATATTATAAATGATTTTAATTTTAAAAAATTATATTGAAAAATTAGAATTTAGGAATCTACTAATTTTTATTATCAATTTTTACTTTAAATTATAATATATGATCTCATTATTTTAAAAGATCAAATTTGACTATTTAAATTTGATTTAACTTAGCACGTATAATTTTATTCTAAAAATAAATTTGAATTATATCATATATTTCTATTAAATCAAATATTTAAGCACATTGAAATTTTATAAATTTGTAATACAAAATTAATGTTTAAATTAAAAAAACTTTAAAATTTTTCAAACAAATTAAACTCTTTAAATTAATACCTAAATTGTAATTCTAAAACTTTTTAAATTAATGCATAAATTGTAATTCTAAAACTCTTTAAATTAATGCCTAAATTATAATTCTAAATTTTTTAAAATTAAAAATTTTAAATTAATGATTAAAGTGTAATTCTAAAATTTTTTAAATTAATACCAAAATTATAATTCTAAAATTTTTTAAATTAAACTCTTTAAATTAATGCCGAAATTGCCATTCTAAAACTACTTAAATTAAATTTTTTAAATTAATGCCTAAATTATAATTCTAAAACTTTTTAAATTAATGCCAAAATTTTTAAAATTTAAACTCTTGAAATTAATGACTAAATTATAATTATAAAATTCTTTAAATTAAACTCTTTAAATTAATGCCTAATTCTAAAACTCTTTAAATTAATGCCTAAATTGTAATTCTAAAATTTTTTAAATTAAACTCTTTAAATTAATGACTAAATTTTAATTCTAAAATTCTTTAAATTAATGTCTAAATTGTAATTCTAAATTTTTTAAAATTAAACTCTTTAAATTAATACCTAAACTTTCATTCTAAAACTCTTTAAATTAAACTTTTCAAATTAATGCCTAAATTGTAATTCTAAAACTTTTTAAATTAATGCCTAAATTGTAATTCTAAATTTTTTTAATTTAAACTCTTTAAATTAATACGTAAATTGTAATTATAAATTTCTTTAAATTATTGCATAAATTGTAATTTTAAAATTTTTTAAATTAAACTCTTTAAATTAATGTCTAAATTGTCATTCTAAAACTCTTTAAATTAAACATTTTAAATTAATGTCTAAATTGTAATTCTAAAACTCTTTAAGTTAATGTTTAAATTGTAATTCTAGAATTTTTTTAATTTAAACTCTTTAAATTAATGTCTAAATTGTAATTCTAAAATTCTTTAAATTAAACTCTTCAAATTAATGCCTAAATTGTAATTCTAAATTTTTTTAAATTAAACTCTTTAAATTAATGTCTAAACTGTAATTCTAAAATTCTTTAAATTAAACTCTTTAAATTAATGCTTAAATTGTAATTCGAAATTTTTTTAAATTAAACTCTTTAAATTAATGCCTAAATTGTAATCCTAAATCTCTTTAAATTAAAATCTTTAAATTAATGCCTAAATTGTAATTCTAAAATTTTTTAAATTAATGTCTAAATTGTAATTCTAAAACTCTTTAAATTAATGTTGTAATTCTAATTTTTTTTAAAATTAAACTCTTTAAATTAATGACTAAATTTTAATTCTAAAACTCTTTAAAATTAATGTTGTAATTCTAATTTTTTTTTAAATTAAACTCTTTAAATTAATGACTAAATTTTAATTCTAAAACTCTTTAAATTAATGTCTAAATTATAATTCTAAAATTTTTTAAATTAAACTCTTTAAATTAATACCTAAATTGTCATTCTAAAACTCTTTAAATTAAACTTTTTAAATTAATGCCTAAATTGTAATTCTAAACTTTTTAAATTAATGCCTAAATTATAATTCTAAATTTTTTTAATTTAAACTCTTTAAATTTGTAACGACCCGGCCCACTAGCAATAATAACTCGTTGGGCCCAAACCACAGCCCAAAATGCTTAAGCCCAGTTATTATTACTAGTGTCCAAGTCTCATATAAACCCAAACACAAATCCATCCACATCCGATGTGGGACTATTGGGGGCGTCACAGACTCCCCCCGTTTAGGCCTGACGTCCCCGTCAGCCCAAACACACACACAGCAGCCCAAGATCACCAGGCGGTGTGAGACTTGTCTCGCTAGCCCTGCCATCTAGACCCAGGCTCAGCCGAGACTCGCCGCACACTTCCGGCTGGTTATTGGCTCTGATACCAAATGTAACGACCCGGCCCACTAGCAATAATAACTCGTTGGGCCCAAACCACAGCCCAAAATGCTTAAGCCCAGTTATTATTACTAGTGTCCAAGTCTCATATAAACCCAAACACAAATCCATCCACATCCGATGTGGGACTATTGGGGGCGTCACAAAATTAATACGAAAATTGTAATTCTAAAATTCTTTAAATTAAATTCTTTAAATTAATGCCTAAATTGTAATTCTATTCTTTTTTAAATTAAACTCTTTAAATTAATGCCTAAATTGTCATTCCAAACTCTTTAAATTAAACTTTTTAAATTAATGTCTAAATTATAATTCTAAAACTCTTTAAATTAATGTCTAAATTGTAATTCCAAATTTTTTTAATTTAAACTTTTTAAATTAATATTTAAATTTTAATTCTAAAATTTTTTAATTTAAACTCTTTAAATTAATGTATAAATTATAATTCTAAAATTTTTTAAATTAATGCCTAAATTGTTATTCTAAAATTTTTTATATTAAACTCTTTGAATTAATGACTAAATCGTTATTTTAAATCTCTTTAAATTAATGCCTAAATTATAATTTTAAAATTTTTTAAATTAAACTCTTTAAATTAATGTCTAAATTATAATTCTAAAATTTTTAAATTAATGACTAAATTAGTAGAAGGTATTTTAATTAATATATATTTTTTTATTTTGTGATGTTTAATTACGAAAATATCTTTTTAATAAAGTTAATTGTTAACCTGGTAATAAGTAAAATTACTTTTTTATTTTTTATTGATCAACGGTTAAAAATATTTTTATTATTTATTAAAGAAAGTACCAGAGTCTCTCTCTCTCTCTTCTCTCTCTCTCTCTCTCTCTCTCTATATATATATATATATATTATTTTAAAAATATTTTTATTATAAATTATAAAAAATGAATGAAATAGTGACCAACAAGAGGGGGACTAAACACATCAACTTAAAATTTTGAGAGATTTTTAAAAATCAAAAAAAAAAAGAGTGAATATTTATGAAAGGTTTTCTACAATTTGGCCTTTAAGAAAAGATAATTTAAACAAGCAAGACATATACTTCTCTTTTATTTTTTTTTTTTTAATTTTGGGAATACTTTAGAAAACTTTTCTTTGGTTTATTATTTTTTTATTTTAATCCATAATAATTTTAACTGTATACTTAGGCTCCGTTTGGAAGCGAGATGGAACCGGGAATAAGGGGTTTATCCTCCTTATTCTACCAAACGCACTTGGGTATCGTTTGGTTCGGGAATTAGTGAGAATTAGTAGTACCAGGTATAAGTATAAAGTACGGAACAAGGGTAAAAAAGTGTTTGGGATGGTTTTAGGGATAAGAGATTTTGTATTTGGTATGATAATGAGGAATAAGAGGAATAAAGAGGTTAAGTTGTGTAAATTACTTTTTTACCCTCAAGATTTAATATGTGATAAAAGTTGTTAAAATCTAATTAGTTCGTTTTAATTAATGAATTAAAGATTTAAAAAAATTAAGATAAAATCAAAATCATAATCAAATTATATTTTTTAAAAATAATATTTAATTTAATATTTTTTTTCTCAAATTAAATTTAAAATTTTAAATATAAAATTTCAACATTTAAATTCTTACAAAAATTATGATAAAATCAAAATCAAAATAAAATTTCTAAAATTTTGAAAATAATATTTAATTTAATATCCAATTAAATTAAAAAGAGAGAGAGGAGAGAGAGGGATTTGTGATGATGAGAGTGTATTGGGAAGAAGAAAAAAAAGAGAGAGGAGAGAGAA